>JBBGZY010000366.1:1652500-1777500 GCA_037952925.1 Lithobates clamitans
TCTTTTCCAGATATAATGAATCCCCTATTGAAGGATCCAGAGTTCCTTACTTCTTTTATTTCAAAATATCGAGAGATGAGGAATTTGTGGGAGGTGAAACACCCTCAGTATTATGCCAAGCATGTGAGGAAGTCAACGCTGGAGAGACTTCTGTCCTTTGTCCAGGAGACCATCCCGGGAGCAACAATGGAGACAGTGCTCAAGAAAATTGGGGTCTTGAGGAACATGTATAAAAGGGAGCATAGGAAGATCCAGGAATCAAGGAGATCAGGAGCATCAGCAGATGATGTTTATGTACCCAGGCTGTGGTACTACAATCAACTCCGTTTTCTTGATGACCAGAATGAAGCCAGGGCATCACTTTCAACCCTTCCCTCCACCCTTCCCTCCACCCTTCCCTCCACCCCAGCAGAGGCTGATGAGGAGCAAGCTGGGTCTTCCATCCTGGATGAACCGGATATGACCATCTGGAGTCAGGTAAATTATTTTAACAAATATTTACTGTACTAATATTAATGATGTTAACTGGATGTTATAATTGTCTCAAATAATTTTGCACTCCAAATTGTGTATACATATCAAATGATAGTAGTGGCTAAATATGTTTGGCACCTGCTTGAAATAATTAGGGTGTCTGATTAGACTCTTTTATTAAAGAGATGTATTCACATTGAATTTGCTAGTCATGAGAAGCAAACTGTGTGTCATTGATGAACCCAAAAAAATAAACTAAAACTATTGTCCTTTTTTTATACACAGGATGAGTCCATCCAGGAGGAATGTGGGGAAAGTGGCAGGCAGGAGGAGACCGGGCCCATGGACAGCCTGGAGGAGGCCGGATTCACCATCATCCTGGAGGAGGCTGGGCCCAGTGTCAGGCAGGAGGTGGCTGCTCCCAGTGAGGTGGCTGGGCCAAGTGAGGTGGCTGGGCCAAGTGAGGTGGCTGGGCCAAGTGAGGTGGCTGGGCCCAGTAGGAGCCTCACCCAATCCCAAGTGCCTCCCCTCCACCTTCCCAAAAAAAGGGCCAGGAAGGGGATGGTCACACAGGACGCGTCCCTGCGCCTCATGCAACAGGCCACCCGTTTTTTAACGAGCCCCCCCGAAGCGGAAGAAGCCTATGGCTGCTACTTAGCCAGCAGGCTTCTTCAGATGGATTGGGAGCAGCGCCTCATTTGTGAGCGCCTATTTGGGGAAACAATCCATAAGGGGCTGCAGGGCACGCTAACAAAAAACACCCAACTACATGAGGCAGCCCCCCCCCCTCCTCCTCCTCCTCCTCCTCCTCCTCCTCCTCCTGCCACAACTGAAACACCAGAGCCACAGCCTCAAAAGAAGGCTACAGGGAAGGCTGCAGGGAAGGCTGCAGGGCAGCGTGGAGGAAAGGCTGCAGGGAAGAGAAGAAAGTGATGACCTGGGTTCAGTCTGGTCTGACAGAAGACGCAGGCTGTTGTAGGACCACAGTCTGGGGACATCTAGATCATCTGCTGGTGCTGTTGATCTCTGGGATTCTTGGACCAGATTGTGCTCCCTCTTATATGGACTCCTCAAGATCCCAATTTTCTTGTACACCGACTTTTTCCAGCGTTGACTTCCTCTTTATTTTATTTTGACCATGAATAAATGGATCTTTTTTGAGTTTAGCAAAAGACTTTATGTGTTTTCTTTTAACCTCTTGACATCCGGAGGCCGTCATATGACGGCCTCCACTTTCAGGGCTTATATCTGAATGATGTCTGAGGCTACAGACATCATTCAGATACCGGCATTTTCAGCCGGCGATTCCGTACACCATAAGAACGATCATAGCGGCTGTTCCGCCGCTTGATCGTTCTTACGGGCGGCGGGAGGGGACACCCCCCCCCTCCCGCCGCCCTCCGGTGCTACTACCGACTCACCTCAGCGATCGGTGAGTCGGATAGCGGATCCGCCGGCGCCGGATGTTCACCATAGAGATTTCCGGCGGACCAGATGGTCGCCGGAGTCTCTATGATCGTTCGGAGGCCGGGCGCGATGTTATGACGTCACGCCCGGCCTCTGCATTCAAAAAAACGGCGCCGCTTCGGTTGTGAAGCGGCGATCGTTTTATTTTTTTTTTTTATTTTAGGCTTCCCAGCCTAGAGGTGAGATGTGGGGTCTTATTGACCCCATATCTCACTGTAAAGAGGACTGATCGTGTCATATTCCTATTACAAGGGATGTTTACATTCCTTGTAATAGAAATAAAAGTGATCAAAAAAAAAAATATTTTTTTAAAGTGTCAAAATAAAAAATTTTAAGTAAAATTAACAATAAAAAAAAAAAAAAAAAATTTTAAAGCGCCCCTGTCCCCGTGAGCTCGCACGCAGAAGCGAACGCATACGTAAGTCCCGCCCACATATGAAAACGGTGTTCAAACCACACATGTGAGGTATCGCCGCGAACGTTAGAGCGAGAGCAATAATTTTGGCCCTAGACCTCCTCTGTAACTTAAAACATGTAACCAGTAAAAAATTTTAAAGCGTCGCCTATGGGCATTTTTAAGTACCAAAGTTTGGCGCCATTCCACGAGCGTGTGCAATTTTGAAGCGTGACATGTTAGGTATCTATTTACTCGGCGTAACTTCATCTTTCACACAATGCAAAAAAATTTGTCTAACTTTGCTGTTTTGTTTTTTTTTAAGCATGAAACTGGTTTTTTTCCAAAAAAAACGCGTTTGAAAAATTGCTGCGCAAATACCGTGCAAGATAAAAAGTTGCAATGACCGCCATTGTATTCTGTAGGGTCTCTGCTAAAAAAACATATATAATGTTTGGGGGTTCTATGTAATTTTATAGCAAAAAAATGATGATTTTTACATGTAGGAGCAAAGTGTCAGAAATGGCCCGGATATGAAGTGGTTAAATCATTGATTTTACACACAATGTTAAATTAACAAGGGACAACAATCTCATTGAGTTTTAAAAAAACACACCAAAAATACATTACTAATGTTAATAATGTTCAAGTGGTAAGTCTTGAAAATAAAAAAATATACATAAACAAAAACGGTGCTTTGGGTTAACTTTATCTAAAAACTAAAAAATAATCACTAGAAAAAAAAAAAAAGAATAATGGGTTCTTTGTGGTAACTTTGCAAACCTAAAAAAAAAAAAAAAAATAAGGGAAAAAGTATTATTAGTATGGAAACATTGTTTATAAAAAGCATACTATATCATTCATGAGATCAAAGAGAAAAAGAATTCAGAAATCAGTTTGGGAGAACTCTGATTATGAACAGCAAAACACCTTCGTTCTTTAGAGCATTCGTAAAGAAGAAATAAAATGCGCTGCATTCAACGATCACAGATTTTGCAGCGTGATGAATGTGCTACCTACAATACGAACACTAGTTTTACTAGACCGAGTGCTTCCGTTTAGTTTTTGCTTATGAGCATGCGTCGTTTTTTTGTCCGTAGGACTAGCATACAGACGAGCGGACTTCGGGGTCCGTCGTAGTTACGACGTAAAGATTTGAAGCATGTTTCAAATCTAAAGTACGTCGGATTTGAGGCTAAAAAAGTACGTTGAAAGTCCGAAGAAGCCCACACACGATCGGATTACCAGCCAGCTTTAGTCCGTCAGCGTCCGTTGGACTTTTGTAGCTGAAAAGTCCGACCGTGTGTACGCGGCATTAGTGTTTGTTTTGTTGCCATGGTTACCAAAGCTTCTGTTATACACAGGGGGGAAGGTGGCTGGAGCATCTCAGCTGATTACAGAGCCCGGGGGAGGGGACAGACACACCATGCACTGATTTATAATAGAGGAATATGATGGGGCAGTTTTGATGGGGTAATTCTGATGGGGCAGTTTTGATGAAGCAGTATTTGGGAAGCATAAACAGGGCATGAGCGTTGCTAGGAAACAGTGGTTGTAAACACAAGATGCTGAGACACTCCAAATGATTCATCTGCTAGACTTGATAATGCTTGTAGACTCCTCCCACAGTTTTCACACTACAGAGACAAATAATATACCGAAACGAGCGGATTGTTCCCGATTGGTGTGTTATTACTTTGTGGAATGTTTTGCCGAATGGTCCACGAAATGACGTTTTTGCGGCGAAATTGGTCCCATAGGAATGAATGGCGAAATGTTCAAAACTAGAGTGGGAAGTGACAAAAGCTGACAACCCCATGATCAGCCAAAACATTATGACCACCCCATGATCAGCCAAAACATTATGACCGCCCCATGTAAAAAAAAAATATTTTTGAAAAAAAAAATTATTTTTGAAAAAAGTAAAAAAATAATTTTTAAAAAAAAAAAATCATTTTTGAAAAAAAAAATATTTTTGAAAAAAAAAAATATTTTTGAAAAAAAAATTACTTTTAAAAAAAAAATTATTTTTGAAAAAAAATATATTTGAAAAAAAAAATATTTTTGAAAAAAAAAATTATTTTTGAAAAAAAAAAATTTTTTTGGAAAAAAAAATTACTTTAAAAAAAATAATAATTTCGAAAAAAAAATTATTTTTGAAATAAAAAAATTCATTTTTGAAAAAAAAAATTACCTTTGAAAAAAAAAAATTACTTTTGAAAAAAAAAATCATTTTGAAGAAAAAAAAATCATTTTTGATTAAAAAAAAAATCATTTTTGATTAAAAAAAAAATCATTTTTGAAAAAAAAAATTACTTTTGAAAAAAATGTTCAGCTCTTTCAGCGAATGATGGAACTTTTTTACTACTATTTATACTTTTTAAAATATTAAGCTTTTTAACACTTTTCACAGTTACTCAAGCCACTCCACCCCACCCAGTTACTCCGCCCACTCCAGTTGTAGAGGCAAGAACACTTTCACAATTTCCCCAGAAATTGTACCTTTTCTAGTTATAAGCTTACATTCTCAGGAGCTCAACATTGGTATACCATAACAGATCCGTGAAAGATCAGCCATGATCTAATGTCCATGTCCTAATTTTGTCTGGTGGTTGGACAGGGCACAGTGGAGGAAAGAGTATAACCTCAAATGATGGATCTGTAATGATCTGTGAATCAAACAGAAAGACAGGATGAAGTCCTATTTGCAGCGACATTAGTTAGCACTAGGTCAGATATAAAGACAGGCTGACTCCAATACCAGCAAAAAGATAAATGCTGACATGGAGAGCAGGATGAATATTTTAAAATATTCACCCACCTTAACTCCTGGAGTAGCTTGGCGTGGTTCTTATTGTCAGTCAACACGACAGAGGCTGATCTGTAAGAAGGCCAGGCTTTAAATGCAAATTGGCGTAATTGCCGATTGCATACACCTGCATCAGCCCATCAGATCATTACCGACAGGCTGATTACTAGCATTGTGAATCAGCGGCAAAGTCGCCTCCATTGCAGCCACGCAGCGCCATCGCGCTGGGGCTGCGTCATCAGGGCCGTCTCTCCCAAATGACGTCACTCATTATGAGTGTGGATGATCGCTGTGAACGGCGTCATTATGTCGTGTGCGATGTATTAGACAATAATGGGGACATCTAGTGGCCAAAAAGGAAAGCAAGTAGTTACTAGTAACTAAAGAGTTATAGGTGTAGAAATCCTCGGCGCCAATAACCATGCTCACACAGCACCACTACCATAGAGGGGAAAGAGATGTTCCTTGGCACTAGACCACTACATGCATAGCGGAGGACAGACAGTCCCCTCACATTTCAAACCAACTAACACTATAGCAATCAATGGCCATAAACAAATGGGTCCTATAACCTTTATCATAAAAGTAAGTATAAATATAAAAATCATCCATGATATACAGAATTGTCACCATGTATGGGTGACAGTCAATTTGGCCTTGCCATATCAAATCTGATAACCATGCGGGAAAGGAGAAAGGAAAAACAGGAATACAAGAAGAAATATAGCGAAAATAAGAAATCTTGCTTAGCTCAAGAGAATTAATTTCTATTGGGCTTTAGATGGTATGTATAGTTAGGGGGAGAAAAAAAAATATATTATTATACTTACGGGCCTCCAGAGACAAAGCGCTCCAAAAAGGGCTTGAACGATACCATATTGTTCAGCCCCAGGAAGGATGCTGAGCCCAGTTTGAAAATCCAACGCTGCTCATACTGCAGCAGGATTTTATTCCAGTCTCCCCCTCTGACCCCTGGATGTATTCGATCTAGCACCAAAAATTTCACTTTGGGGAGGATGCTGTTATGAAACTGTATTGTGTGTCATCCCAGGGGTAGATCCGGGTTACACACTTTCATGCTTTGGATACGGCGGTAAATTCTACGCCACAATTCGTTTTTGGTTTTGCCAACGTAAAAACATTGGCAGTCACATTGTAGTAAATAAACGACACGGAAGGTTTTACAGTTTGAAAAGTGCTGTGGGGCAAATTTGTTATTATTGGGGAGTAGTTTGTTAGTGCCAACATCCAAAAACTGACAGTAACTGCATCCTCCACATTTAAAGGTGCCAAGTCTTTTACAGGGATCTTTGGGCCCACCTTTATATTCACTGGAGATTAATTTATCCCGCAGTGATCTCGCTCGACGGAAAGTAAATGCCGTCACTTCCTCTAGTCAGTCTCCTCCCCCTTCAGTTAGAATCACCTCCCAGGGAGCACAGTTAACCCCTTGATCGCCCCCTAGTGTTAACCCCTTCACTGCCAGTGACATTTTTACAGTAGTCAATGCATTTTTATAGCACTGATCGCTGTATAAATGCCAATGGTCCCAAAAATTGTCAAAATTGTCCGATGTGTCTGCCATAATGTCGAAGTCACGATAAAAATGCTATAAATCTATCCCCTATTTTGTAGACGCTATATCTTTTGAGCAAACCAATCAATATATGCTTATTGCGTTTTTTTTCACCAAAAATATACAAGAATACATATCAGCCTAAACTGAGAAAAAATTAGCTTTTTTTAAAAAAAATGAAGATATTTATTATAGCAAAAATTACAAAATATTGTGTTTTTTTCAAAATTGTCACTCTTTTTTTGTTTATAGCGCAAAAAATAAAAAACAGCAGAAGCTATCAAATACCACCAAAAGAAAGCTCTATTTGTGGGAAAAAAAGAACGTAAATTTTGTTTGGGTACTGCGTTGCTCGACTGCGCAATTGTCAGTTAAAGCGATGCAGTGCCAAATCGCAAAAAATGGCCCGGTCATTCAGCAGCCAAATCTTCTGGGGCTGAAGTGGTTAAGGAAAGTGTCTTTAATAGTTTCCGCAAATTCCCTTGTAATCTCTAAGTGCAATACTCAACCATAATTATGTATTTATAATATATGTAGGTGTGTATGTATATCCAAGTGTTAAATAAGAGGGAAAAAAAGGGGGGGGGAGTAAAATCTACGTGCAGTGCTCAGCCATGATTATGTGTTTAGAATATATGTGGGTGTATGTGTGTTTCCAGATATGAGAAAGAAAGAAAAAAAAAAAAGGGGGGAGAAACTGAAATCTAAGTACAGTGCTCAGTCGTGATAATGTGTTTAGAATATATGTGTATGTGTTTCCAAATGTAATTTGGGAAAACTTGACAGCTTTCCCAAAATCCCTTGTAATCTCTAAATGCTATGCTCAACCAAAATCATGTGTTTGTAATATAAATAGGTGTGTATGTATATTCGAGTGCAAAAAAAAAAAATAACCTATATAGTTCATTTCTTATTCATCTACTAAACATCAAAGTGCACCTGTGGGAGGAAGGAGACCATGCGGCAATATCAAACTTTTTCGTAGATAAAAAAAAAAATCAACCTGCATCCACCGCCTAATATACTTTAATCTCTATCAATCTCTGAGGAATAGTACTTCCAGCTTGCCCATTTTTTAATTTGTCTTGTTGCTTTCTGGCCTCATGCACCCATCTTTCCGCCTCCATTATTACATCAAACAGGTAAAATGACTGCGCTATTCCAAAAAGCAAGTATATGTAATTAAACAATGAATGATGTAAGAAATAAATAGCTGCAACTACAAATGTGAGATACATCCACTTAGTAAACAAAGAAAAAAGAAAAAATACGCCCCTGGAAGACTTCAGTTGTGACGAAACGGCGTAGGGAGGAGCGGCGTGCTGACGTCATCACTATCCTCGCTGATCCCGGGAAGCAACGGGCAGCAGTCTGAAACCGGCCGGCAATTGGTTTTATACGATTTTTTACTACGATATTGTAAGTGTATTTCCTCTTTTTTTAAATAAATTTGATTAATATTTGATACATTTGTTACGCTATGAAAGCCTCTTTCACTTATACTTTCACTAGGAACGAGTGCCCACCCATCATTTAGAAGATTCTTGGTAAGGAGGCGCATGAGGGATCCGTTTACAGTAAAGACCCGAGGCTGGGGTAGACAGCCACACGCCTTCACGATCTCCTAACAAGAGATCAAAGGAGCAGGTAAGGGGCAGTTTTTTTAAAGGTGGAGGAACCTTTCTGTCATCACACTCTTCCGGGTGATAAGGTTGCATGTTTCACACCGCTTGGATGACTGTTAATCCCTCCTTTGAAAGATTACTCTGCCAGTGAACTTTTTACTCCATGCACTTTGGAATTGGACTTTACATGTTCATTGATCCTATGGGTCAATTTATTATATTTTGATTTATGATGACAATCAAACTGTTTCTTCACTGTTAGTCCACAATATAAGGGTGTACAATTTGTATCTATTAAGGTGATCACATTGTTTTATTTTGATTTCATTTCATAATTTGCAGCGCAGCTATTTTTTCTTTTTTCTCCATTATTACATCAACTTCTCTCTTCCATTCCGAAAGAGTGGGGCATGTGGCTTGTTACCAATACCTGGGTATTAATATTTTGGCTGCATTCAATAGATGTGGTATAACACTTTTTTTTCTAAGATTTGACAGATACAGGCATTGCATGGAACAGAAAATGTAAAGGTGATAACTCTATGGGTTTGATGGTCATCTTCTTAATCCATGGGGCTATTTCATCCCAAAATGCTCTAATCTTTGGACAAGACCACCATTTGTGGAAGAATGTACCCTTTTGTTTACAGCCCCTCCAGCAGCATTTGTCTGATGTCGGATTTATCTGTACTAATCGGGCAGGATACCATCTAGCCACAAACTTATATGACATTTTTTTTGGATAGAGGAACTTATAGAGGTAGAATACGTTGATTCTATCAGTTTTTTAACTTCTACTGAAGTAAATGTATGACTTAGTTCTCTCTCCCACTCTTTAATAAAATGGGGGGTTGTGATGTTTTGATAGCTGAGAACCAATTTATACATTTGTGAAAGCAGGCTTTGACATTTTCGTACACAGAGTCTCAAATGTCATTAGAGAAGTCCTTACTCAAGGTTCTAACTTATTAAAAAAAATCAAACATTTGGTTACTGCTTCTCCACCTAGTTCTCCACCTAGCCATAGGCATGTCCCCCCTGAGATGATACCAGCTCCAATAAAGGTGATAAGGTTCCTCGAGGGGCATACCTAGCGCACATTGTATTCCCTTCTGATCCCCATGGGCCTAATGCTCCAACTTCCTCTCCCGGGGGGGAACCATCAGTATCCTCCTAATGTAGCCAGTGGGGATGTGGGGGGCATATTTACAAGTTTTGTTCATTCTATCCCACACCAATAATGAATTATGGGTTAGTGGGGATGTCCAATTTGACAGTACCCTAGACATAGCCGGTATCCATGGTGCTCCCACTAAATTTCTACCTGCCATACTTTTCTCTACCGAGACCCATACTTTGAAGAGTCATGACACCAGTTTAGAATGCGTACCAAAGACATTGCCCTATAGTACAGGGCTATATCTGGTAGCCCTATTCCCTCTTCCCCTTTGCCTCTATGTAGGATATCATAAGCTATTCTAGGGTTTCCATTGTTCCATATAAAGGATATAAAGGCTTTACATATTCCTTTACCAATTCCTGCCCGCCGGCCGTCATGTGATGTCCTTGACTTTGTGCGGGTCGACGCACTGACATCACCTCGAGTTTACAATTTGGAGGGGTTTGTCTGTTTGTGCGCTGGCCGGCACATCAGACTTAAGGCTCATATTGACGCTACCATTGTAAGTGCAATACTTTGTATTTTAAAGTTTTAATAAATGTAAAAGGTTTTACAATATTTGGAGCCTTTATCTTTTATGTACCATGCCCACCCACCCATCGGTCTGAGCTTATAAGAGGCGGCTTGAGGACTTTTGAGCGTGCTCACTGTGTGATGGAACCAAGCTGTGTTTAACTACAAATGCTTTCCCTGATTCTCTGTAACGGGGTATCATGGCAATCTGGTAAGAAATGATTTCTTCTAATTGGTGGTGGATTCAGCACAACTTTTTGACAGCATCTGGAGACGCCATCACACATGTGGATGGACTGTATTATTTGAGCACTGGTGGACTTTATATTGAATTGGAATCTATATAACTGATAATTATTTATGATTTTATGGTTTAACAATTCTATTTTTCTTTTGATTTACTCCCACTGGGGGTCATTTACTATAGAGCTGCAGCGCTAATTAGCGTTAATTCACGGCAATTTAATCTAATTAGCGCTAAAATGGTATTCACTATAGCGCTGGTGAGAAAATACTCCCAAAATCGAATTTACTATAGTTCCCTGAAACCAAATAGCGCCCAAACCCTTACTCTGCTAAAATCTGGAGTAGCGCACATGGAAATAATGTTTAGAGCATGATATAATTGCCTAAATGGTACTGAAATATGCAGTATATTATTTAAAGATAATCTGGTTTTAAACTATGTGAAAAAGTGATTTCTACACTGAAACAACTAGGTGCCAACACAACTGAGCATGCTCAGACCTGAAAATAGCTCTCATTTTAACTCAAGTGTCTTTTTTACCCGGCGCTATAGTAAATACCAAAATGAGAGCTAATTAGAGATCATTTTTTGAAAGTGAAAATCTGCTCTATTCTAGTCCAAATCAAGTTTTAGCCATTGATTCTAATGGAACGATTGTAACTTCCACAAAAAAACTTTAATGTTGAGATGAAATGTATATTACTCTGAAAATAAATTTTCCTTTGCAACATTGTTGCTTCTACTTAAAATATTTAGTTTTTAAGAATACTAGAATGTGGAATGTTTTGATGTTTTGGTAAAATATATTTTTCTTTGTCACTTTCACTTGTTACTCTCCATCTCACAACAATCTTTACCCAAACTCACACAGGTGTCTTTACAATCCACAAACAATACCATTGCTGATGCAAATTTAAAAATTTGGTGCTTTTTATTATTTCCAAATATTCATAATTTGAGCCCAAAAAATCTGATATGTGTACCAACATAAGAAATCAAAATGTAATTCCCAAAAATTTGAGGGTAATATTCTACTCTCACCCACAAAAAAAACACCAAATATCACAGAATTAATCAAGAAGAATAACTCTTGTGTAATGTAATTCCATCACCTGTCCAAAGAAATGCAGCATTTATGTATTTTTATGTGTAATTATGTGTAGTTATGTGTAGGAGGTTCTCACATGTGGCAGCTCCGTGGCTTAAATGTTAAAACTTCTGCTTAGTATCCGTGAGCATCTGGGTTCAAATAACAAACATGCTGCTTCATGTAGAGAAGTTGTCTCATCTCCCAGCTCCTATAACTGTGTCTAAATTTAGTATTTATGTGTAGGAGGGTTCCACCACCATTGTAAATCTTTTCCAGATTACTGATTACTGATACACTATTTAGCCAAAAGTATTGACACACATGAACTTTAATAGCAGCCCAGTCTTAGTCCGTAGGGTTAAAATTTGATTTGGCCCATCCTTTGCAGCTAGAACAGCTTCTGGGAAGGCTGCCCACAAGGTTTAGTGTGTCTATGCAAATGTTTGATCATTCTTCCTGAAGTGCATTTGTGAGGCCAGGCAATGATGTTGGATGAGAAGGCCTGGCTCGCAGTTTCTGCTCTAATTCAGCCAAAGGGTGCTCTATCGGGTTGAGGCCAGGACTCTGTGCAGGCCAGTCAAGTTTCTCCACCCCAAAATTGCTCATCCTTGTCTTTATGGACCTTGCTTTGTGCACTGGTGTGCAGTCATGTTGGAACAGGAAGGGGCTTTCCCCAAACTGTTCCCACACAGTTGGGAGCATGAAATTGTCCAAAATGTCTTGGTATGCTGAGAGTTCCCTTAACTGGAACTAAGAGGCCAAGCCCAACCCCTGAAAAATAATCCCACATCATAATCCCACCTCCACCAAATCATTTGGACCAGTGCACAAAGCAAGGTCCATAAAGACATGGATGAGTGATTTTGGGGGCGGAGGAACTTGACTGGCCTGGACAGAGTCCTGACCTCAACACAACAGAACACCTTGGGGATGAATTAGAGAGGAGACTGTAGGTCAGGCCCTTTCGTCCAACATCAGTGCCTGACCTCACAAATGCACTTGGAAGAATGGTCAAACATTCCCATAGACACACTCCTGAACCTTGTGGACAGCCTTCCCAGAAGAGTTGAAGCTGTTATAGCTGCAAAGGGTGGGCCAAATGAGTTTTGAACCCAATACTAATACTGGGATGCCATTACAGTTCATGTGCGTTTAAAGGCAGGCATCCCAATACTTAGGCCAATATTATGTATATTGCTTGTGACACTGAGCATGGCTATGGACTTAGGGCTGGTTTACACCACAGAGATGCAGAGAATGTGTGAGGCTGCCTGGTGGCTAAGTGGGTAGCAGTTCTGTCTAGCAGCACCCGGGATGTTGATTCAATTCCCCAACATGCTAATGCTTGTGTTGAAGTTTATATGTTCTCCCTGTGTGGGTTTCTCACCACAATCCAAAGACATGCAGGCGTTTTATTTGTCTCCTGTCGAAATAGGTTCTAATGTAAGAAAGTTACTATTGGACTTTAGATTGGAAGCTCATTGCAGCCAGGGACTGATGTTAATGTTTGTTAGCACTAATCATGCCCAGGGACTTGGACATTTAAAATTTTAGGGTTTACACTGCACAGGTACATATGCTCAGAAAACTGTTGCTTTGTTTATGTGGATGCCAATGGACTTCGATCTTTAGCCTGTAGTTGGAGATTTGATGCACATACCAGGGGCTAACACAGTTGCGAATAGTATTATGTGTTTCTGCTCATCAGGTGCAATCACTTTAGACATACATGAAAATATGGATTGAAAGATACTGGTGGGCATGTACTTCTATTGGGCGTGTCAGTGTGCTAACAATACAACCTCTCTTATATAAAGGCCTGCAGTAGGGGGGGTTTGTTTGGCCTGAGAAGGTCAGGTTTTTTGCTGTGATTTGTGAGAGAGAAGGAATGATATTGTGCCTATTGACAAATGCCCAACTAGGGATATTTGCTGAAATTCTTGTGCATTTTTTCAATCAAAAGTGGGTTTATGTGGCCATGCTGTCAATATTGTGTGTGTATTGTTCCTGTCTCATCATGCAAACATCGTTTGGAAGCATCTGCTGACCTTCTACCCTTTTTGATCTTGTTGTTTAATCGTGTACACCGAAATGCAGCTTTCAGCAGAACATGGTCACCAATGTATGTATGTGTGGAATGTGGGCTGGTGGTGGGTGTTTTGAATAAGTCTTTTTTAATATTATGTTGGAATGCTTTGTAAGGATGACTGTTAAGTATGTTTTAAAATCTTGCAGATAAAAATGTGATAGGTTGCCCATTATACACTGAAATTAAAGCTGTGTCCAGTCTAAGGTTTTGTCAAATTTTAGATTGTAAGCTCCTATGAGCAGGGCCCTTAAAATCCTATTGCTAAATGTAGCACCATATATCCTGTCCAAATTTTTTTGAAGCTAGTAAATGAATGTACATTTTTTTTCTGCTGGCAAAATAAAAGTACATTATTGAGCTTTGTTGTGGTGTTTATTTTTTTCCTTCTACTTTTCTTTAGTTTTTGTGGGTGGTGGTTTTGGGAAAGTGCAATAACTCTTATATCTTATTTCAATATGTGTTTGTGCACCAAAAAACTAATCTCTTCGCCCTGGTTCACATTGATGCTACTTTGAAATTGCGCTACTTCAATTGAAGTAGCATGATTTCAAAGTAGTAAGGTCAGCGTGATTTCAGGTGCTACTTGATCGACATCCGTGTGGCTTCATACACAGATGTCTATTGAAGTCACACCTGAAATCAGCAAAAGTAGTGCAGGAACTACTGTAGCAAATTGGTGCGGCGCTACAAAATTGGTGTCATATCGATTGGAACAGTGCCATTGCTGCCAAGAGATCAAATCGCATGACAAATCGCTCCAATGTAAGCCTAGGCTTCTGCACACCTGCAAGTAAATGATAAAGGTGGAATCTTTATATATAACCGTAGTGGAGAATTGCAGGCAATGAATTCAGCTGGTGGATAGGCAGTGCTGTATGTGCCAGCTTTAGTTCACATTGGTGCGATTTGACATGTCAAAGCGGTGGCAATTGCACTGTTTTAATTGGTGCGACTTTGGGGTGCAATTTGTATTGATGTGAAAAAGAGGGGATAGGTGTGGCGCTGCTCTTATTAAGAGGTGACCTACAACCTCTAAATACTTGAGGTGTGTGTGTCATGGGTGCATTTAGTGCAAAAAGTGACAATAAAAGTGCAGAAAATAAATAATTGTATATTCACAAAAATCCACAAAAAAATGCTACTGTGTAAACTTCCTAACCACTTATAAATAAACACAATCCTGTGCAAAACCTGCAATTCATAGTGACATTTCTGTGCAAAAAAAATCCAACATATATGACTAATGTGTATTGTTGTTGTGAAACTGGGTTCAGAAATATGCATATACCATCCTTAAACCCTGGTGTATAAAAAAGTCCAATAAAGTGACAATGTGCTCCTTCAGATTGTTCTGTGCTTCTTGGAAAACAGTACCCCATAAGAAACGCACTCACCGCTATTATTCACCCCACAAGGAGGTATTTCACCTTCACAGTATGAGCCACTGTGCAGCCTGTGGAGTGGGAGGAAACTTCCTGTCCTGTGTTCTCCAAGTGCCTCCTTGTCTGCGATGTAAGTGGTCTCCTCACTGTTAACCTCTTAGATGTTGCCCACATGTAGAGAGGAAAGTGACTAAATAGTGTGATACCGTACAAATATCCAAACATTTATTAATAATACTGATGGGTACTCACATTTATTAAAAATCATTTAAAGCGAAAACAGTATTTAAAAACAGGAAACTGGAGCGATCTGCTTGAAACCGGAAGTGATGCAATGACGCTGTATAGTCCCGTGGGAGCACTTTCACATTTCTTCTAAATTCACCTTAGGGTGAATTTATTGATAGAGGCTGCAGCTACTCATTTTTCATTTTCACCATAAGTGCGGGGGTCTAATAATTTTTTCACAATTTGTATTGATATCAGTGCAGAAACCTGCACAGATGTCTCTGAAATTCCCCCTGCAGTCGGGACGGACATGAAATTGTGTGATTTCAGCTGAATGATTTCCTCTCTCTGTCAGTGTGAACCAGGGCTCAAACTGGGCCTTTTGTTTTTGTCATTCACCTGCTGCTAACCCAGGGACACCATTTCTTATCGAACGCCTTTAAATATCATAAGTAGAAATACAAATTTGCATATCTGCAAATAAACAAAAATAATAAAATTCTAATTGTGATTGCGATCAAATATTCGCAGCAGCGTTCAAAAGAGTGTGGTTTCGCCTTCTGACCCAGAAATAAGTCATTATAATCACCCGGACGTTCCTGTGCTGGTCAGGATCTCCATCTAGGTGGACATGGCGAGGTCCCTCTTTAGCAAAGAGGAGGTGCTGCTCATTTTCCGGATAAGGGTATGATATGTACTTGTGCTTAATCAATGTGGGATGGATGTGGTAGTTAGATTTGGTGTGGGTGGGGTTCATTGATTTGTTTGGCATCCCCACACATTTGCTTCTGGCCTATGTGCACACATCACTTCCTGCATTTGTTCTGCTGATGTAAATGCAAGTATAAATGAGAGCTCCTTTCTATTAAAATATATATGACTTGTTTCACAGTTGGGTGACTTTGGACCTCCGAGTTGCTTGACAAGTTGTACCCCATGAATCTCAATGATAACTAGGGATGGGCCGAACACCCCCCTGTTCAGTTCGCAGCAGAACAGACAAAAAATTTGTTCAAACACACGAACATGAATAATCAAAAGTGCTAATTTTAAAGGTTAATATGCAAGTTATTGTCATAAGAAGTGTTTGGGGACCTGGGTCCTGCCCCAAGGGACATGTATCAATGCAAAAAAAAGTTTTAAAAACGGCAGTTTTTTCGGGAGCACTGATTTTAATAATGCGTTACGTGAAACAATAAAAGTGTAATATTCCTTTAACCACTTCAATACCCGGCCATAGCCAAATGACGTCCACAGATTGGATCTCCCATCCTGGGTGGACGTCATATGACGGCCTCGGCTTTCCGCCGCTACTGCGGGCCCCCGTACAGTATGTACTACTGTGCCCAGATTGCCCCTCCTAAATAAAGAGTACCTGTCACCTCAGAGTACCTGTCACCTCAGAGTACCTGTCACCTCCGAGTACCTGTCACCTCCGAGTACCTGTCACCTCCGAGTACCGGTCACCTCCGAGTACCGGTCACCTCCGAGTACCTGTCACCTCCGAGTACCTGTCACCTCCGAGTACTTGTCACCTCGGAGTACCTGTCACCTCGGAGTACCTGTCATCTCAGAGTACCTGTCATCTAGAGTACCTGTCCATCAGGAGTACCCGCCAACTCATCACCTGCCACCAGAGTACCCACGACCTCATCACCTGCCACCAGAGTACCCGCCACCTCATCACCTGCCACCAGAGTACCCGCCACCTCATCACCTGCCACCAGAGTACCCGCCACCTCATCACCTGCCACCAGAGTACTTGCCACCAGAGTACCCGCCACCTCACCACCAGAGTACCTGCCACCAGAGTACCTGCCACCTCACCACCGGCCACCAGAGTACCCGCCACCTCATCACCTGCCAACAGAGTACCTGCCACCTCACCACCTGCCACCAGAGTACCCACCACCTCACCACTTGCCACCAGAGTACATACAGCCAGTCAGCCACTATGTCCAGAAAGGTGTACACCCCAGAAAAGGCATACCAAATACTGAGTCTGACCGATGAGAGAAACGGGGAGCTCTCACTGCTCAGTTCAGATTCTGGTTCTGATTCAGAATATGAGCCCCCCGAAGGCAGCACATCAGGATCCGAATCAGAGGAGGAAGTAGTCCATCCAAAAAGACGACGGTCTGAACACCAGGCAGCTACCAGCAGTGCCAGCGGCGGTAGACCCCAGGAGGAGGGGCCCAGTACAAGCGCTGCTAGACCCCAGGAGGAAAGGCCCAGCACAAGTGCACGCCAAAGAAGTAGGGCCCAAACCCATCTTCCAGATTCCTTGGCAAACCCATTGTGGCTGCCTTCTACCACAGGGTCAGCCACGATCCCCCCTTTTACAGCACAGCCGGGTGTGTAGGTCAACACTGCAGGATTTTCACAAATGGATTTTTTAAATGTATTTTTCCCTAACGAATTGATTTAAGGCATCGTGGACCAAACTTATCTCTTTGCCCAACAATTTATTGCAACCAACCCCAGCTCCAGTCATGCCCGCTCTTTTGAATGGAGACCCCTAACAGTAGTGGAGCTAAAATTGTTTTTAGGCCTAACCCTCAACATGGGGCTTACAAAAAAAAATGAAATTCATAAGTATTGGTCGACCAAACCCATACACCATATGCCAGTTTTTTCATCAGCCATGTCCAGGCCCCGATATGAAATCATAATGCGCTTCTTGCATTTCAGTGACAACTCACAGTGCCCCCCCGAAATCACCCAAACTTTGACAAACTATATAAAGTTCGCCCCTAATTAATTTTTTTTCCCAGAAGTTTGCCGAAGTTTATGTCCCTGACAAAAACATATCCGGGGACGAATCCCTGGTGCATTTCACAGGCCGGCTGGGAATCAAGCAATATATCCCCAGTAAGAGGGCGAGGTACGGCTTAAAGCTTAACAAGCTCTGTGAAAGCGCCACCGGTTATGTGCACTCATTCCGCGTGTATGAAGGCAAAGATTCCCAGCTCCAGCCCCTTGAGTGTCCCTCGTACATGGGAATAAGTGGGAAAATTGTTTGGGAGTTGGCATTCCCACTCCTCCAAAAGGGGTACCATATTTATATGGACAATTATTATACTAGTTTGCCCCTTCTCCGCCCCCTATATCTCAAACAAACTTTGGCCTGTGGTACAACAAGAAAAAACCAAAAGGGCTTCCCACAGCTTCTTGTCACCACAAACGTTCAAAGGGGGGAATCGACAAGCTTGAGGAACGAAGAAGTGTTGGCTGTGAAGTGGAGGGATAGAAAAGATGTGTACATCATGTCCACCATCCACGATGACACCTCGGTGGAACTTCACAGAAGATGCGGTACCGTTCGCAACCCTACCTGTATCACTGAGTACAATAAATACATGGGGGGGGGGTGGATTTAAACGATCAGTTGTTGCAGCCCTATCTTTCAACAAGAAAATCCTTATCCTGGTACAAAAAAGTCGCAATTTACCTTTTTCATTTGGCCCTTTTAAATTCTTTCATAATCTACCAAAAATCAACAGAAACACCCACTACCTTCATAAAGTTTATTGAAGACATTGTCACTGCCCTGAATTATCAGCAAGTATCCCCACCAGAATGCATTCGCTCCGATTCTGTCAGCAGACTACATGAGCGCCATTTCCCGGACCATATTCCACCAACAGGATTCGGAAGACGACGCCAAAATAAATGTCGGGTGTGCACCAAAAAAGGAATTAGGAAAGATACCAGCTTCCATTGTACCGACTGTCCCTCCCAACCTGGCCGTTGCATCGGAGAATGCTTCAGGCGATATCACACTCTGGAAAATTATTAATCCATATTTCTTATACTGCCATTTCCCAGTTTTTAATTTCTGTCCTGAATATTTCCCTTCCTCAACCAACCATATCATTGCCTTCCATGTGAACCGACCCTGGCCTGTTTCTCGACTATGCCTCTGCCTACCGTCTGCATTGTTTTTCCGCCATGTTTTTGCCTTTCACGTGAACTGACCCTGGACTGTATCGACTATGCCTCTGCCTACCGTCTATTTCTGCCTTTTACCTGCACTGACCTCGGCCTGTTGACCATGTTTTTTGCCTGCCCCTTGGATTGATCTTTCACCCTGGTACACAGGGGTCTCACATATGTGAGGGGCTCCAGAATAGTGTTCAGAGTTCAGAAAACCAGTTTTTGGTTTTCTGTGTTCCCATAACAGCGTCTGGTTGCCCGGAGGCTTCAAAGCGATTTGGGTGGGAGAAGCCTCTACCCCTATCCCCATTCTTTCCTGACCGATGCCCTAAGCTTGATGGTACTGCCTGCTCCCTGGACAAATACTCTGGCTGTGCTGACCATACCTCTGCCTGCTGCATGTACTAACTATGGACAGTATTCCTGCCATGGACGATCCTTTGATCCTTTTGCTGCTGCTGACCACATCCCTGCCTGCTATCTGGACTAATGTTTTGGCTGTGCTGACATCTCTACCTGTACTGACTATTCCTGCCTGCTGCCTGTTTTGCTGTCACTGTCCATGTTCCTGCCTGCTGCCTGGACCGATGCTCTTCTCTGTGGACCACTGCACTACTAAAACTGCAGGTAATCTTTTCTTTACCCTTTACTCAGCAGAATGTATTTTGGTTTGTAATTGGTATGTACAGTACATGCTATATGTTAGAAATATGAAGGGCCTTCAACAATGTGATAGGTTGGCAGGAATTTGTGTGCAATGTATGCTCCTAGAACAACTGACAGTGCTACTTGGATGTTGGGCCTCTGTATGCGGCCAGACTATGTAAAAGTCTCACACATGTGGTATCGCCATACTCAGGAGGAGTAGCAGAATGTATTTTGGGGTGTCATTTTTGCTATGTACATGCTATGTGTTGAAAATATCTTATAAATGGACAACTTTGCGTAAAAAAAAAATGCATTTTCATTTTTTTTCCACAGTTTCCAAAAACTTTGGGAAAAAATGAACCATTTAAAAGACTAATTATGCCTCATAGATTATACGTTGGGGTGTTAGCTTTCCAAAATGGGGTCATTTTGTGGGCGTTTCCATTGTCCTGGTGCTCCAGGGCCTTCAAAATTGTAATAGGTGGTTTAGAAATTAGATGTGTAATTTATGCTCCTAGAATGCCTGAAGCTGCTACTTCAATGTTGGGCCTTTGTATGTGGCCAGGCTGTGTAAAAGTCTCACACATTTGGTATCACCATACTCAGGAGGAGTAGCAGAATGTATTTTGGGGTGTCGTTTTTGCTATGTACATGCTATGTGTTGGAAATATCTTATGAATGGACAACTTTGTGTAAAAAAAAATGCGTTTTCATTTTTTTCCCACAGTTTCCAAAAACTTCGGGAAAAAATGAACCATTCAAAAGACTAATTATGCCCCATAGATTATACGTTGGGGTGTTAGCTTTCCAAAATGGAGTCATTTTGTGGGTGTTTCCATTGTCCTGGTGCTCCAGGGCCTTCAAAATTGTAATAGGTGGTTGAGAAATGAGATGTGTAATTTATGCATGTAGAATGCCTGACGGTGCTACTTCAATGTCGGGCCTCTGTATGTGGCCAGGCTATGTAAAAGTCTCACACATGTGGTATCGCCATACTCTGGAGGAGAAGCAGAATGTATTTTGGGGTGTCCGTTTTGTTATGTACATGCTATGTGTTGGAAATATCTTTATAAATGGACAACTTTGTATTAAAAAAATGCATTTTCATTTTTTCCCACATATTCCAAAAACTACTGGAAAAAAATGAACCGTTCAAAAAACTCATTATGCCTCATAGATTATACATTGGGGTGTTAGCTTTCCAAAATGGGGTCATTTTGTGGGCGTTTCCATTGACCTGGTGCTCCAGGGCCTTCAAAAGTGTGATAGGTTGTCATCAAATTAGATGTGCATATTATGCTCGTAAAACGCCTGACGGTGCTCTGTATGTGGCCAGGCTGTGTAAAAGTCTCACACATGTGGTATCACTATACTCAGGAGGAGTAGCAGAATGTATTTTGGGGTGTCATTGCAAGTATGCATGTGCTGTGTGAGAGAAATAACTTTTTATTATGACAATTTTGTGCAAAAAAAAAAAAAAAAATCCAAGAATTGTGGGAAAAAATTACAACTTCAAAAAACTCACCATGCCTCTTACTAAATACCTTGGAATGTCTGCTTTCCAAAAAGGGGTAATTTGGGGGGGTATTTTGTACTTTCCTGGCTTGTTAGGGCCTCAAGAAATGAGATGGCCTTCAGTACATCAGGTGTGATCAGATGTGATCATTTTTCAATGATTTGCACCATAGCTTGTAGACTCTATAACTTTCACAGAGACCAAATAATATACACTAATTTGGGTTATTTTTACTAAAGATATGTAACAGTATACATTTTGGCCCAAATTTATGAAGAAAAATTACTTATTTGCAAAATTTTACAATAGAAACTAAAAAAAAGTGTTTTTTTTTCAAAAAATTCTCTCTTTTTTCGCTTATATTGCAAAAAATAAAAAAAACAGCAGTGATTAAATACCACCAAAAGAAAGCTATGTTTGTGAGAAAAAAATGATAAAAATTTGGTTTGGGTACAGTGTAGCATGACTGAGTAATAGTCATTCAAAGTGTGAGAGCACTGAAAGCTAACAATTGGTCTGGGAAAGAAGGGTGTATAAAATCCCTGTATTGAAGTGGTTAAATTTTGTACCTGGGGGTTGTCTATAGTATGCCTTTAAAGTGGAGCATGTTTGCCGTGTTTAGAATAGTCTGACAGCAAAATGACATTTCTAAACGAAGAAAAAAGTCATTTAAAAGTGCTAGCATTAGTGCCGGTGTTCTGCTGAGAAAGTTCCCCCCGGCGGTTAAGGACTCCCCTGTACTGCGCAGGAGCAGTACAAGCCGCCGAAAATAGCTGAAGCTGAACACCTGTGAGTCAACTGTACACGGTGCCTGTAACAAGGCCCCTCGTGGGCTCGCTTCACTCGGCATATTTTTATTCTAACTCTATGTCCACTTGGATGGTGGAGCTTGAACCTGGACTCAGGGCAGAATGTAGTGCGCAGGCGCTGTGTAGAGCTGACAATCAGCTGTTCAACTTCGGAGGCTTTCGGCGGCTCTGTAGTCGTACGTACTGCGCAAGCGCAGTGCATGCACAGTACAGGGGGGTCCTTATCCGCCGGGGGAACTTTCGCGGCAAGATACCGGCTATTAATGAATTGTTGGTCCTGACAATACACATAAAAGTTCATTGATAAAAACGGCCTGGGATTCCCCCACAGTCCATTACCAGGCCCTTTGTGTCTGGTATGAATATTAAGGGGAACCACATACCAAAATTTAAAAAAACAATGCGTGGGGGGTCCCCCCAAATTCTATACCAGGCCCTCCAGGTCTGGTATGGGTTTTAAGGGGAACCCCGCGCCAAAATTGAAAAAAAAATGGCGCGGGGTCCCCCTAAAAATCCATACCAGACCCTTCAGGTCTGGTATGGATTTTAAGGGGAACCCGCACTAAAATTAAAGAAAAAAAAATGGTGTGGGGGTCTCCCTCAAAATCCATACCAGACACTTATCCGAACACGCAACCTGGCAGGCCGCAGGAAAAGAGGGGGGACGAGAGAGTGGCCCCCCTCCTCCTGAACCGTACCAGGCCACATGCCCTCAACATGGGGAGGATGTCCCCATGTTGATGGGGACAAGGGCCTCATCCCCACAACCCTTGCCCGGTTGTAGACAAGATGAAGTATTTAGGAGTATGGTTAACAAGGGACCCAGGTCAGTATATTGAGGATAATCTTGCTCCCCTTCTGCTTAAATTTCAGCGGAAGTGTGATATCTGGAGTCGTCCTCCTCTGTCAGCAGCTGAAAGAATTAACCTCATTAAAATGATCTGGATGCCCCAACTCTTGTATCAGCTACATAATTCTACAGTTTGGATCGGAATGAGATGGTTCAAAAAAATTGAAACATTGTTCCGGGAACTAATCTGGAAGAAGGTGCAGGCTCATATTAGCTTACAGATACTGCAGCTACCAATAAAAGAAGGAGGAGCGGCAGTTCCACACCCGCGCAGTTATTTCTTGGCTGCCCAGTTGCAGCATCTCAGGGGATGTAATATACCAGGGGAGAGTAATAAAAATGTACGAATGATGCTGCAGGGAGTCTTGCATAGCAGTTTAATGGAAGCTCTGGAGGCGGACTCCCTACTCGCTGGATGCCCCACATTAAAACTAATAACAAAAGTATGGCAGACGGCCAGGGTAGTAATGGGATACACGGTGTTAACAGAATATACCCCAATTTGGGACAACAAGCAATTTCAAGATTTGATCCCCTTGGGTAAAATAAATGGGTGGGAGGTTTGTGGTATCAGAAAAGCCGCACAACTATATGAGGAGTACTTTGAAATCATTCGAGGAGTTGAGGGGTGAGTACGGTATCCCAAACCAATCATTCTACCGGTATCTTCAAATTAGACATGCACTGAATGCCCACTTTAAAACACAAAGGGTGGAATGGTGTAAAGTAACTCTTATACAAAAAATAGCTATGACAGGATCCTCCAAAGGCTTAATATCAGATATATGGACAGATATGTAGTAAAACCATTAATGGGGAAAGACTGGCTAAAAATAAGAAGGGATGGGAAGAGGACCTGGGGGAAAAAATAACAGGAGAACAGTGGAGAAGGATATTGGACTTGAGCTCCCAGGTGTCAGTCTCCCCTGAACAGAAAATATTGCAGCTATTTTTGCTACATAGAGTTTACCACACTCCAAAGAATCTTTTTTCGGTACGGATACAGAGCTGACGATAAATGTCCAAGGTGTCAAGGAATAGGGGATTTGATTCATATGATCTGGAGGTGCCCAAAACTATTCAGGTACTGGACAGAGATAATGGAGGATATTAATAGTACATTTGGATTCAAGTTAGACCTGAATGGTGCTACATGTCTGTTGGGGAAAATAGAGGAAAATAGTGTGCCCAAAAATAGTAAAATTGCAGTAATAAGATGTTTATTCCAAGCTCGAAAGATAATAGCTCAGAACTGGCAATCAGGGAGACCCCCGAAATCAGAAGAATGGACTAAAGTGATGGATGCCACAGTATGTAGGGAAAAAGTGGTATTTGTTAGACGGAGGAAACTGGACAAATTCTTAATGATGTGGAAGCCCTGGCTAGATAAACTGGGATGCCCCTTTAAAGGGAATAACTAGGGAGAGGAGATTATATTCAAAGACTAGGAGGATATTATCAGGAAAATAATGGGGAGTGGAGAGGACGAAGGGAAGTGGCAAATAAGAGTGAGAAGAGAGAAATAAGAATACATAATATATTTGGTATTTAAATAGACACGGTGTATGGAAGGGACAGTTGCACTTTATTAAAAAAGATTAGGGAGGGAGGGGTTATAAAAGGATAAAGGAATCATAAAAGGTTAGAGAACCACAGAGGAGAGGGAGCTGAGGTATTGGTAGTAGTTGTGTGTCTTCTAAATGGTCCTTTTATTTTATTTTTTTTTTCCCTTTTAAAGGAAGTAAATACGAACTGGGTATATTAATGTATTGAAGGTTATTTAACCACTAGGCGCCCGCGCTATAGCCGAAAGACGGCTACAGCGCGGACTCCAATTGCCGGGAGGGCGTCCCTGGACGTCCTCCTGTTTACTTCCGCATTGCGTGCTCCCGCGGGCGCATTGCGGAAGTTTTGTGCTGGCCGTGTCCCTCGGACACAGCCAGTCACAGATCGTCGTAAACGGCCAATGACAGCGGCCGTTTACAGTGCGATCGCTCTACCAATGAGAGAGGGTCTCATATATAAACATATGAGATCATCTCTCATCGCTGGCTCTCCCTCCTCACACAGAGACAGCGTGTGAGGAGGGAGAGAGAACTGCTGCGGCGGTAAGTGTAAAAAAAAAAAAAAAAAAAAAGAAAAATAAAAGTGTCCCCACTGTTATCTGTCCTGCCATCTGGCCCTGCCAACTGTCCTGCCATCTGCCCCTGCCAACTGTCCTGCCATCTGTCCTGCCATCTGCCCCTGCCATCTGTCCTGCCATCTGCCCCTGCCATCTGTCCCTGCCATCTGTCCCTGCCATCTGACCCTGCCATCTGTCCCCAGTGCCATGTATAAGTACCATCTGTCATCAGTGCCACATAGTGCCATTTGTCATCAGTGCCACCTGTCAGTGTCACGTGCCATCTGTCATCAGTGTCACGTGTCATCAGTGCCACGTATCAGTACCATCTGTCATCAGTGTCATCAGTGCCACGTATCAGTGCCATCTGTCATCAGTGTCATCAGTGCCACGTATTAGTGCCATCTGTCATCAGTGCCACGTATTAGTGCCATCTGTCATCAGTGCCATGTATTAGTGCCATCTTTCATCAGTGCCACGTGTCATCAGTGCCACATATTAGTGCCATCTGTCATCAGTGCCATTTGTCATCAGCGCCACATGTCATCAGTGCCACATATTAGTGCCATCTGTCATCAGTGTCACGTGTCATCAGTGCCACGTATTAGTGCCATCTGTCAGTGCCACGTATTAGTGCCATCTGTCATCAGTGTCACGTATTAGTGCCATCTGTCATCAGTGCCATGTATTAGTGCCATCTGTCATCAGTGCCACATCAGTGTCAGTGCCACGTATCAGTGCCATCTGTCATCAGTGCCACATCAGTGCCACGTATCAGTGCCATTTGTCATCAGTGCCACGTCAGTGTCACATGTCATTGTCCTGGTTCTCCAGGGCCTTCAAAAGTGTAATAGGTAGTCAACAAGTCAGATGTGTAATTTATGCTCCTAGAACACGTGATGGCGCTCCCTGCATGTCGGGCCTCTCTATGTTACATATAGTTACACAGTAGGTGAGGTTGAAAAAAGACACAAGTCCATCAAGTCCAACCTATGTGTGTGATTATGTGTCAGTATTACCTTACATATCCCTGTATGTTGCGGTCATTCAGGTGATTATCTAATAGTTTCTTGAAGCTATCAATGCTCCCCGCTGAGACCACCGCCTGTGGAAGGGAATTCCACATCCCTACTGCTCTTACAGTAAAGAACCCTCTACGCAGTTTAAGGTTAAACCTCTTTTCTTCTAATTGTAATGAGTGGCCCCGAGTCTTATTAAACTCTCTTCTGCAAAAAAGTTTTATCCCTATTGTGGGGTCACCAGTACGGTATTTGTAAATTGAAATCATATCCCCTCTCAAGCGTCTCTTCTCCAGAGAGAATAAGTTCAACGCTCGCAACCTTTCCTCATAACTAAGATCCTCCAGACCCTTTATTAGCTTTGTTGCCCTTCTTTGTACTCGCTCCATTTCCAGTACATCCTTCCTGAGGACTGGTGCCCAGAACTGGACAGCATACTCCAGGTGCGGCCGGACCAGAGTCTTGTAGAGCGGGAGAATTATCGTTTTATCTCTGGAGTTGATCCCCCTTTTAATACATGCCAATATTCTGTTTGCCTTATTAGCAGCAGCTTGGCATTGCATGCCATTGCTGAGCCTATCATCTACTAGGACCCCCAGGTCCTTTTCCATCCTAGATTCCCCCAGAGGTTCTCCCCCCAGTGTATAGATTGCATTCATATTTTTGCCACCCAAATGCATTATTTTACATTTTTCTACATTGAACCTCATTTGCCATGTAGTCGCCCACCCCATTAATTTGTTCAGGTCTTTTTGCAAGGTTTCCACATCCTGCGGGGAAGTTATTGCCCTGCTTAGCTTAGTATTGTCTGCAAATACAGAGATTGAACTGTTTATCCCATCCTCCAGATCGTTTATAAACAAATTAAATAGGATTGGTCCCAGCACAGAACCCTGGGGAACCCCTATTACCCACCCCTGACCATTCTGAGTACTCCCCATTTATCACCACCCTCTGAACACGCCCTTGTAGCCAGTTTTCAATCCAGGTACTCACCCTATGGTCCATGCCAACGGACCCTATTTTGTACAGTAAACGTTTATGGGGAACTGTGTCAAATGCTTTTGCAAAATCCAGATACACCACGTCTACGGGCCTTCCTTTATCTAGATGGCAACTCACCTCCTCATAGAAGGTTAATAGATTGGTTAGGCAAGAACGATTCTTCATGAATCCATGCTGATTACTGCTAATGATATCGTTCTTATTACTAAAATCTTGTATATAGTCCCTTATCATCCCCTCCAAGATTTTACATACTATTGATGTTAGGCTAACTGGTCTGTAATTCCCAGGGATGTTTTTTGGGCCCTTTTTAAATATTGGTGCTACATTGGCTTTTCTCCAATCAGCTGGTACCATTCCAGTCAATAGACTGCCTGTAAAAATTAGGAACAACGGTCTGGCAATCACCTGACTGAGTTCCCTAAGTACCCTCGGATGCAAGCGTGATTTATTAATGTTAAGTTTCTCAAGTCTAATTTTAATTCCGTCCTCTGTTAACCATGGAGGTGCTTCCTGTGTTGTGTCATGAGGATAAACACTGCAGTTTTGGTTACTGAAGCCCCCCGATTCACTCGTGAAGACTGAGGAGAAGAATAAATTCAATACCTTTGCCATCTCCCCATCCTTTGTAACCAGATGTCCTTCCTCATTCTTTATGGGGCCAATATGGTCTGTCCTCCCTTTTTTACTGTTTACATACTTAAAGAATTTCTTGGGATTTTTTTTGCTCTCCTCCGCTATGTGTCTTTCATGTTCTATCTTAGCCGTCCTAATTGCACCCTTACATTTCTTATTGCATTCTTTATAAAGTCTGAATGCTGAGGATGATCCCTCAACCTTGTATTTTTTGAAGGCCTTCTCCTTTGCTTTTATATGCATTTTTACATTGGAGTTAAGCCATCCAGGATTTTTGTTCGCTCTTTTAAATTTATTACCCATTGGGATACATTGGCTAATGCCCTTATTTAATATGCTCTTAAAGCTGTGGCCAGGCTGTAAAAAAGTCCCACACATGTGGTATCGTAATACTCAGGAGGAGTAGCAGAATGTATTTTGGGGTGTCATTTGTGGTATACACATGCCATGTGAGAGAAATAACCTATTACAATGACAATTTTGTGGGGGAAAAAAAAAATCTTCATTTTGCAAAGAATTGTGGGAAAAAATGACAACATCAAAAACCTCACCATGCCTCTTACTAAATACCTTAGAATGTCTACTTTCAAAAAAGGGGTCATTTGGGGGTTATTTGTACTTTCCTGACTTGTTCGGGTGGCAAGAAATGAGATAGGCCACCAGTACTTCAGATGTGATCAATTTTTTATGATTTGCACCATAAATTGTAGACTCTCTAACTTTCACAAAGACCAAATAATATCCACTAATTTGGGTTATTTTTACCAAAGATATGTAGCAGTATAAATTGTGGCCAAAATTTATGAAGAAAAATTACTAATTTGCTAAATTTTATCACAGAAACAAAGAAAAATGCGTTTTTTTTTCAAAATTTTCGGTCTTTTTTCATTTATAGCGCAAAAAATAAAAAACCCAGAGGTGATCAAATACCACCAAAATAAAGCTCTATTTGTATGAAAAAAAGGACAAAAAATTCATTTGGGTACAGTATTACATGACTGAGTAATTGTCATTCAAAGTGTGAGAGCGCTGAAAGCTGAAAATTGGTCTGGTCACGAGGGGGGTTTAAGTACCCAGTTGTCAAGTGTGAATTTATACACGACATTGTAAAGATGTTATAATAGCATTTATACGAGGTGCCTCTCGATCAGTGGTATATGTTTTTGTGAAAATTGTTAAAAATAAATAAGTTAAAAAAAAAGGGGAACCCCAAACCAAAATTTAAAAAAAAAATGCGTGGGGGTCCCCCCAAATTCTATACCAGGCCCTATAGGTCTGGTATGGGTTTTAAGGGGAACCCCGCGCCAAAATAAAATAAAAATGGAGCAGGGTCCCCCTCAAAATCCATACCAGACCCTTCAGGTCTGGTATGGATTTTAAGGGGAACCCTGCGCCAAAATTAAAGAAAAAAATGGCGTGGGGGTTCCTCTCAAAATCCATACCAGACACTTATCTGAACATGCAACCTGGCAGGCCGCAGGAAAAGAGGGGGGACGAGAGAGTGGCCCCCCTCCTCCTGAACCGTACCAGGCCACATGCCCTCAACATGGGGAGGATGACCTTGCCCGGTGGTTGTGGGGGTCTGCGGGCAGGGAGCTTATCAGAATCTGGAAGCCCCCTTTAACAAGGGGACCCCCAGATCCCGGCCCCCCCTGTGTGAAATGATAATGGGTACATTGTACTCTTACCATTTCACAAAAAAAGTGTCAAAAATTGTAGAAAACACACAGACACAGCATTGGACAAGTCCTTTATTGAAAAAGAAAAAAAATTCCAGCGATGTAATCCTTCCTCGTCCCGGGATACGGAGAAAGACGCCGCCACGACACAATCCTCCTCCGTAGGAGGAGCCTGCTGAATGACGCTAGACCTGCCGTGACAGTTCTTAAAAAGCTAAAGGGGGGGCCACCCGTGACATGCGCGGGTGACCCAGCCCCCCTCTGACGCAACGGAAAACGCTGCGGGGTTACCAGTGACATGTACAGGTGACCCCGCCCCCCTCTGATGCCACGGAAACCCCTGTAGCATCAGAGGGGGGCAGGGTCACCTGTACATGTCACTGGGTAACCCAGCGGTGTTTCGTCAGAGGGGGGCGGGGTCACCCATGCACATCATGGGGGCCCCGCCCTCAGCTTTTTAAGAACTGCAGGTCTAGCGTCATTTAGCGGGCTCCTCCCATGGAGGAGGATCGTGTCGTGGTGGCGTCTTTCTCCGTATCCCGGGACGAGGAAGAATTACATCGCTGGAATTTTTTTTCTTTTTTAATAAAGGACTTGTCCAATGCTGTGTCTGTGTGTTTTCTACAATTTTTGACACTTTTTTTGTGAAATGGTAGGAGTACAATGTACCCATTACCATTTCACACAGGGGGGCCGGGATCTGGGGGTCCCCTTGTTAAAGGGGGCTTCCAGATTCCGATAAGCTCCCTGCCCGCAGACCCCCACAACCACCGGGCAAGGGTTGTGGGGACGAGGCCCTTGTCCCCATCAACATGGGGACATCCTCCCCATGTTGAGGGCATGTGGCCTGGTACGGTTCAGGAGGGGGGGGCGCTCTCTCGTCCCCCCTCTTTTCCTGCGGCCTGCCAGGTTGCGTGCTCGGATAAGGGTCTGGTATGGATTTTGAGGGGGACCCCCACGCCTTTTTTTTAAATTTTGGCGCGGGGTTCCCCTTAAAATCCATACCAGACCTTTCAGGTCTGGTATGGATTTTGAGGGGGAATCCACGCCATTTTTTTTTAAATTTTGGCGCAGGGTTCCCCTTAATAGCCATACCAGACCTGAAGGGCCTGGAATAGAATTTGGGGGGACCCCCACGCCATTTTTTAAAATTTTGGCGTGGGGTTCCCCTTAAAATCCATTCCAGACCGGAAGGGTCTGGTATGGATTTTGAGGGGGAATCCACGCCATTTTTTAAAATTTTGGCGCAGTATTCCCCTTAATATTCATACCAGACCCAAAGGGCCTGGTAATGCACTGTGGGGGATCCCAGACCGTTTTTATCAATGAACTTTTATGTGTATTGTCAGGACCTACAATTCATTAATAGCTAGCACTAGTGCTAGCATTTTTAAATGACTTTTTTTCCTTTCAAATGTCATTTTGCTGTCAGACTTTTCTAAACACGGGAAACATGTGCCACTTTACAGGCATACTATAGACACCCCCCAGGTACGACATTTAAAGGAATATTACACTTTTATTGTCTCACTCTAAGCATTATTAAAATCACTGCTCCCGAAAAAACAGCCGTTTCTAAAACTTTTTTTGCATTAATACATGTCCCCTGGGGCAAGACCCAGGTCTCCAAACACTTTTATGGCAAAGAACTTGCATATAAGCCTTCAGTGAGGACTTTGGATATTGCAGGTTCGAGCCCCATTGACTTCCACTATTCCAGCATATGTGATCTGACAGGCATAATTGCCGGCAATAGCGCTGCTTTCCATTTGCATTAGCGCTGAGTTTCTGAGAGTTTAAGTCTTTCTGGCCTTTTTTGAGAGCTATTTTTTGGTACTGCAGGACAATTTTTTGGTGCTATAGTAAATGACCCCCACTGTGTTTATGTTATACAGGAGAATTGCAGCTTCCGACATTCTTCAGAATTTTTATTCTATTTTTCATTTTCTTAGCACAGTTTCTTCACTTTTTTCTATATCTGAATGATGCCTACAGCTACAGGTATCATTCAGATATCGGCTTTTTCAGCTCAGATTTCCTACACCATAAGAACGATCATAGCGGCTATTCCGCCACTTGATCATTCTTGCGACTGGCGAGAGGTGACGTGCCCCCTCCCTTCTGCCGTCCTCCAGTGCTTCTACGGACTCACCGCTTCCATTGGTGAGTCGGAGACAGGATCCCCCAGCCCCGGATGTTTACCATAGAGATTTCTTGGAGTCTCTATAATCGTTCAGAGGCCGGGCGCGATATTATGACTTCACGCCCGGCCTCTGCATTCAAACAAACGACGCCACATCAGCTGGAAAGCCAAGATCGTTTTTTTTGTTTTTTTTCAGGCTTCCCAGCCTAGAGGTGAGATGTGGGGTCTCTTTGACCCCATATCTCACTGTAAAGAAGACAGATCATGCCAAATTCCTATTACAAGGGATGTTTACATTTCTTGTAATAGGAATAAAAGTGATCCAAAAATTATTTTTTTTTAAAGTGTCAAACAAAAAGAAAAAAAGTAAAATTAACAATATATTTTAAAAAAATGTAAATCGCCCCTGTCCCTGTGTGCTTGTACGGAGAAGCGAACGCATACGTAAGTCCTGCCCACATATGTTCAAACCACACATGTGAGTTATCACCACGAACGTTAGAGCGAGAGTAATAATTTTAGCCCTAGAACTCCTCTGTAACTCAAAACATGTAACCAGTAAAAAATTACCGACGTTTGGCGCCATTCCATGATCGTGTGCAATTTTGAAGCGTGACATGTTAGGTATCTATTTACTCTGTGTAACTTCATCTTTCACACTATGCAAAAAAATTGGGCTAACTTTACTGTTTTTTTGTTTTTTTTGAAAGCACAAAACTTTTTTTTTTCAAAATAAATTGCTGCGCAAATACCGTGCAAGATAAAATGTTGCAACAACATGCATTGTATTCTTTAGGGTCTTTGTTAAAAAAATATATAATGTTTGGGGCTTCTATGTAATTTTCTAGCAAAAAAATGATGATTTGTACATGTAGGAGAGAGATGTCAGAATTGGCTTGAGTGGCAAGGGGTTAAAGAAGATCTGTGGGCGTGATATAGGTATGGTATATAACAGGGATATGCAATTAGCGGACCTCCAGCTGTTGCAGAACTACAAGTCCCATGAGGCATAGCAAGACTCTGACAGCCACAAGCATGACACTCAGAGGCAGAGGAATGATGGGAGTTGTAGTTTTGCAACAGCTGGAGGTCAGCTAATTGCATATCCCTGGTATATAAGATATAGATTATTTTAGGTATTATATTAATTTTAAGAGCATTAACTCTTCCAAACCATGTCAAAGAATGGCTTTTCCATTTCTGCAAATCTTTTATTATCTCTATCAATAAGGAGCCATAATTAAGTTCATATAAAAGTTTTGCATCTGAAGTAATATGTACTCCCAAATAATATAGAGATTATGCATTCCAAATGAAACAGAAGTTATTTTGCAGAGATGTTGCCATTGCTGATGGTAACATGACTAGGTAATACTTTGGACTTCTCAAAATGTATTTTAAAATTGAATAAAATACTGTGGGGGTCATTTACTATAGAGCTGCGGCACTAATTACCGCTAAATGCCACTAATTAGCGCTAATTTGCCGCAATTTAGTGCTAATTAGCGCTAAAACAGTATTCACTATAGTGCTGCTGAGAAAATACTCCCAAAATCGAATTTACTATAGTCCCCTGAAACCAAATAGCGCCCAAACCCTTATGCCCCGTACACACGGTCGGATTTTCCGACGGAAAATGTGTGATAGGACCTTGTTGTCGGAAATTCCGACCATGTGTAGGCTCCATCACACATTTTCCATCGGATTTTCCGACACACAAAGTTTGAGAGCAGGATATAAAAATTTCCGACAACAAAATCCGTTGTCGGAAATTCTGATCGTGTGTACACAAATCCGACGGACAAAGTGCCACGCATGCTCAGAATAAATAAAGAGATGAAAGCTATTGGCCACTGCCCCGTTTAAAGTCCCGACATACGTGTTTTACGTCATCGCGTTCAGAACGATCGGATTTTCTGACAACTTTGTGTGACCGTGTGTATGCAAGACAAGTTTGAGCCAACATCCGTCGGAAAAAATCCTAGGATTTTGTTGTCGGAATGTCCGAACAAAGTCCGACCGTGTGTACGGGGCATTACTCTGCTAAAACCTGGAGTAGTGCACATGGAAATAATGTTTAGAGCATGATATAATTGCCTAAATGGTATGCAGTATATAATTTAAAGATAATCTGCTTTTAAGCTGTGTGAAAAAGTGATTTCTTCTCTGAAATATCTTTAAAAGTCTGAGAAGTGAAAAATTCCCCGTTTTGGGCAACTAGGTTCCAACACAACTGAACTTGCTCAGACCTGAAAATAGCTCTTATTTTAACTCAAGTGTCTTTTTTACCCGGTGCTATAGTAAATACCAAAATGAGAGCTAATTAGAGAGCATTTTTTGGAAGTGAAAATCTGCTCTATTCTAGTCCAAATCAAGTTTTAGCCATTGATTCTAATGGAACAATTGTAACTTTCACAAAACAAACCTTTTAATGTTGAGATGAAATGTATCTTTCTCTGAAATAAATCTTCCTTTGCAACATTGTTGCTTCTACTTAAATTATTTTGTTTTTAAGAATGCTAGAATGTGGAATGTTTTGATGTTTTGGTAAAATATATTTTTCTCTGTCACTTGCACTTGTTACTCTCCATCTCACAACAATCTTTACCCAAACTCACACAGGTGTCCACAAACAATACCATTGCTGATGCAAATTTAAAATGAATCACAATTTTTTGTGATTTTTATTATTTCCAAATATTCATATTCATTCATTTGAGCCCCAAAATGTGATATGTGTACCAACAACTATTTAGCCAAAAGTATTGGGACACCTGCCTTTACATACATATGAACTTTAATGGCAGCCCAGTCTTAGTCCGTAGGGTTAAAATTTGATTTGGCCCACCCTTTGCAGCTAGAACAGCTTCTGGGAAGGCTGTCCACAAGGTTTAGTGTGTCTATGGGAATGTTTGAACATTCTTCCTGAAGTGCATTTGTGAGGCCAGGCACTGATGTTGAATGAGAAGGTATGGCTCGCAGTCTCTGCTCTAATTCAGCCAAAGGGTGTTCTATCGGGTTGAGGCCAGGACTCTGTGCAGGCCAGTCAAGTTTATCCACCCCAAACTTGCTCATCCATGACTTTATGGACCTTGCTTTGTGCACTGGTGTGCAGTCATGTTGGAACAGGAAGGGGCTTTCCCCAAACTGTTCCCAAAAAGTTGGGAGCATGAAATTGTCCAAAATGTCTTGGTATGCTGATGCCTTAAGAGTTTCCTTAACTGGAACTAAGAGGCCAAGCCCAACCACTGAAAAACAACCCCACATCATAATCCCCCCTCCACCAAATCATTTGGACCAGTGCTCAAAGCAAGGTCCATAAAGACATGGATGAGTGATTTTGGGGTGGAGGAACTTGACTGGCCTGGACACTGATGAGTCGGCACTGATGGGCACTGATGAGGCGGCACCGATGGGCACTGATGAGTTGGCACTGATAAGGTGGCACTGATGGGCACTGATGAGGAGGCACTAATATGTGGAATTGATGGGCACTGATAGGCGGCACTGGTAGGTGGCACTGATATTCAGCACTGATGGGCACTGACAGGCGGCACTGATGGGCACTGACAGGTGGCACTGATGGGCACTGACAGGTGGCATTGATGGGCACTGACAGGCGGCACTGATGGGCACTAATAGATGGCACTGATGGGCAGCACTGATTGGGCAGGTACTGACAGATATTAATGCTGGGCACTGATTGGCACTGTGATGGACACTGATTGGCACTGTGGTGGGCTCTGATTGGCACTGACTGGCACTGTGGTGGGCACTAGCAGACTTTATTATTGGGGCACTGCTGGGCACTGATTGGCAGCTAATTGGCACATCTGATGGGGCTGTGCTGATAATCAATGTGCTGATTATCAGCACAGACCCCCCCCCTGACAGGGAGAGCCGCCGATCGGCTCTCCCTGTCAGCGCGAACTAAGGAATGCCGTTTACCGGCACTTCCTGGTTCTCGTGATGATCAGCTGTGATTGATCTCTGTCAGAGGATTCTTATCTGATTGCCGCGCTGCACACCCCCGCGGGCGCACGCCGGCATGTTATCCTGCTGGACGTCATATGACGCCTAGTCAGGATAACAGAACCACTTCCCGGCCATCATTCTGTTATAGGTCGGGCGAGAAGTGGTTAAAAACAATGATGGGAAAGATCCTGTGAGCCACACAAAACTTAATAAAACACTACTCAGCTGCGTGCGTTAAACACTTCTCATACGCGTGCAAATGACAAATGTAAAAAAGATTATGCTGCGCTAGAGTGTGTTAGACATGCTACTAAATTATAGCATGATAGAACAACTGCATCTAAATAAACGCATGTGGATGAGGGAAATAAAATACCTCTACAAGGTAAGTGGACCTAATAATAGATGAATACTAATAAATATGAATACAAATGTATAATATGATAAATACATATAAACGCATCAAAGTAATAAATGCAAATTCAAATGTGAAATATGACAGATTAACGCATCAAAGTGCACAAGTACCAATAAGCAGAACTGAATCACAGCATTACTAGAAAGTGCAATGAATAAATGAATATAAATGCATCAAAGTGCAAATGTGTCAATATGCATAACTAAATGATAATATTACTCAAATGTGCAAAATATAAACGCATAAAGTGCAAATCTGCAAATAAACATACTTATTACAATATAAATATATATGAGCAAGTAAAAAGTGCTAAGTGCAAAAAACAAAAAGTAATTTGGTGTCACACAGTTCATGTGTAAAAAAGTCCTCAATGGAACCAAAAAATATAGTTCACTATGAAGTCCTACAAAAGGTATAAAGGTGCCTAAATGTGATGTCCACTGGTGATACAATCAAACTTGCTAGTAACTCTCAAAGTGCCACAGACCATGCAATGGTGCGATTCGGTGACCCCAAAGGTAATGCGCTCACCTCAGAGCGTGTGACCAAATCACTAGACAAAGTCAAACCACGCTTGTGAACCACCACGGGTTCTAAGTAGATCACAGGATCCCAGGCTCCAATGGAGTAAAGAGTATATAGATGGAAAGCAAAAACTACATAGTATAATACCGTTTTAAAATTTATTAAAAGATATAGATACTCTCCCTAAAAGGGGTACTCACAATATTTAGGTGCGTCGGTGCACCGCTCTAAACATGGCAAGTATGATCACAATATATAGGTGCGTCAGTGCACCGCTCTAAACATGGCAAGTGTGATACTTTTCGTGAGGGTATGGTGTATGTCTCCTCAATAGGCAGGTCAGTTGCCTCCCACACCGTCCTGGCCCCTCCCCTACGCGTGTTCGACACAGGGATCACGTGTCATCATCAGGGGAATACTGATTGGACAGCCGATCTATCGTTTTAAATACAATTCCTGCAGCCATTTTGCTGTGGTCCGCAGACATTCTAGTGTTAGGCTATAAGATATAATATGAGCTAAGTAAAACTCAGACACATCTGATAACCAACTGATCTCAAAGTATTAATCAGTAAGCACAATGTAATGGGCACTAATCGCCAGTATTCGTTAGAGAAAAAGATCATCTAATATAAAGTTGCAATGCTATTGTCCAGGTCGGAGGTTGACGGACATCACACCATACCAACTCATATCAGATACAAAACCAATCACCTAGATGTATAATATCACGGAGAATATACTGAAATAAGTTGTTAAATAAATAAATATAAATCTAGAATAGTATTCCAAAATACATGAATAAAAAACAGTATGTGATTATAATTAGTCACTACCTAAACGTCATGCGATGCCCCATAACGCACAGCCCAGGGGAACGTTTAAAAATGCTCAATCTTTATTCACATTAAGATATGTGTACTAAATAATGTTAAAAGGGGGGTTATAGCCACCTTTACAAATAACTAACTAAACAACCTATATAAAATCATAATAAAATTAAATTAAAATTAATATAAATAATACAGTTAATATTAATATTAAGTTAAGATATCTATATCTATATATATATATATATATACATATATATATATATATATATATATACATATATATATATATATATATATATACATATATATATATATATATATATATACACACACATGCTAAACTATATAACACACATACAGCATATGGGTACATGGGTACCTAATACACGTAGAGCCAACCAACATGCTCATAAGGTGTATATGAGTGGTAAACATAGACCATGTGCGTTATAAAAATATATATATATGTAGCGCCCTTATCGCGTGTGCTACTATATTATGAGATCTATGGAACACCCCTAAAACATGAATAGATCGCAAGTAGGAATATAAAAACTAAATAACAATGGTATACTGACTGACTATTAGTGATTGCTTAACCACTTGCTTACGGGGCACTTAAACCCCCCTCCTATCCAGACCAATTTTCAGCTTTCAGTGCTGACACACTTTGAATGACAATTGCGCGGTACAACACTGTACCCAAATGAAATTTTTATCATTTTTTTACCACAAATAGAGCTTTCTTTTGGTGGTATTTGATCACCTCTGCGGTTTTTCCTTTTTGTTAAAAAAATGTAAAAAACTGAATAAAAAAAAAAAAAATTGTATTTTTTTATATTTTGTTATAAAAAATTTAAAACGGGTCATTTTTCTCCTTCATTGATGTACGCTGATGAGGCGGCAGTGATGGGCACTGATAGGCAGCAGTGATGGGCACTGATGGGTGGCAGTGATGGGCACTAATGGGTGGCAGTGATGGGCAGCACTGCCAGGTGGCACTGATTGGCACTACAGGTGGGCATTGATAGGTGGCACTTGTGGGCATTGTTAGGTGGCACTGTGGGCACTGTTAGGTAGCAGTGTGGGCAGTGTTAGGTGGCACTTTTAGGTGGCACTGATGAGGCAGATGTGCCTCTTCCACTTGGGGACTGATGTCCCTTACATCCGAGCCGGACTTTTTTTTCTACTCGCACTGTCAGCGTGAGTAAAAAAAAAAAACCGATTACCGATCTTTTGTTTACATCATGTGATCAGCTGTCATTGGCAAACAGCTGATCACATGGTAAAGGGCCGGGACCGGCCCCTTACTCGGATCGGTGATCAGCTGAGTCTCAGTGACTCGGTGATCACAGTGCGCCCGGCACAGGGGGCGTGCACAGGGGAGGCCGCATATGAAGGCCTCCCGGGAATTCAGGTCCGCACTGTGGCCGTCATTCGGCCATAGCACGGATGCGTAGTGGTTAAAAAAAATCCCAGGTCGAACTCTTTGTTCAAACCACCAGGTGATAATGAGCCAAGCTGGTGTATCCACCAAGATTCTCGCTTACTTATTTCTCTGGTATAGTTAGAACCCCTTCAGTGGCGCCTCTATACCCCAGAATCGCATCCCAATCGGGCTCTGATTATGAACATCTCTAAAATGTATGGATAAATAATGCTTGTCGAAATGTATGTTTCTAACATGTTCTTCCATACGATCTTTAAGAGCTCTAATAGTGCGGCCAACATACAATAAATTGCAGGGGCATTTGACCATATATACAAATCCCACAGTATCACATGATATAAAATCCCTAATGGTATAGGTTTGACTAGTCAGAGGATTGCAGAATTCCTTTACTTTCCTTATATTAGTCAGAACTCCTATGCAGCTATAGCATCTACCACATCCATGAAAGCCTTTTAAATCCCAAAACATCATGGGTTTCGGAGGGGGTGGTTCTACAACATTATGCTTGCACCAACCTATCTCGTAGATTGGGTTCTCGTTTGTAAACAATCTTTGGTTTTTCTGATAGACAACCTTTAAGATGGATATCTTGTTTCAACACGTTCCAGTATTTATGTATAATCCTTTCCACCTCCTTATTTTGTAGGTTGTAATCCAGCACTATGCACAAACCTGTATCATCATTAGTATCTCTATTAGCAGCTTTTTCCTTTAGCAAGGCTTCCCTGTTCAGATGCCTGACCTTGGTTCTTTCCTTGGTGAGAAATTCTTTATGATATCCCTCCATTAGTACAGACTCCCCAGGACAAACCCTCTCCATTAGTACAGACCTCCCCAGGACAAACCCCCCATTAGTACAGACCCCCCAGGACAACCCCCCATTAGTACAGACCCCCTCAGGACAACCCTCCTCCATTAGTACAGACCCCCCAGGACAAACCCCCCTCCATTAGTACAGACCCCCCCAGGACAAACCCCCTCCATTAGGACAAACCCCCCTTCATTAGCACAGACCCCCCCATGACAAACCCCTCTCCATTAGTACAGACCCCCCCAGGACAAACTCCCCTCCAATGGTACAGACCCCCCAGGACAACCCCCCTCTATTAGTACAGACCCCCCCAGGACAACCCCCCTCCATTAGTACAGACCCCCCAGACAGACCCCCCAGGACAACGCCCCTCTACATTAGTACAGACCCCCAGGACAAAGCCCCCCTCCATTAGTACAGAACCCCCAGAACTACCCCCCCTTCATTGGTACAGACGCCCCCAGGACAAACCCCCTCTCCATTAGTACAGACCCCCCAGGACAAAGCCCCCCTCCATTAGTACAGCCCCCAGGACAACCCCCCTCCATTAGTACAGACCCTCCAGGACAAAGCCCCCCCTCCATTAGTACAGACCTCCCAGGACAAAGCCCCCCTCCATTAGTACAGACCCCCCAGGACAAAGCCCCCCTCCACTAGTACAGACCCCCCCAGGACAAACCCCCCTCTATTAGTAGAGACCCCCCCCTCCATTAGTGTACATAAAAACACCCGGGCGGCAGCTACTGAGGAGAGGACAGTGTGCAGCCGCACCGCCCAGGTGGAGAGCAGATGGAGACAGGCTTGGGCGGGAGTGAGAGACAGAGGAGGAGAACACGTCAGGCATGGACCGCCCCCTCCAGCGATGTCACTGCGCGGCTGGTCTCTCTCCACACAGAGACCAGCCGCTCCGATCTCCGGCAGCTGCTCTCCTTCTCTGACAGGAGGGAGGGGGGATGGGCTTGAGCCTTCGAAAAATACAGCAGCGGCAATGACCTGCGGAGGGAGCCGCCTCTGGACACAGAGAGGAGGAGGAGGAGGGAGGGGAGCACTCTGGCGCTTCAGCGCCCCCACCTCTCTGGCGCCCGGGTGCACTGCACCCCATGCACCCCGCCTAGGATCGGCCCTGGCTGGACTCCCTTTAGATTCCGGTGTTACCTGATGAGGTGGCGGCCAGCCTTGAGGCACCCTTCACTGACAAAGAATTGGCCACTGCTATTGCCTCCTTTCCCAATAATAAATTGCCGGGCCCTGGCGAAGTGGTACAAACAATATCTAGATCTTTTATCTCCCAGACTTCTACAGCTCTATGGGGATTGTTTTGAAAAAGGGACCTTACTGACTGACTCCTTCTATAAGGCCCATGTGGTGTTACTCCCCAAACCTGACAAAGACCCTCTCTCTTGTTCTTCTTACAGGCCCATAGCATTGTTAAATATGGATCTAAAAATACTTACCAAAATCATTGCCAATAGATTAATGAAAATTCAACACCACTTAGTATCACCTGATCAGACCCGGTTCATGCCTAAGAAGGCTACAGATATTAGTCTCCGGAGGGTGTATACACATACTTAGTTGGATGCGGAAACGTCATCTGGGTGGGCTCTGGTGTTTTTTGACCTTGAAAAAGCCTTTGATTCCATTGATTGGGGATACATGATTCATGTACTGCAACGCATGGGGTTTGGCCCTACGTTCCTTAAATAGATATCACTGTTATATGACCACCCGGTGGCGGCCCTCCATTTTAATTAGGGAGGCGCCTTTCCAGTGTCCAGGGGTGCCCCCTTTCACCAGGACTTTTTGCATTGGTTATGGAACCCCTGGCAATTGCACTGCGCTCCTCCCCCCAAATCCAAGGGATTAGTTAGGCACCCTGACCGAAACTACAGCTCTATATGCAGATTACCTAGTTTTATTCATTAGGGATACTGGACACTCTTTGCAAGCTGCACTGTCACTTTTGGGTAGATTTAAAATGGTCTCCGGACTCAAGGTTAACTGGACTAAGTCCAAAATTTTCCCCTTGCGTTCTCATTGTTAGATTCAACTTTTAAATAAGTTGCTTATAGTTTATATTGCTTTGTCAAATTATTGCTTCTTATAGGAATTAAGACACAGAGTCAGGTATGTCTGTATCAAAGTTCTCAGCATAATGGACTGCTGCTCTTTACTTCTTTCAAAGGCCTTTTATAGGCAATTATACAAACAATAGCATCAGCACAGCCCCCCCACACAGGGCAAGGGTAAACAACAACAGGAGTCACCTGGGCTACGAACACAAGCTTCAACACCATGGCAATACAGTTACAAGAAAACAAAAGCAGCTTCAATTGAGTTCAACAGCCAAAAAGTTACATTCAAAACAGATTTACATGTAGGCATCATATTAAGTGAGAACTCTAAATTAAATCCCTGACCTTATCAATTTCCCCCTTTGACATCATCCTCTCCTTCCCCCTGGGTCCTCATGAATAAGTTCTAGTCAGTTTTTCCCCAGAGTCCTTTCCCTGACCGCGAGTTGTCAGAGGGGTAGAACCCATCCCCCTAGGTATTACCAACATCTTAAAATTCAAGAAGAGGAGTTTTATAGGAGTAGGGTGATGTCAATACACATTTATCGGTATGCCCTGTCTATTCTCCTAATTTTCCTATTTATTTTCCTGTATACACATATATTCGTGATTGTAAGTGATATTAATATTAGAATAATAATTACCATTGGACTTAACAACCAGTGAAAGGTATTGGTTGCTGTAGAAGACATTCCACTAAATATATCCCACCAATGTGGTGCAGTATCCTGTTGTATCTGTGAGGAAAGATGCACTAGTCTACCTTTGTCAATAATTGCGGATACAAGGTTATTCTGTAGGGTATGTTCTAGTGTTTCTATGTGTTGTCTTAACAACTCTGATTGTTCCAAAACCTGTTTTAGTGGGTCTAAAGAAATTATAAAGGGTGTAGTGTCAGTGAGATTATGTACCTCATAGACTGAAGAGAATATCTTATCGGGGTCTGGTTCAAAAAGATAGGTGTCGTTACCCCATTGTAATATTTTAATCTTTTTTTATACATCCCGCAAACGGCGCCGATCTATTTAACGCTAACATGGTGCGGTTGTCATTAGTAATGATACAAATATGCTGGGGTCCTATTTCTATGAATCTATTGTTCACATTTATCGGTGTTCTTTGCATTTTGCATATGCTAGTTTGGTATTTTAACAAGCAAGGTTCATATACTGGGGAACTTCTGCCACATACCATTCCCTTTTTAGTTCCTTCACATAGAGTTAAATCATGGGTTCTGTTTCCTTTATCTACATATTTCCCATATATTTCTGGATACCAAAACTCGTCTTTAATTACTAGTGGCATGACCACTATTTTACACATTTCCATTACATCTGCTACCCGGTATGCTTCGAACCTTCCTACACACCATTTCTCCTCACATTCTATCTTATCCCCTTTTACTTGGAACCATACACCATCGTCAGTTAAACCCTTAAAATATTTCATCCAGGTATGATAATTTCCCAACTGTAGTTCAGTCCTGGCCCTATTTATTTGTATATGATAGGATAAGAGGTTAAAAGAGCGCTGTGTGAAATTTACAAACTGTTGATTTTGATTCCACAGCTGGAGCTCTGCTCCTATCGTGTGATTTATTAACCCTCCCAAAAATTGTAATAGGGGTATTTCTTGCAGTTGGGTTTCAAAAGTGGTGGGTAACCATTTGCTTGTGATAGTCAAGCTGTCAGCTATGTGTCCCCCTGCATGCTTCCATCTGTTGTTCATTTCTTCTATCTCGACCGAGTTTAAAATTCCCATCCCTGTACCTGTCAGTCCCAATAGTGTGTCGTACCATTCTCGTTTATACCTACACTCCGGTATCGGGGGAAAGGTGATATTGAATTTTATTTTTGTTTTCTGTTGTGATGTTGATACATTTATGCAAGTGTTTGGTACGGGTGTTAATATGGAAGATTCAATTGTTGGCGTTACTTCTTCCTCCATTTGTATGTGAAACCCATAGGTCTGTGCCATCCAGTACCACCCATCAACTCTCTCTTCCCTCCATCAAGATGCACAGAGGAAAGTACTGGATTGATTAACGGTAATATCTGTCAGATTAAACATCCCTTCGGTTATATTCCCTCCTTCTGCCATGACTGTTAATATTTGGTACATTTGTCCCACTACCCGTTCCCGGGCTTGTTTCCATGTCTGTGAAAGGGATATTTTATGACACCTATGGTTCTTACTATTGTTAAAGGGGAAACCCATATTATCGTTCCACTGGAAAGTTACGGTTACTTCTGAGAGGGGGTCTGCCTGTATCCATGCTATACCTACATCTACATGAAACGGTCGCCTATGTCCTTCAACAGTATAATTACCCACAGTGTAATCCTTATTTATCTCATATCCTGATAAATTTGCTACTTTAGGATCATCTATACTCCATTCAAAAGTCATTGTTTCTTCTACCTCAAGTACATTAATACCAGGAGTCCATGCATATATTTGTAAAACAACAATCTTCAACAAAAAATATGTAAGTAGATATTTCATCATGTTGTTTTCTCGGGTTGTTTCTTCCAATGTGATGCGTGTATCCAGGTAGGTTTTCCTTCCAGCTTTACTGAGGTGGCTGTGGTCAAGAGTACTTGGTAAGGACCTTCAAACCTGGGTTCCAATGTCTTTCTGGTGTGTTTCTTTACATATACATAATCCCCTGGTAGCAGCGTATGTGTACCTGTTATTGAATTAGGGTCTGGAAGAGAAGAATACACACTTTTGTGGATCTTAGTTAGACATTGTTGTAATTGTATCACATATGCAGTCAAACTATCACATTGCAATTGCATACTCTGTGGAAAGTATAAACCCAATCTAGGTGCATTCCCAAAAAGTATCTCATATGGGGATAATCCTGTCTTTCCTGTTGGAGTGTACCTTATAGAGAACAAAGCCAAAGGCAGGCATTCTGGCCAAGGCTTGTTTAACTCTTGCATGGCTTTTTGTATTTTTAACTTTATTGTCCCATTTACTCTCTCCACTGATCCTGAACTCTGTGGGTGGTAAGGGGTGTGAAAACTTTGTTGAACCCCTAACATGGTCATCACATTCTGCATGATTTCTCCTGTAAAGTGTGTCCCCCTATCTGATTCTATGGTTTCAGGAAGACCAAACCTAGGTATTAACTCAGTGATCAGTTTCTTAGCTGTGGCTTTAGCTGTAGCCGATTTTACTGGATAACTTTCGGGCCAACCTGAGAATAAATCGATACACACGAGGACAAACTCAAAGGGGCCGCTCTTAGGCATTTGTATGTAATCAATTTGCAGTCTCTGGAAGGGGTATTGGGCCCGGACCTGGTGTATTCGTGGGGTTTTTACTCTCTGTCCTGGGTTATTCAGGAGACAGATTTGGCAGGCTGCACAGTAGTTTCTTGCAGTGCTACTGAATCCAGGGGCGAGCCATCCTTGGTTCACAATCCTATACATGGAATTGGAACTGACGTGTGTGGGTAGGTGAACTGCCGCTGCCATTGCTGGGTACAGAGAGGCAGGTAGGCATATTTTGCCCCCTTCCCTCCATACATTGTGAAGGTCTGGTGCTGCTCCCATTCTGACCCACTTATCTTTCTCGCTCTCCCCTGCTTGCTCCTGTAATTTACTCAGCTGCTGCCATGTTGGTTCTGGGATACTCACCTCTACCGCTGCTAAGGTCTCAAGGCTTCCTTCCCCTAGAGCTGCCTGTTTTGCAGTCAAATCTGCAAATGCATTTCCTTTTGCCTCAATTGTTTTTGCGCTCGTGTGTGCCGCTATCTTCATGATGGCCACTCGTTTAACCTTTTGAAGATTGTTCAGGACTCTCTTAATCCCTTCTCCATGTTTTACAGGTGTACCTGCTGCTGTCAGATAACCTCTAGCCCTCCATATGTGGCCATAAATATTCCCTTCTCGTTCTTTTAAGTATTCTAGGGCTTGTTCTAAAGCTTCTTGTGCTGACATGTGGGCTGGTAAGGGCTGTGCGTCAATCACCTGTGTATCAGTCACTACGGCATAACCTGTGTGATATTTACCCTTGTCATCAGCAAACCTACTGCCATCTATGTACAAAGTGTGCTCAGCGTTTAAAATTGGTGTATCTGTAACATGTGGAAATCCCATTGTCTCCTGTTCCATGAGCTGAAAACAATCGTGTTCATCTACTTGTTTAAACAAAAGAGTGTCAGGTACCTAATTTCCTTTCTCACTAGTACTATTAGCACTATCATTCCCCCTTGCCAAATCTGGTGACTGAAGAGGCAAAAAGGTAGCCAAATTTAAAGTTGTACAGCGCTGAAAAGTGACATTTGGAGGTAAAAGTAAAGTACACTGTAACCTTAATTGCCTAGCCATGGAAATGTGTTTGGGCTGTACCTGAGACAAGATTGCATGTATGTCATGTGTGGTATGCACTACAACTGGATTGTCTAGAACAATCTCTGATGACTTATCTATGATAATTGACACTGCAGCTACCGCCCGTACACAGGACGGTGAACCTCTAGATACTGGATCTAATGCTGCTGAAAAGTAAGCGACTGGTCTTTGTTTTACATGTGCCTGTGTCAGAACACCTGTGGCGTGTCCAGTGATCTCAGCAACGTACAGGTTAAATATCTTGGTGTAATCTGGTATACCAATAGCCGGGGCAGAAATCAACAACTTTTTCAAAGTGATAAACGATTCATAAGCTACTTCTGTAAGCATATACGGTACAATTTTCAAACAATCGTATAATGGCTGCATCAAAGCGCTAGCATGTGGTATCCACTGTCTACAATATGACACGATACCTAAAAACATACGCAATTGTTTGAAATTCCGTGGGGGTAACATTCCCTTTATCACTTGAACCCTCTCCTCAGTGAGATGTCTCGTACCCTGTGATATACAATGTCCCAAAAAGATAACTTTTTCCTGACACACCTGCAACTTTTTCTTATTAACCTTGCAACCTTTTTCTGCCAAAAATCGCAACAAATTAAGGGTGGTGTGCAGGCTTTCAGTCTCTCACTTATCTGTGGAATTAATCCTTCCATAAACTGTCTATTGAAGGTTCAGATCGTGACTGGCAGCTCTAAATCCATTCCCTCATCTGTCATCATACTTTCTATAGATAAGTAAAAGTCTGATACAGTCTGTCCTGGCATTTGTTTCATGGGTGATATTGACCCCCCCTCTTGTTGTTTTGCCTGACAGAAAGCTTCTAATCTAGCAATAAAAGGGACCCTTGAGTCTATATGTCTGACATGTCCTGTCTCCAGTATTGCCATCCCCCTCAGCTCGGTCTGCAGGTCAGTCATAAACTGGTTAAACAGGGTCAGAGTCATTTTATGTCTGCATAAATCCTCCCCATCCTGCCAGGTTGCTTCAGGTGTATTCATTAACTCTGTCACAAATCTACAGAAAACAGCTGGCTTTACTATAATGCATGTATCAGTGCGTACGGGAGCTACCGTTTCTGGATGAAATTCTTGTACTCCACAAACCTGAAAAAACCCATTGTCTATCCTTAAGTACAGGATATATCTTGTGTGGTTTACGTTCTATGTCAGTATATGGGGGTGGGATGGTTGAACTAAGATTATTTAAAATTTCAACATTTTTTGTTCTTCTGTCTTTCATATCCCAACCATCACAATCTGGATTATGTTTCCACCCCTCTTCTTTTTCTCTATTTGAAACCTTAATTAAGCATTGAACCTGACTCATCCATTGCTTCTCTAACACCTCTCCTTGTCTGTCCCTTTTTATTTCACTTTTTTTTTTCACTATTTCACTCCATACATCCGGGTCTAAACCCGCTGCTCCTTTCACCTTAAATTTACGAAGGACATCCTTTAAGTCCTGTGCTTCGGTTTTCCCATAAATGTTCTTAATTATCTGTGGCACCGTATAGTGCGCCACAATTCCCTGACGGGGTTTTGTGTTCCTCTGGCCCATTCTAACAGTCCTGCCTAGGTAGCGTGTGGGACACTTAGTGTACAATATAATTCGGCTACAACATATACAAGAATGAATAATTACTTTATATGCTAGCCCAATAACAAACCAGCTAAGTTACACTAGTTCCTCGTTGCCTTCCTCCTAGGGTGCTAGAATACTAGAAACCTCTTCCGGAATGAGATTTCTGAAATCGAATTACTTTATATGCTAGCCCAATAACAAATGATTACTTTATATGCTAGCCCAATAACAAACCAGAATGCGGCTACAACATATACAAAAAAATGCGGCTACAACATATACAAGCATTCCTTTAAGTGGCCAGGTATCCGACTAGATCTCCGGACTTTTGTTGAGACCTTATTCCCTCCCCGTATCTGGGAATCCCTCTCATACACTCTTATCCCTGCTTTATGGAGCAGACAGGGCTTATACTCTCAACCCGTCTATGGTTTATGAGTTAGATGTGAGGTTAAGCATAAGCGTCAGACCCCCAAGCTCACAAGCCCTCAAGTTCACAATCGTGTGAGGTAAGGCGCATTCCGTTGCTTAGTTCGGCAATCCCCTTCTAACTCATACCATCCTTGACAAGGCTCATTCACTTTCTCAACAAGACAGACAAGACAAACACAGATAACAAAACAAACAAATAATTCCAGCAATATAAACGAAAATATGCAGTAATTCTAGACTCACCACTACAGAGACTGGTGTTTTAAAACCAGGAGAACCGTAACTTACAGAACGGATAGGCACAAATCAGGGGAGCACAGAATATAAGAAAAATAAAGCTTTTTCTTACCTGCGCAGGTTTTTTGATCTGTGGTTCCCGGAATGCCTATTCCTTTTTGTTCCGTCAGCCGCGTTCATCCACCTCTTGTAGTATCATCGGTGAGTCCCTGTTCTTCGGGCGCCAAAATGTTAGATTCAACTTTTAAATAAGTTGCTTATAGTTTATATTGCTTTGTCAAATTATTGCTTCTTATAGGAATTAAGACACAGAGTCAGGTATGTCTGTATCAAAGTTCTCAGCATAATGGACTGCTGCTCTTTACTTCTTTCAAAGGCCTTTTATAGGCAATTATACAAACAATAGCATCAGCACAGCCCCCCCACACAGGGCAAGGGTAAACAACAACAGGAGTCACCTGGGCTACGAACACAAGCTTCAACACCATGGCAATACAGTTAGAAGAAAACAAAAGCAGCTTCAATTGAGTTCAACAGCCAAAAAGTTACATTCAAAACAGATTTACATGTAGGCATTATATTAAGTGAGAACTCTAAATTAAATCCCTGACCTTATCATCATCCAATACCTGGACAGGCTGATTCCAACATTCCCTTGCAATGGGTAAAGCAAATTAAAGTGGAGTTCCACCCCCAAAAAAAAGTAATTATTGTGCTTAAGAAAATTAAAAAAAAAACATTTGGAGAATTTTTTTTTTACTCGCCTCTAAATGTCTGTTGCTAGGGGGTCCCTCATAGTCTGTCTCCTTCAGGGCCTGGGCTCCTGACGTCATTGCCCTCGGCGCAGGAAGGAAGATCACCTCTCCCCCCTCCCTCTAGGCAATCATCTGGGACATGTGACAGGTCCCAGATGATTGCGCGGCCAGTCACGGCGCGTGGCGCGGCTCAAACATGCGCAGTGGGTACCCGGCTGTGAAGCCACAGCTGGGCGTCCACAGTTAACCACTTGCCGACCGCCTAACGCATATATACGTGAACAAAATGGCACAGGCAGGCAAAATCACGTACCTGGTACGTGATTGCCTTCCCGCGGGCGGGGGGTCCGATTGGACCCACCCCCCGGTGCCAGCGGCGGTCGGCATTTGTCTGGGAGCATTGAGAGGCGAGGGGGAGGCCATCCGATCGTGCCCCCCCCTCGTGATCGCTCCCAGCCAATGAAAAACATCCCCTGCCTCTGTATAGTACACAGAGGCAGAGGATGTGATCTCATCTCTCCTCGGCTCGGCAGTTTCCGTTCCGGCGCCGAGGAGAGAAGACATCTGAGTAAGTGTAAAACACAACACAACACAGTAGAACATGCCAGGCATACATTACACCCCTGATCCCCCCCCCCCGATCGCCCCCCGATCCCCCCCAATCACCCCTCCCCCCTCCCTGTCACACTGACACCAAGCAGGTTTTTTTTTTTTCCTGATTACTGCATGGTGTCAGTTTGTGACAGTTAGAAGTGGTAGGGCAGTTAGTATTAGCCCCCTTTAGGTCTAGGGTACCCCCCTAACCCCCCCTAACCCCCCCTAATAAAGTTTTAACCCCTTGATCACCCCATGTCGCCAGTGTCGCTAAACGATCATTTTTCTGATCGCTGTATTAGTGTCGCTGGTGACGCTAGTTAGGGAGATAAATATTTAGGTTCGCCGTCAGCGTTTTATAGCGACAGGGACCCCCATATACTACCTAATAAATGTTTTAACCCCTTGATTGCCCCCTAGTTAACCCTTTCACCACTGGTCACCGTATAACCGTTACGGGTGACGCTGGTTAGTTTGTTTATTTTTTATAGTGTCAGGGCACCCGCCGTTTATTACCTAATAAAGGTTTAGCCCCCTGATCGCCCGGCGGTGATATGCGTCGCCCCAGGCAGCGTCAGATTAGTGCCAGTACCGCTAACACCCACGCACGCAGCATACGCCTCCCTTAGTGGTATAGTATCTGAACGGATCAATATCTGATCCGATCAGATCTATACTAGCGTCCCCAGCAGTTTAGGGTTCCCAAAAACGCAGTGTTAGCGAGATCAGCCCAGATACCTGCTAGCACCTGCATTTTGCCCCTCCGCCCGGCCCAGCCCAGCCCACCCAAGTGCAGTATCAATCGATCACTGTCACTTACAAAACACTAAACGCATAACTGCAGCGTTCGCAGAATCAGGCCTGATCCCTGCGATCGCTAACATTTTTTTTGGGTAGCGTTTTGGTGAACTGGCAAGCACCAGCCCTAGGCAGCGTCAGGTTAGTGCCAGTAGCGCTAACACCCATGCACGCACCGTACACCTCCCTTAGTGGTATAGTATCTGATCGGATCAATATCTGATCCGATCAGATCTATACTAGCGTCCCCAGCAGTTTAGGGTTCCCAAAAACGCAGTGTTAGCGGGATCAGCTCAGATACCTGCTAGCACCTGCGTTTTGCCCCTCCGCCCAGCCCACCCAAGTGCAGTATTGATCGATCACTGTCACTTACAAAACACTAAATGCATAACTGCAGCATTCGCTGATCCCCGCGATCGCTAACAGTTTTTTTGGTAGCGTTTTGGTGAACTGGCAGGCATCAGCGGCCTAGTACACCCCGGTCGTAGTCAAACCAGCACTGCAGTAACACTTGGTGACGTGGCGAGTCCCATAAGTGCAGTTCAAGCTGGTGAGGTGGCAAGCACAAGTAGTGTCCCGCTGCCACCAAGAAGACAAACAGGCCCGTCGTGCCCATAGTGCCCTTCCTGCTGCATTTGCCAATCCTAATTGGGAACCCACCACTTCTGCAGCGCCCGCAATTCCCCCATTCACATCCCCAACCAATTGCAGTCGGCTGCATGAGAGGCATTTTCTTTATGTCCTCCTGAGTACCCTTCCCAACGAACCCCCCCAAAAAAGATGTTGTGTCTGCAGCAAGCGCGGATATAGGCGTGACACCCGCTATTATTGTCCCTCCTGTCCTGACAATCCTGGTCTTTGCATTGGTGAATGTTTTGTACGCTACCATTCACTAGTTGAGTATTAGCGTAGGGTACAGCATTGCACAGACTAGGCGCACTTTCACAGGGTCTCCCAAAATGCCATCGCATTTTGAGAGACCCGAACCTGGAACCGGTTACCGTTATAAAAGTTACAGTTACAAAAAAAAGTGTAAAAAAAAAACAAAAACACAAATATAAAATAAAAAAAAATAGTTGTTGTTTTATCGTTCTCTCTCTCTCTATTCTCTCTTTGTTACTGTATTCTATTCTGCAATGTTTTATTGTTATTATGTTTTATCATGTTTGCTTTTCAGGTATGCAGTTTTTAATACTTTACCATTTACTGTGCTTTATTGTTAACCATTTTTTTGTCTTCAGGTACGCCATTCACGACTTTGAGTGGTTATACCAGAATGATGCCTGCAGGTTTAGGTATCATCTTGGTATCATTCTTTTCAGCCAGCGGTCAGCTTTCATGTAAAAGCAATCCTAGCGGCTAATTAGCCTCTAGACTGCTTTTGCAAGCAGTGGGAGGGAATGCCCCCCCCCACCGTCTTCCGTGTTTTTCTCTGGCTCTCCTGTCTCAACAGGGAACCTGAGAATGCAGCCGGTGATTCAGCCAGCTGACCATAGAGCTGATCAGAGACCAGAGTGGCTCCAAATATCTCTATGGCCTAAGAAACCGGAAGCTACGAGCATTTTATGACTTAGATTTCGCCGGATGTAAACAGCACCATTGGGAAATTGGGGAAGCATTTTATCACACCAATCTTGGTTTGGTCATATGCTTTGAGGGCAGAGGAGAAATCTAGGGTCTAATAGACCCAATTTTTTCAAAAAAGAGTACCTGTCACTACCTATTGCTATCATAGGGGATATTTACATTCCCTGAGATAACAATAAAAATGATTTAAAAAAAATGAAAGGAACAGTTTAAAAATAAGATAAAAAAGCAAAAATATAATAAAGAAAAAAAAAAAAAAAAGCACCCCTGTGCCCCCTGCTCCCGCACTAAGGCGAACGCAAGCGTCGGTCTGGAGTCAAATGTAAACAGCAATTGCACCATGCATGTGAGGTATCACCGCGAAGGTCAGATTGAGGGCGGTAATTTTAGCAGTAGATCTCCTCTGTAAATCTAAAGTGGTAACCTGTAAAGGCTTTTAAAGGCTTTTAAAAATGTATTAATTTTGTTGCCACTGCACGTTTGTGCGCAATTTTAAAGCATGTCATGTTTGGTATCCATGTACTCGGCCTAAGATCATCTTTTTTATTACATCAAACATTTGGGCAATATAGTGTGTTTTAGTGCATTAAAATTTAAAAAAGTGTGTTTTTTCCACAAAAAATGCGTTTGAAAAATCGCTGCGCAAATACTGTGTGAAAAAAAAATAGAAACACCCACCATTTTAATCTGTAGGGCATTTGCTTTAAAAAAATATATAATGTTTGGGGGTTCAAAGTAATTTTCTTGCAAAAAAAAATAATTTTTTCATGTAATCAAAAATTGTCAGAAAGGGCTTTGTCTTCAAGTGGTTAGAAGAGTGGGTGATGTGTGACATAAGCTTCTAAATGTTGTGCATAAAATGCCAAGACAGTTCAAAACCCCCCAAATTACCCCATTTGGGAAAGTAGACACCCCAAGCTATTTGCTGAGAGGCATGTCGAGTCCATGGAATATTTTATATTGTGACAAGTTGCGGGAAAGAGACAAATTTATTTTTTTATTTTTTGCACAAAGTTGTCACTAAATGATATATTGCTCAAACATGCCATGGGAATATGTGAAATTACACCCCAAAATACATTCTGTTGCTTCTCCTGAGTATGGGGATACCACTTGTGTGGGACTTTTTGGGAGCCTAGCCGCGCACGGGACCCCGAAAACCAAGCACCGCCTTCAGGCTTTCTAAGGACGTAAATTTTTGATTTCACTCTTCACTGCCTATCACAGTTTCGAAGGCCATGGAATGCCCAGGTGGCACAAATCCCCCCCAAATGACCCCATTTTGGAAAGTAGACACCCCAAGCTATTTGCTGAGATGTATAGTGAGTATTTTGCAGACCTCACTTTTTGTCACAAAGTTTTGAAAATTGAAAAAAGAAAAAAACATTTTTTTTCTGGTCTTTCTTCATTTTCAAAAACAAATGAGAGCTGAAAAATACTCACCATGCCTCTCAGCAAATAGCTTGGGGTGTCTACTTTCCAAAATGGGGTCATTTGGGGGGGTTGTGCCACCTGGGCATTCCATGGCCTCCGAAACTGTGATAGGCAGTGAAGAGTGGAATCAAAAATTTACACCCTTAGAAATCCTGAAGGCGGTGATTGGTTTTCGGGGCCCCGTACGCGGCTAGGCTCCCAAAAAGTCCCACACATGTGGTATCCCCATACTCAGGAGAAGCAGCTAAATGTATTTTGGGGTGCAATTCCACATATGCCCATGGCCTGTGTGAGCAATATATCATTTAGTGACAACTTTGTGCAAAAAAAAAAAAATTGTCACATTCCCGCAACTTGTGTCAAAAAATAAAATATTCCATGGATTCAACATGCCTCTCAGCAAATAGCTTGGGGTGTCTACTTTCCAAAATGGGGTCATTTGGGGGGGCTTTGTGCCATCTTGGCATTTTACGGCCTTCAAAACTGTGATAGGTAGTGAGGAGTGAAATAAAAAATTTATGCCCTTAGAAATCCTGAAGGCGGTGCTTGGTTTTCGGGGCCCCGTACGTGGCTAGGCTCCCAAAAAGTCCCACACATGTGGTATCCCCGTACTCAGGAGAAGCAGCTGAATGTATTTTGGGGTGCAATTCCACATATGCCCATGGCCTGTGTGAGCAATATATCATTTAGTGACAACTTTTTGTAAATTTTTTTTTTTTTGTCATTATTCAATCACTTGGGACAAAAAAATAAATATTCAATGGGCTCAACATGCCTCTCAGCAATTTCCATGGGGTGTCTACTTTCCAAAATGGGGTAATTTGGGGGGGGGTTGTACTGCCCTGCCATTTTAGCACCTCAAGAAATGACATAGGCAGTCATAAACTAAAAGCTGTGTAAATTCCAGAAAATGTACCCTAGTTTGTAGACGCTATAACTTTTGCGCAAACCAATAAATATACGCTTATTGACATTTTTTTACCAAAGACATGTGGCCGAATACATTTTGGCCTAAATGTATGACTAAAATTGAGTTTATTGGATTTTTTTTTATAACAAAAAGTAGAAAATATAATTTTTTTTCAAAATTTTCGGTCTTTTTCCGTTTATAGCACAAAAAATAAAAACGGCAGAGGTGGTTAAATACCATCAAAAGAAAGCTCTATTTGTGGGAAGAAAAGGACGCAAATTTTGTTTGGGTACAGCATTGCATGACTGCGCAATTAGCAGTTAAAGCGGCGCAGTGCCGAATTGTAAAAAGTGCTCTGGTCAGGAAGGGGGTAAATCCTTCCGGGGCTGAAGTGGTTAAAATGCCGGCGCCAGTGAGCGGAGGGGGAGATGAGCGGGGCTTCGATCCCCCGCATCGCTGGACCCTGGGACAGGTAACTGTCCGATTATTAAAAGTCAGCAGCTGCAGCATTTGTAGCTGCTGACTTTTAATTTTTTTTTTATAATGGGAACTCCGCTTTAAGTACCTGGGGCTCCAAATTACAAACTCAGTGACTGATTTCATTAGCCTTAATGTTTTACCGTTGCTTGCCATCCTATCTAAGAAGTTTTATACCTTGAAAAACCTCCCTCTGTCCCTCATCGGGAAGATCAACCTGGTTAAAATGAAAATCTTACCATTATTATTGTACATCCTTAGGAATTCTCTGGTGTGGATTCCAATGTCGTTTTTTAAACCAATAAATAGTATGATTTCCTCCTTTTTGTGGCTGGGCGGCATTCCCCGCCTTAAATTGGCCATACTACAGCAGCCATGGGGGGAAGGAGGCCTTGCGGTACCCAATTTTCACAAATACTTTCTAGCTGGCCAATTGACAGTGGCCCACCGCTGGCTGACTACTCCTCCGCATGATGCCTCTGTGTCTCTGGAGGCTGCCTGTGTGGGCTCCTATGAGGCGCTATCCCACCTTGTTTACAGTGGTCTGAAGGCTCCCTATCCACTGACAGCCTCCATGCGCTCTGTGATGAGGGCATAGTCTATGGCTCAGGGATTGTGGCCGCCTAGCTCAACCAGGTTTTCCCTCAACCTCCCTCTGTGGAGAAATCCTAATTGAATACACTTTTTTGATTACCCGGACCCGGTAGTCTGGACTAAATATGGAATTAAGATCTTACACCACATTGTATTTGAGCGGTACCCTAATGTCATTCAATGAATTAAAACTTCGTTTTAACTTGCCTAATTCACAGTTTTTTAGATACATTCAATTTGCTCGCAGTTTGGCAGAGAGCCTTTTGACCTTGAGCCCAGTGACTTAGAACTGTTAACATGCAAAAAAAACAGCATGGGGTCCCCCCAAAGTGCATACCAGATCCTTATCTGAGCATTAGGCCCAGCAAGTCAGGAAAGGGAGGGGGGGCTTATCAGAATCCAGAAGTCCCCTTTAACAAGAGGGCCCCCAGATCCCGGCCTCCACCCATGTGAATGAGTATGGGGTACATTGTAGCCCTAGCCGGTCACCAAAAAAAAGTAGTGTAGTGTGGCAAAAGACAATAGATATTTTTTTTTTTAATTACTTTTTATTCAGTTTAGTACAATACAGACAACAGCAGGCCACATATTGTGGAAAACAACCGCCACGGTAAAAGTACCGGAATACATTAACCGCTTCCCGACCGCCTCACGCAGATATACTGCAGCAGAAGGGCACGTACAGGCAGATTAACATACCTGTACATTGCCCTTTAGGAGGTGGCTTGCGGGCGCGCACGCTCCCGCCGGGAGCTCCGTGACCGTAGGTCCTGCAGACCCGATGTCCGCGGGGTTACCCGCGATCGTCCCACGGTGAGGAATGAACGGGGAGATGCTAATGTAAATAAGCATCTCCCCGTTCTGCCTAGTGACATTGTCACTGATCTCTGCTCCCTGTGATGGGGAGCAGTGATCAGTGATGTGTCACACACAGCCCCTCCCCCCCCACAGTTAGAAACACTCCCTAGGACACACTTAACCCCTACAGCGCCACCTAGAGGTTAACCCCTTCACTGCCAGTGACATTTTTACAGTAATCAATGCATTTTTTTTAGCATTGATCGCTGTATTAAAGCCAATGGTCCCAAAAATGTGTCAAAATTGTCCGATGTGTCCGCCATAATGTCGTAGTGACGATAAAAATCGCAGATCGCCGCCATTACTAGTAAAAAAAAAATTATTAATAAAAATGCCATAAAACTATCCCTATTTTGTAGATGCTTTAACTTTTGCGCAAACCAATCAATAAAAGCTTATTGCGATTTTTTTACCAAAAATATGTAGAAGAATACGTATCAGCCTAAACTGAGGGAAAAAATGTTTTATTATATATTTTTTGGTGATATTTATTATAGCAAAAAGTAAAAAATAATGCGTTTTTTTCAAAATTGTCACTCTTTTTTTGTTTATAGCGCAAAAAATAAAAACCGCAGAGGTGATCAAATACCACCAAAAGAAAGCTCTATTTGTGGGAAAAAAGGATGTCAATTTTGTTTGAGAGCCATGTCGCACGGCCGCGCCAGTGTCAGTTAAAGCGACGCAGTGCCGAATCGCAAAAAATGCTCTGGTCTTTGGCCAGCAAAATGGTCTGGGGCTTAAGTGGTTAACAGTCCTAACATAAAATGAAAAGCAAAACAAAAAAAAAACCAAAACATCTCTATGGAGAAATATATGGCTGGCAGGAACTTATTCTATGCACCGTGGCTCTCTCGGGAACACAGAGGGTTGTCAGATGATACATCCCCATTGACGACCCATGCACTTAAAGCGGAGGTTCACGCAAAAATTGAACCTCTGCTTTTCGGACCCCCCCCCCCTCCGGTGTCACATTTGGCACCTTTCAGGGGGGGGGGAGGGTGCAGATACCTGTCTAAGACAGGTATCTGCACCCACTTCCGGCATAGACTCTCACAGGAGTCTATGCCTCTTCCCGTCCCCACCGCGCTGTCTGCTGGGACACACTCGGGTCCCAGAGACAGCGGGCACCAGTTAGGAAGCGCAGCGCAACTCGCGCATGCGCAGTAGGGAACCAGGAAGTGAAGCCGCAGCGCTTCACTTCCTGATTCCCTTACAGAGAATGGCGGCGGCAGCACCCGAGGACCGAGGGACGAATCGGTCTCGGATGCCGACATCGTTGGACCCTGGGACAGGTGAGTGTCCTTATTTTAAAAGTCAGCAGCTGCAGTATTTGTAGCTGCTGACTTTTAATTGTTTTTTTCCGCGGGACTCCCTCTTTAAGATATGGGATCATGTCAACCGAATGCTTTATCTGGCCCCCTCTGTGTCCCCGCTCTTGTCAATATTTCTATCGCACTCGTTCCTGGAAAGTATGGATTTTAAAATTGTGGGTGCTGTAGCGATTACAAGTTGGGTCCTGGAAACATCAAGCAAGTGTACATATTTGCCAGCACACCATGGATTAACACTTCCATCTAAAGATTTCTTTTCTTTTATTGAGAGAGATCACATCACAGAAATAGGTGCAACATTTTGGAGCCGCGCAGGGCCCCCTTCGTCAGGGATGTGATCACATGCCTGACGAAGGAGCCCTGCGCGGCTTTGAAACGTTGCACTTATTTCTGTGATGTGATCTCTCTTAATAAAAGAAACCTTTGGACGGAAGTGTTGATCCACGGTGTGCTGGCGAATATGTACACTTGTCTGTCCCCACTGGCGCCATTGGGAGGGTATCTCTGGTTTCCTCCGGGGGAACAAATGGCTTTCTTTGGAACCTGGGTGGATGATGGAAATGCTAGCTGTGGGAAACTATTGAGGAATGGCAGACTGATACCCTTTGAATCTCTGACAGCTAGACCCGGGGGACCTTAAATGAACTTTTGGAGATATAGACATTTACACCACTTTTTTGAGGTACACGGCAACTCCATAAGAGATATTACATCCCTTACATATTTTGAAGGCCTTTTTATTAGCAGATGAACCCTTATCACATATGGTCTCTAAACTTTACCAACTGTTGGGGTCCCCCTCATCGGCTGCTAAACCCGTATATATCCGGGGTAGGGAGAGGGACATGGGTCTGGAATTCACTAACACTCAACTGACACACTTGTACCAGCTTACTCATTCAAGTTCTATAGACTCTAGAATGCAAGAGACGAATTACAAGAGCTTGTCACGCTGGTATAGGATGCTTACTGACCTGGCCCGGATATACCCTTCTAACTCTGAGTTATGCTGGTGGGGCTGTGGAGGCCGAGGAACACTATTACACTTATGGTGGGATTGCCCAGTGACAGTACCTTTCTGGAAGGATATTAGAGAACAGGTTAAAGAAAATCTAGGTCTGGACATACCCTTCTCTCCGGTCCATTTTCTCCTGCACATTCCTCCCATTCCGATCAGTCAGTATAAAAAGAGAGCGCTGCCTCACCTGTTGAATGCAGCCAACAGACTGCTCCCTATTTACTGAAAGTGAGCACAGGTTCCGAACCGGGAGGAGTGGGTACGCAGGATGAATGAGATCAGAGAGGCGGAAGACTGGATTGCTACATGTGGGAGCTTCAGAGATCGGTTTACCAACATATGGTCCTTGTGTTTGGAGCACATTTCTGACTCCACCAAGTGCCTGGGCGAAATGCTGGGAGAGGTTTGTTGGAGGTACTGGCTGCCCCCCTCTCCTGGTGTGGGGCCCGGGTTGGGCGGCATCAGAGTCAGTCCAAACCTTTTCACTAACCGTGGCCGATATGAGGCAGGAGGTGGGTTTCCATGTTAGGCAGCCTACTTCTGCAGGCTGACTTGGCATTGGTGACTGTAACCCTGAATGTATCTTAAGCAATAGGCTGACGACAGCACAAGATACATGATAAGAGATACTCTCTTCACACTGTATCTGTTCGTTATTTGTTTCTGTATTTTATAAGGAAAAGATGAAATATCTGTGTCATTACTATACTAATATTGCAAATGTATGTCAAGATATGTGACCATACCCAATAAACAAAGTTTTACAAAAGAAAAGCCTATGGGGTTGATTTTCTAAAACTGGGGAGTGTAAAATCTGGTGCAGCTCTGCACAGAAACATAGAATCAGCTTCCAGGTTTTTTTTTTGTCAAAGCTTAATTGAACAAACTGAAGTTAAAAGCTGATTGGCTACCATGCACAGCTGCACCACATTTTGCACTCTCCAGTTTAAGGCCCGTATGTTCAGAGCTTCCAACTGCCTTTTTTCAACTGCCCCTGAACTCATTCAATGTTATCCTATGTGACCATGTACACAGTCTCGTTTATTGCAGTTTTTAGGCAAAGATTTCCATGTTTCAGACGCGACTAAAGGCGGCTAAACGCGGTAACCCACATTTCGTTTATAGACGTTTTTCGCCATTTAAAAAAAACATTTTTTTTTTTTTACTGAATAGGTTCCCGGTTTTTAGAAATGACCGGATGCAGCCTGGCAGTACACGGGAGGGATCTTCCTCACAAAGAAGTAGATGGTTGGGGTTTACTCAAAGCCACAACAGCTTTTTGGTTGTAGTCATAAATTTCCCCGAATTGGTCTACTGTACACTCGCGATGCGGGAGTCAGAAATGCCCGAATACAGCCGTACAAAAAAGAATGCATTCTCTTAACAATTGTCCCTCAAACGAACTTTTTTTTTGCACAGCTTAATGTTGTTACGCGCTGCAGAGCACAGAAAGAAGGAACCATTCATAGCCCCGGAAGTGGGCGTGGCTTGATTGTAGCATGTGGCTGTTTTGTAAGGCGGAGGAATCCTTCCGCTTGACACGGTGAGTTCCGCTGAGTCGCTGTGCGGCCTAGTTCGACTGCAAGACGGGAGACAGAACGGGAGTGCGGAGGAGAGCGGCGACGTATCGGGCACTGCCTGGTGAGTACCGGGAGAGGAGCGGAAGGTGGCCCCGGTGCCATAACGAGGAAGTGGTGGCGGGTTATGTAGGCCTGAGCAGTGACTGAAATGGAAGGCGGGAACGTGCTGCATATAAGCACACGACGTTGCCGCTGCCACGGTGCTGCGGACGGTGTTGTCTATGGCTTATTTTCCTCATTCGAGGCAGCCGGTCCCTTCCTACATTTGGTATTGCGGTACTAGCAGGTTGTGTGGTGATATCTGTAAGCTGGGAGTCAGGCTGTGCTGGGGTCGAGGGCTATCTGGAAAAGGCGCCTTCTACAGAAGGCGATGTGTTTTTGTCCTCATGTCTAGAAATGTACCTGGACAGCCAAGTATGGTTAGGAAAAGAGACGGGGGTTTGTACGGCCCACGTGACTTATGGCTTTGTCTGCATCCGCTATCATGGTGCGCGGCTCAGGTCTAGGGGTGGGGGGTATGAATGCAGATAGGAAGTCATAGGCTTTACACGTGTGAGACGAGGCGAGTTTGTGCCGTTCAGCCGCTTGGAATCTCTCCTATGATGAGCTGTAATGCCTGGCTCACACCAGTGCCATTTCACATATGTTCATACCCTAAGGACAATGAAAGCTACTTTTTCAGTGGTGCCTATTCGCATCAATGCAGTACAGCACGTTTTTGGAAAAGCTACCTGTGCTATGTTGGTGCGATTTTGATTTGTATAGATGTCAATAGAAATGCACCAAAACGCATGTAATGTCTGTGTTTTTACAAAGTTGTGTATTAAATTGCAGTCTCCTACAAAGAAACGCACAAAAAAACTATTTTAAACCCAGGCTAAGGCCCCATTGCACTTTGCGCATGGGCAGAATCCCCAAGTTGTTGGTGATTGCCGATTGCGCAAAAATTGCAGCACAGCGTGTGTATGAGTGTCCCAAATATAGTTAGCAAATTCTTGTTTGTGCTGAAAAAGCTGGCGATGCTTTTTCAGCACAGAAGCTTCTTTGTTGCATTGGGCAGCCCATTCAAGTGAAAGGAAATGTGCAAAAAAAGAAAGTGGGAGTGCATGTGTTTGGCTGCGTGAATGGGGCCTTAAAGTGACTCCAAGCTTTGGATTAAAGAGATCTATTCAAGTATTGATAAAAAAATGTTCTTTAGTAAGGATTCCACAATAATAATTATGCTATCAAATTTAGTGTGTTGTAAATTGCCTCCAACACTGTTCCTTCTTGCTGGGGGCTCCCATTTTGCTGCAGCTAAGAACCCTTAGCAATAGTAAATCTTTAGGCCTTTAGCAGATTGGCCTCTACAAATTCGGCACAGTGCCTAAAAATGGAAAGCAAACAAGCATGTGCAGAGTAGGATGATTCAGCGGTTTACAGAATTTTAAACAGTATAGATACTAGGGCTGGGGGAAAAAATTGATTTAAATCTTGAATCAAGTTGAGAGGTCAAATCGATTCAAAATTGAAGCAAATAGTTTTTTTTGTTTTCTTTTTCACCGCGCCGATCCCGAGGAGCTACGGGGAGGAGTTTTTAGGCCGAAGCCGCGGCCTTGCCTAAAAACTCCTGCCCGCAGCTCCTCGGGACCTGCGCCGTGTCCACAAAAAAAAACTCTTCAAATCGTGAATCCAAGTTTTTTTTTTTTTTTTTTTTTTTTCAAGAAAATCTCCCAGCCCTAATAGATACCCATTTTTAATGTTTTACATAGTTATACCTGCAAAAGGGGCCTGAAGTCATCTAGCAGATGAATCATTCATTTATCCTCCTCTGTGTATCACTCCCGTCCCTTTTTCATGTATTTTCTGGATCCCACTTACTGTTGGCTACACTTGTTCTCCATGGTCCCATTGTATGTAGGAATTTAGCCATTGTCTTTCCCACTCTGGAGATGGGATAGGCCAGTGATGGCGAACCTTGGCGCCCCAGATGTTTTGGAACTACATTTCCCATGATGCTCATGCACTCTGAAATGTAGTGGAGCATCATGGGGAATGTAGTTCGAAAACATCTGGGGTGCCAAGGTTCACCATAACTGGGATAGGCTATGGGATTTTTAGTCTGCATGGAGCTTGACCGCATCTAATGTGCACTGCTCGTTCCAAACAAACTAGGAGCCTGTTTGAAGGAGGCAGAAAAACACAATTTAACCTCTTAAAGCGGAGTTCCACACAAAAATGGAACTTCCGCTTTTCGGAACCTTCCCCTTCTCCGGTGTCACATTTGGCACCTTTCAGGGGGGAGGAGGGTGCAGATACCTGTCTAAGACAGGTATTTGCACCCACTTCTGGCATAGACTCCCATGGGACTCGCGCATCCGCAGTAGGGAACCGGGAAGTGAAGCCGCAACGCTTCACTTCCTGATTCCCTCACCTAGGATGGCGGCGGCAGCTGCCGAGAACCGAGCGGGTTCTCGGCGTCGCCTGCCGACATCGCTGGACCCTGGGACAGATAAGTGGCCATGTATTAAAAATCAGCAGCTGCAGTATTTGTAGCTGCTGGCTTTTCATATATTTTTTTTTTTTTTGGCGGTGTGGGTGGACCCCAGCTTTAAGGACCCAGCCCCCCCCCTTTTTTTTTTTTTACACAAAAATCAGTATTTTGTGCTAGAAAATTACTTTGAACCCCCAAACATATTTTTTTAGCAGGGACCATAGAGAATAAAATGGCGGTCGTTGCAATTTGTGTGCCAGTTTTTCAAACGCAATTTTCTTTTTAAAAAAAAAATACATAAAATATCCCAATATTTTTGTATAATATGAAAGATGTTACGCTGAGTAAATGGATATCAACATGTCATGCTTTAAAATTGCGAGCGTTCGTTTGAATGGTGCCAAGCTACGGTACTTAACCACTTAGGCTCCTTTCACACTGGGGTGGTAGGGGGCGTCGGCGGTAAAACAGCGCTATTTTTAGCGCTGTTTTACCGCGGTATTCGGCCGCTAGCGGTGTGGTTTTAACCCCCCGCTGACGGCCGAAAAAGGGTTAAAACCACTCGTATAGCGCAGCTATAGCCGCGCTGTCCCATTGATTTCAATGGGCAGGAGCGGTTTAGGAGCGGTAAATGCACCGCTCCAAAGATGCGGCTTGCAGGAGATTTTTTCTTCTCCTGCCAGCGCACCGCTTCAGTGTGAAAGCCCTCGGGCTTTCACACTGAACAAACAGCAGAGGCTGTTTAGGGGCGGTTTGCGGGCGCTATTTTTAGCGCAATAACGCCTGCAAACCGCCCCAGTTTGAAAGGGGCCTTAAGGACCAAGCCTCTTTCTGAGATTTGTTGTTAACAAGTTAAAAACAGTTTATTTTTTTTGCTAGAAAATTACTTTATAACCCCCCAAACAATTTTTAACACCATAGAGAATAAAATGGCGGTCGTTGCAATACTTTGTCACACCGTATTTGGGCAGCGGTCTTACAAGCGCACTTTTTTTTTTTTTGAAAAAATACACTTTTTTAACCACCTCAATACAGGGCACTTTCACCCCCTTCCTGCCCAAGCCATTTTTCAGTTTTTAGCGCTGTCGCACTTTGAATGACAATTGCGCGGGCATGTTACACTGCACCCTAATGAAATTTTTATCATTTTTTTCCCCACAAATAGAGCTTTCTTTTGGTGGTCTTTAATCACCTCTGCGTTTATTGCGCTATAAACAAAAGAAAAGTGATAATTTAGAAAAAACACAATATTTTTACTTTTTGCTATAATAAATATCCAATTTTTTTTTTAACAAATTTTTTTCCTCAGTTTAGGCCGATATGTATTCTACATATTTTTGGTAAAAAAAATCGCGATAAGCGTATATTGATTGGTTTGCGCAAAAGTTATAGCGTCTACAAAATAGGTGATAGATTTATAGCATTTTTATTTATTTATTTTTTACCAGTAATGGCGGCGATCTGCGATTTTTATTGTGACTGCGATATTGCGGCGGACATATCGGACACTTTTGACACATTTTTGGGACCATTCACATTTATACAGCGATCAATGCTATAAAATTGCATTGATTACTGTGTAAATGTGACTGGCAGGGAAGGGGTTAACCACTAGGGGGCGATCGAGGGGTCAATGTATGACCTAGGGAGGTGATTCTAACTGTGAGGGGAGGGGACTGACTGGGGGAGGTGACCAATCGGTGTCCCTATGTACAAGGGACACACCATCGGTCTCCTCTCCTCTCTGACAGGACGTGGATCTGTGTTTACATGCACAGATCCACGGTCCTGCTCTGTTACCCGGCAATCGCGGGTGCCCGGCGGACATCGCGGCCGCCGGGCACACGCACCAGGTCCCGAGCGACGCAGCGGGCACGCGCCCCCCAGTGGCTCGGGAGGGCGATCACGTCATGACGTCCGTCCAGAACGAGAAGCCTCGTCCCGCCGTCATATGATGGTGGGCGGTGGCTTAGTGGTTAAATTAAAAAAATAAGACAACAGTAAAGTTAGCCCTTTTTTTTTTTTTTTTTTAATATTGTGAAAGATAATGTTACGCCGAGTAAATTGATACTCAAAATGTCACCCTTCAAAATTGCGCCCGCTTGTGGAATGGCGACAAACTTTTACCCTTAAAAGCACCATAGGCGACGTTAAAAAGAAATTCTACAGGTTGCATGTTTTAAGTTACAGAGGAGTTCTAGGGCTAGAATAATTGTTCTCGCTCTACTGATCGCAGCGATACCTCACATGGGTGGTTTGAACACCGTTTTAATATGCTGGTGCTAGTCACATATGCGTTCACTTCCCCTTTTTTTTTTTTTTTTTGTTCACAAGAAAACGTATGCGCTTGCTTCTGCACGTGAGCTCGTCGGGACGGGGCGTGGTTCAAAATTTATTTATTTATTTTTTTTCTTAAATTGTCACTTTTATTCCTATTTATTACTAGGAATGTAAACATCCCCTGTAATAGAAAAAAGCATGACAGGACCTCTTAAATATGAGATCTGGGGTGAAAAAGACCTCAGATCTCATATTTACTTTGAAATGCAATAAAAAAAAAAAATTAAAAAAATGGCTATGGGTGAAAGTGACAATTTGACGTTGCTTCCGCCCTGCAGTGATATGGAGACGGTGGGGGCCATCTTCCGCTCACTCGTCTCCATACCCAGGCAGGGGACAGATGCGATCGCCTTCCGCCGCTGCCGACGGCTCCAGATCGCGGCGGGAGGGGGGCTCTTCTGCCGCCAGTAAGTGATCTTGTGGCGAATCTGCCGCAGAGACCACTTTTATCTTAAACCGGACCGCTGAAGATGAGGATACCGGGGTTATGGCAGCTAGCTGCTGCCATAACGATATCTCTTCAAAGTACCGACGTATATCGTTGTGAGCTGGTCCGGAAGTGGTTTAAAATCTGATGTTTTTTTTTCTTGATGTCAAATGGTTAACCACCTCATCTCCAGAAGAATTTACCCCCTTCCTGACCAGAGCACTTTGTGCGATACGGCACTGCGTCGCTTTAACTCACAATTGTGCGGTCGTGCGACGTTGCACCCAAACAAAATTGACTTTTTTTTTTCCCCCCCACAAATAAAGCTTTCTTTTGGTGGTATTTGATCACCCCTGCAGTTTTTATTTTTTGCGCTATAAACAAAAAAAGCTACAATTTTGAAAAAAAAGCAATATTTTTTACTTTTTTCTATAATATCCCCCAAAAATGTATAAAACAAATTTCTTAGTTTGGGCCAGGGCTAAGCAATTAGTGGACCTCCAGCTGTTGCAGAACTACAAGTCCCATGAGGCATAGCACGACTCTGACAACCACAAGCATGACACCCAGAGGCATGATGGGACTTGTAGTTTTGCAACAGCTGAAGGTCCGCTAATTGCATATCCCTTGTTTAGGCTGATTTGTATTATTATTCATATTTTTGGTAAAAATCGCAATATATGTTTATTGATTCGCTCAAAAGTTATAGCGTCTACAAAATAGGAGATTTATGGCATTTTTATTTTTTATTAGTAATGGCGGCGATCTGGGATATTTTTATTTTTTATCGTGACTGCGACATTATAGAGGACACTTTTGACACTATTTTTGGACCATTGTCATTTATACAGCGATCGGTGCTATAAAAATGCACTGATTACTGTCCCTGGCAGGGAAGGGGTTAAATACTAGGGGGCGATCAGGGGGTTAAGTGTGTCCTAGGGAGTGATTCTAACTGGGGGGGGCTACCACTGACATGACAGCGATCACTGCTCCCGATTGACAGGGAGCAGTAGATCTGTCATGTCACTAGGCAGAACAGGAAAATGCCTTGTTTACATCTCCCAGTCTCCTTGTTTTGCATCTCCCAGTTCTGACGCTCCATGACACAATCGCAGGCCCCTGGCAGACATCGAGTCTGCGTGCCACCCCACGGACACGGAGTACGCCCATTTGCCCAGGTCGTGCCATTGTGCCGATGTACATCGTCATGCGCTGTTCGGCATGTGATTAAAGTGTTACTAAACCCACAACAGTAAAATCATTCTGTATATGCAGTAAAGCATACCTGTTAGGGTTGCAAATGCTCCAATGCTTGACCCAATATCTGGCAGGAGGCCAGTACACCCAGCCTCCTCAGTATAGTGGGAGGGGCGGGCAGCCTCACAGATGATCGTGGGGGCAGTTACAAGCACAGATCTCCCTGTATAGCTTTTCTGACTGTCGCTTAAACTGTTTACAATGCTTTAGTTTATGAATGAACAAGGGCCTCTGTCTCCTGTCAATTCATCTGCAGTTCTGCTGAGAAAGGGACTGAGGGATCTGTGCCCTCAGTCCCTTTCCTTGTCTCAAAGGGGAGATTCAGGGGTCTGTTTGGACCACTGATTTCTCACCAAAGCCCCCTCCACAGGAATAAAAAAAGGAAAAATTGTAATATTTAAAAGTAAAGTTGTAAAAATGAATAAAATAAACCCCTGACACAGTAAATCCCCCCCCCCCCCACACACCTGTTATACTCACTGTGGAACAGTGAGGGGTTAATCCTCTGCAGTATGTAAAAAGGCAGTTTCAGGCTGCATATGCTCAGTTTGGTGTGTATTGCTAGTGTGTTGTTGTTTTTTTTTGGAGAGTGGCCCTGTGCTGATCATATGCAATCAGCACTGTCCAGACAGAAGGTCAGGGGTCCCGCATCCTGATAGGACAGCCAGTGTAGTATGGAAACTCCTACAAGCTTTAAAGGAATTGTAAAGGCAGTTTAGTTATTTTTTTTATCTTAATGCATTCCAAGCATTAAGATAAAAAGCCTTCTGTGTGCAGCAGGCTCCCCAACACCCCTTAAAACTACCCTGAGCCCCATCTCTGTCCAGAGATGTCCACTAGTCCTGCCAATCGGTCATCCATTCAGGAGAGAGGGGGTGGGACCAAACGGCAGCTCCATGTCTGAATGGACACACGGAGCTGCTGCTTGCTGTGGGGGCACTCAAAGGAAGGGAGGGGCCAGAAGCAGCGAAGAGAAGGATCCAGGCTGCTCTCTGCAAATCCACTGCACAGAGCATGTAAGGATAACGTTTGTAAAAAAAAAAAAAATCAATTTAACCAATTAAGCCCGGGACCATTTGGCTGGCCAAAGACCAGATCACTTTTTGAGATTCTGCACTGCGTCGCCTAAACTGACAATTGCGCGGTCGTGCAACGTGGCTCCCAAACAAAATTGACATCCTTTTTTTCTTTTTTTCCACAAATAGGGCTTTCTTGTGGTGGTATTTGATCACCTCTGCGGTTTTTATTTTTTGCGCTATAAACAAAAAAAGCGACAATTTTGAAAAAAAAGCTATATTTTTTTTTTTTTAACTTTTTGCTATAATATCCCCAAAAAATATATTAAAAAAACAATTTTCCTCAGTTTAGGCCGATACGTATTCTACATATTTTTGGTAAAAAAAATCGCAATAAGCGTTTATTGATTTGCGCAAAAGTTTTAGCGTCTACAAAATAGGGGATAGTTTTATGGCATTTATATGTAATTTTTTTTTTTAAACTAGCAATGGCGGTGATCAGTGATTTTTATCGTGACTGCGACGTTATGGCGGACAGATCGGACACTTTTGGAGCTATTTTGGGACCATTCACATTTATACAGCGATCAGTGCGATTTCAAAATGCATTGATTACTGTGTAAATGTGACTGGCAGTGAAGGGGTTAACCACTAGGTGGCGCTGTAGAGGTTAAGTGTGTCCTAGGGAGTGATTCTAACTGTGGGGGGAGTGGGCTAAGTGTGACACGACACTGATCACTGCTCCTGATTACAGGGAGCTGTGATCAGTGTCATTAGACGGAACGGGGAAATGCGTGTTTACATTAGCATTTCCCTGTTCATCCTCTCAGTAAGACGATCGCGGGTATCCCCGCGAACATAGTCCGCGGGACCCGCGATCACACTCGCAGAGCTCGTGGCGGGGGCAAGTCGCTTCTTAAAGGGCAACGTACAGGTATGTTAATCTGCCTGTACGTGCCCTTCTGCCGCAGTATATCTGCATGAGGCGGTTGGGAAGCGGTTAACCAGGCACTTATAAAAGTCACAAGACTGCTATATACTGCTGAGAAAAGGTATTTAGCAGTTTGTTTACTAAAAATGTTGCATTTCCATATTCTGTGTACTGTGGGAGACCAGATATAGTGAATGCCACACTATAACATGGTAGAAAGCTCTATACGGATAACGAGAGAAGAATATTTAGAAGAAAGGCCACTCAAGGAAGCACCAAAAAAAATAATCATCTATGGTGGTTAAAGCTGGGCCAGGCATGAAATGTATGTTGTGATGGGGGAAATCTAGCTTATCCATTTTATTCATCCATGCCACTATCAGAGCACACCCAGCTGTGAAGCCGCAAGCTGTCACAGCTGGGTGCCCATACTTGCAATGATGGCGCCACGAAGAGGAGGGAACCGAGGCTTCGGGCGGCCACATCACTGGACCGTGGACAGGTGAGTATCTGTTAAGTCAGCAGCTACACTTTTTGTAGCTGCTGACTTTTTAATAAACTGAAAAACTAGTGGAACTCCGCTTTACGGTTAAATGATTAGGCTTTAGAACCACTATAAATTTAGAAATCCTTCTCGGGTTAAATGGTTTTACTGGTATTCATTTTGAATGTGGTTGCTTTTGACATTCAGCACTTTATATGTAGCTTCCAAGGAAAAGCTAAATGTGTTCACTGAACTATACTTTTTTTTCTTTACTAGGTCTTCAAGATGACGCAGTTTCTGCCACCGAACTTGTTAGCTTTGTTTGCCCCAAGAGATCCAGTTCCATACCTGCCGCCTTTGGATAAACTACCTCATGAAAAGCACCATAATCAACCATACTGTGGAATTGCTCCTTATATTAAAGATTTTGAGGTAACAATAGTTTTATTTTTTTTATTTTTTTTTTTAAGGGTTGGCATACTCGGAAAAGATTATTTTGCAGATATACATGAATTCTGATGTGCAGTCACTCCCCCGGTTTGTCCTGTCTTTGTAAACTCCAGCTGTGAGATTTCAACAACAGTTCCTGGTTCTTTTCCTACCTGTTTGGAGTTTGTTTTAATTTGTTCTTTTGATATTCCTCTGTCCTCTTCCATTTTCTACAATTTATAAGACCAGAGTAGAAACCACAGCAGGTGTTGGTTATCTGGTACCTAAGGGCTTGTGCACATCATGTTCCTTTAGATGCACTTCTCTGAACACCACTGGACATGTATGGTGTGAACAAGGCACATAGAAAACAATTTTAGTGTGCATCAAAATGCAGTTCAATGAACATGGTGTGAACAAGTCCTAAAGGTTGGAACTTTACTTCAGACTGCCCAAAGACTAAAAGACAGTTATGAGGTTTACAGTTCATCATAGCAGCTGAAATTTCCTGATATGTTCTTGTTTCTGTAGGACCCTAGAGATGCTCCACCACCAACCAGGGCAGAGACAAGAGATGAGCGGATGGAAAGGAAGGTAAGCTGTACAAAGGATGCATATTTAAAAAAAAAAAAAAACAGTACTGTGCTTGTGTGTTAAAAAAGTGATAGTTTTTATTTATCAATTAGGCTACAAAGTTCATAGTCAGAAAAAAAAAAAAAAAACTTAAATCAATATTTTGGCGTGTCCACCCTTTGCCCTTTAAAACCTCATCACATCACCTAGGTACACTTGCAAACAGTATTTTTATGGAGCTCAGCAAGTGTCATTCAAACATCTAGGAGCACTAACCCAGTTTTTCTCTGGATTTTGGCTTTCTGTTGCTTTGTCTTCATATATTCCTAAACAGACTTAATTTTAAGATTAGGTCTGTGTGAGGGCCATGCTATATCCAGGACTCCTTGTCCTTTTTATTGAAGAAAGTTCTTTATAACTGACTGTGTGGTTGGGGTTATTGTCCTGCAGAATTAATTTTGTAGAGCCCTCCCTGAAGTACCTGCTTGCACTTTTTAGCATTGAGGAGACAGACAGATATTTCAAATTTGAAGTTGTTGGCTGCTGGTCCGGAACCCCCCCCCCTGCATGCCAGTTCTAGTGTTTCTGAATGCATTTGGCAAGTGGTTTAGCCTTTCCACATCAGAGGTTTTTATCCTTGATTCCTCTGAGGTCACTTCTGACAACTTTCTAAACTGTAGATGGGTGTATCTGGGTCCCATAGGTTTCAGCAAAATTTGCGCTGATTGGGTCACTGGATATCTTCTGATTGCGAAGAAAAGTCAGTCTCTGTGTCTCGGTGTGTGTTTTTTTTTTTTTTTTTTTTGTTTTGTTTTTTTATTTGTTGCATGGTTTCCCTAGTCTACCACCGCTTAGACTGCAAATCTAGAAACGTGTGTTGAAATTTCTACCTGTGAGAGACCGTATTGATTCAGTAAGATCACCTTGAGGTTGAGCCAGGTTTTTAACACTCTTCCTTAACCACTTAAGGACCAGCCTTGTTTTGGATTTTAGGTGTTTACATGTTTAAAACTGTTTTTTTTTTTGATAGAAAATTACTTAGAACCCTAAAACATTATATATTGTGTTTTTTTTTTTTTTTTTTTTTTTTTTCTAACACCCTAGAGAATAAAATGTGGTCATTGCAATACTTTTTTTTTTGCACCGTATTTGCGCAGCGGTCTTATAAGCGCACTTTTTTTGGAAAAAATTCACTTTTTTGAATAAAAAAATAAGACAACAGTAAAGTTAGCCCAATTTTTTTTATATTATGAAATATAATGTTACGCCAAGTAAGTTGATACCCAACATGTCACGCTTCAAAATTGCGCCCGCTCGTGGAATAGCGTCAAACTTTTACCCTTAAAAATCTCCATAGGCGACGTTTAAAAAATTGTACAGGTTGCATGTTTTGAGGAGGTCTAGGGCTAGAATTATTGCTCTCGCTCTACTGGTTGCGGTGTGGTCAAACCACATGTGTGGTTTGACCACCATTTTTTCATATGCGGGCGCTACTCACGTATGCGTTCGCTTCTGCGCACGAGCTCGTCGGGACAGGGAGCTTTAAAAATTTTTTTTTTTTTTATTTTACTTTATTTTTTTACTGTTTAAAAAAAAAAAAAAAAAAAATTTGGATCACTTTTTTTCCTATTACAAAGAATGTAAACATCCCTTGTAATAGAAAAAAGCATGGAAGGTCCTCTTAAATGAGATCTGGGGTCAAAAAGTCCTCAGATCTCATATTTAGACTAAAATGCGCAAAAAAAAAAAAGTTGTTTAAAAAAATGACTCAAAAAAATTGTGCCTTTAAGAGAAGTGGGCGGAGCCGACGTAATGACGTCACTCCGGCCGTCCTATGGTATAGAGACGGGTGGGCGCCATCTTGGCCTCACTCGTCTCTATACCCAGGCACAGAAAGGACCAGATCGCCTCCGCCGCTACCGACGGCTCCGGTAAGCGGGAGAGCAGCGGGAGGGGGGGTGGCACCTCTCCCGCCGCCAATAACGGTGATCTCGCGGCGAACCCGCCGCAGAGACCACCATTATCGTGTACAGAAACGCCGGCCACAAAGATGGATAACTCAGTTGTGGCAGCAGCTGCTGCCGTTACCGAGATGTCCATCTTCAAAAAAAGGACGTGTATATATACAGTGGCCGGTCGTTAAGTGGTTAAGCTCCAGAGAGAGGAGTGTACATATGCTGCAAAGTATCTTGGTGAAGCAAACCTAATCCCCCGCCATTGCATTCAGCAGGATGTACTGCCTGCTGAACATGACCGATTTGTCTGAATGGGGGTGCTAGTGTGGGATTCAAAGAGTTGGGTGGTGAGGAGATTCTCCTCCATAGCACCTGTCAAATGCTCTCTGAAGAGTGATCCAAACTTGCATCGCTTTTCAACGAGTAACGCTAGTGTAAACTAGTCCTAAGATTGGTGTATAACATTTTTTAAAAGGTGCTGGAAAGGTTTTAAAAAAGCTTACGAACACTGCTTCTATAGAGGCTAAAGCCTGTGTGAACTGGGCCTAAGGGTCATTTCACAACTAACGCATAGCCGCAAATTACATGCATTTTAGGTAATTTATTATAGAGCTCCCATATAATGCGTGTGAAAGTACATCAAAAATTTAGCGTGTAGAATTTTTTTTTTTTTTTTTTTTTTTAATGCATTGCACCTAAAACACACAGGTCTAAACAAGGCTGAGATATGTAAGTCTACTTGGGCAAATTCATGCAGTTTCAAATGCAATTGTTGGCACACTAAACTTGATTTAGTTTTTTTTTTTCTGTTTATGCACTTTGTAGATTAATAAAACAATTGCATTATTTGTGACATCGTGGCTTGCCATAATATATTGTATGTATGTTGCATGCAGTGATGTTGACTGTAAGAAAATGCCTTTATGATCATTTTATTATTTTAGAGGGCTCAAAATAATGGTAATTTTCTGGAGCTTCCCAGCATCCTAGATTCTCATGCCCCCCACCCCAGGATACAGATGTTATGTCTGTTTTTTTTTTTTTTTTTGGCTGATTTGGCTTTCAGAGTATGACAAGTCTTTATGAGATTTTAAGTGAAAATGCCATCGTTTTAGTGGTTAATGTCCTGCATAATCAGTGTGTGAAGTTGTATACGATAAATGTGTACTTAATAAAGGGACCACTATCTGTGGTATTGCAAGCTGCCATAACTGACAGATTTGTAATGTGACACGAGATTATAGCAGTTTTATGTGTTTTTAGGCTGAACTCTGCATTTAAAAATTTCTTTCCACCCCTGAATAAACTACTCATTTAGCATTTTTGGGGACTTCTGTAATGAGATTTTGCCAGCAAATGATGGTGTTTTTGTTGAACAGAGAAAGTGGATCTTTATGCATCCACTGTTCACATCCTTGGAATAAGAGTAAAGTCTAAAAGGCAGCTGGGCACAATGTAGAATTGACAGTATTTTAAAAGTGATGCTGATTGCATAGGGCTTACAGTTACAGTTGCCAAAGGGGCTGGTAAGTTATGACATTTACGTTGTTCAGTGTGTATGCCAATGTTTATTTTGAACAAATTTTTGCAGAGGAGAGAGAAGATTGAAAGACGACAACAAGAAGTGGAAAGTGAACTGAAAGTTTGTAAGTGCTCATCACAATTAACAATGGTTTTTGCTGTATTTGATCTTGCTGATACTATATTAAGATCATTGCATCCAACATGTCACTATTTCTTTGTCTCCAGGGGATCCTCATAATGATCAAAATGCTCAAGGAGATGCCTTCAAAACACTATTTGTTGCCAGAGTGGTAAGCTTACTGTTTGTAATCTTTTCAGTCTTAACATTAGTACACACGGTAAGAAAATCGTAAGTAAAAATTAGTCCAAATGATCTGCCGCTTTTCGGATCGTTAGTATGTTTCTTTTGACAGCCAATTATGATTTTTCGTGCGACAAAAGCTGGATGTGCAGACTATAAAATTTGTCGGATCTGAACACCACATCCAATTTTCATTTAATTAGTACGGTTTTTCATCCGGGAAAAAAAAAAATGTAAGAGCAAGACTACGCATGCTGAAACGAAAATGCATACAAAACTATTCAACACATTACGTCACTTCTGAAGTTGAGTTCTGTCGTACGAGAATTTTCGTATGGTGAGTAACCTCTTCACTTTTGACATGAGATGAGCATGCAACAAAAGAACGGTCATCCGAAAATCTGACCGAGTGTACGAGGCTTTATTCTGTTATAGCTGCAGCAAAAACAGCTGTGAAGTTTGTTGTAATCAACTCTGGTGCTGTCAGGTGATCCAGCAGCTCTAGCTCCTTTGTGTAAGGCTAGATTCACATCCATGTGGATGGTTCCCACTGCAGGTTCACACCTGTTCCCGCAGCATCAACCACCTGCACAGAAAAACACAGCATTTTTAGGAATACCAGTAGCTGGCCTTATCTCCCACTTTAACTTTTAATTTTACTTTTATTTTGGGGTTAAGGTTTTGTAGTGCATGGGGCGGACATTTTTAGCTAACCTTTTAAACTTGCTAAGTAGTCCAATTCTGCTTCCACTTCAGTTTGCCTGGTACAGTGTATGAATTTAATTTTTTTTTTTTTTCATGTATCTATGTATTGAACATGGCAGCAATGCGGTAGTAGTGTAGTGTCAACAGAACCATATTGTCTCTAGAATTGACAGCCATTTTTATTGTGAATAATTAGAAATGATCATTAGTTGGAATGCATAGTATGAAAGTCATAAGCCATCCTGGATTAGATTGTGAAGTTCAGTCCCCTCACTGGGTTTTCAAAACACTAAATGGCTTTCAGTGTTCTGCACTAGTGTGGCATGTGTTGGATTTTGTGTTTGGATTTTTTGGCAATAACAGCAGCCTGTCTAGAGTAGTAGCAATATAAGTGAGTTGAAACACTGAGGCGCTCTTTCAAGTACAATATCTGGTAGAAGGTTGGAAAGTGAGCAATTTTGCATGAAATATTTCATCTAACTTAGCCATTCCCTAATACCATTGTCACCAGATCAGAAAAGGTTTAGAAATACAACATTTTATAGCCATCACAGGGACTGTAGTAGAAGTGAAATCCTACAAGTTCCTTATTTTTCTTGGGGCAGCACGTGAAGGATATCATCGGTATTATACAGGCAACAGAGAAAACTGACAGTTTGGGGCTCATTCACACTAGCTGCAAACTTTGAATAGTGATCCATGCTTGGATTGCTCTTCAGAGCATTTTACAGGCAGTGAAGAGGCATTGTATTGCCTCCACACTGCCTGCTTTAACTCCTTGATGCCCACACTATCGAGATGGTTGCGGGACGTTTGGAGCAGCCCTATTTGCATGAATAGTTCATGTTCTGTGGGAGGTGGCACTGGTTGAAAGCAACGAATAATCGTTGCAGCATTTGCACACTCAGCTAAAGGGGTTAGTGATTGGTGACATAAGTGGCTCAACTGCAGTGTTTTACCCCACACTGCTAGTGTGGGTTAACACTAAGGGCTTTTTCACAACAGTAAAATCAGTCTGTATATGCAGTAAAGCATGCTTGTTATACTCGCTGTAGAACCTAAGGGGGTTAATCCTCCACATTGTGTAAAAAGGCTGTTTGATCCTGTGTGCGCCGATCCTCCTTTCTACTGTCCCCTGATAATTTCCTGATAAAACAGCCTATGGAGTCAGGCTGCACATGCTCAGTTTGGTGTGTATTGCTAGAGAGGTGTGTGTGTGGTGGTCACACCGCCCCCCCGGAGAGTGTGCATGTGACTAGCTGAGGGCCAATAAGCACTGTCCAGACAGAGGATCAGGGCTCTTGCAGTCTCATAGGACAGCCAGCAAACTCCCCTTTAACCAATGCTTGGCTGGACTCTGATAGAAGTCACAAGGCTGCTATATACTGCTGAGGAGAGGGTATTTAGCCGTTTATACTTACTAAACTAATAGCATTTTCATGTTCTATGTACTGTGGGAGACCAGCTAAAATGAATGCAGGGTCCTGGGTTTAGTAACACTTTAACCATCTTACTGTATCCATACCAAAAATTATGTCCTAAAGTTTGAGAGCCTGAACAGTAGCTTCTATTGGTAAATTTGAATTTTCTTTTTCTTCTAGAACTATGACACAACTGAATCCAAATTACGAAGGGAGTTTGAAGTTTATGGGCCTATTAAACGGGTATGTAGAGATCTGGTTATGTTTTGATTTCAAATTGTTTTATTAATATGTGGAATTTTAATATTTAAAGGATGTAAATCATCTGCAGATTGTAAATCTATGATACGCTTAAATACTAGCAATAGTGCCTATTCAGAGTGGAATTTGTTGATGTGGCTTTTTTAGGCACAAAGACTAGGGCGATAAATGCAACCCAGTGCTTGGCTTGGGGACATCAGATAATGGCACTATATACATGCTTTTGTATACAAAAGTATTGTTGAGCATTGATTGCAAATCAAAATATACAGAGGAGCAGTATGATGCATAGAATAAACATTACAATATCTGGTGTTGAGTAATGTAAAGTATAAAACTTACGGCGCAGTGTTTTGTATGGAGAAAATCGATGCATACAATCCACATTTTTTGCTTTGCAGCCTGAAATGAAAATGGACTATTTTTTGTTTTATCCAGCTGTATTTACTCATTGCACCTTATAACATCCAAGTGAAAGAGAAAACGCCCAACATATCAGGAAAAAAAAAATCAAAAACCGAATCGCTGAGTTGGAAAAAGGATAACCCCCTCCTCAAAATTACTCAATCAGGTGTAACTAATCACCACCTCAATGGCACACAAAGCCATTTGACTTTCAACTGTGGTCATTTTGATTAGCTCGGTCTTAAAATCGCTTTCCTGGAGCATTTCAATCCCTAGTGCAACTGAAGCAAACAACTGTGGGTGGCAAGGCACTGCTCTGAGGTAAAGTTGTGGACAGGCACAAGTCAGGAGGTGGATGCATAAAAAAAAAAATTAAAGGCTTTTTCAGTGCCTAGAAGCACAATGAAGTCTATTAGGAAGTGGAAGGCATTTGGTACAACACGGACCCTTCCTGGATCAGGACATCGCTGGATGAAAGAGCCAGGAGGAAACTAGTCAGAGGCTACCAAGAGGCCTACAGCAACTCTGAAGCAGTTGCGGGAAATTGACAGAGTGGTCATTGTGTGTACATGCAACAATATCATTAATTCTCCACAAATGTGGCTTGCAAGAAAAATGCAACACCTCAAAGGCCACATGCAGTCACAAACTGCCACATGGCAAAGTATCAGATGAGACTAAAATTGAATTATTTGGCCTCAATACCAAACAATGTCTGGCGGAAATCCAATACAGTTCGCCATCCAAATAACACTTTTCCTACAGTAAAGCGTTGAGGAGGTATTCTGTTATGGTGTGTTTTTGCTGCAGCAGGGACTGGAGCACTTGTCAGGATAGAAGATAAAATGGATAGGGGAAAATACTGTCAAATTCTTGAGGAAAATCTGCTGCCCTCTGCCAGAAAGTTAATGGGAAGGTTTAGCTTCCAACATGACAATGACTCAAAGCACACAACAAAAATGACCTCATAGTGGTTGAAGGAGAAAAAGGTGAATGTGCCAGAACCCAGACTTAAACCCCATTGAAAATCTGTGGAATGGCTTGACTGCCGTTCACAAGCGGTCGCCATCAAATTTAACTGAACTTCTGCAAGTTCTGCAAAGAAGAGTGGGCAAATATTGCAACGTTGGTAGAGACACATCCCAACAGACTAAAGGCTGCAATTAAAGCAAAAGGTGGCTCGACAAAATACTGACATGAGGCAGTGATCCTTTTTTCCATCTCTGATTTGTTCTTTTTTTTTTTTAATTTTTCTGCTGACATATTGGTGTTTTATCTTTCATTCGGATGTTATAAGTTGCACTGAGAGCCGATTGGAAAATCTGCTGGAATGCTGACAACGCGGGATAAGGTAAGGATGGGTAAGTGTTCTGATATTAAGCTGCTGACTTTTTTTTTTTTTTCGTGGGGGCTGGAGCTCCTGTTTTTTAAGCTGGGTATTAGCCAGTAGGTTAAAAAAAATGAACAGATTCCTCCATCCACACAAGAAAAATGGATTAAAGATTCCCACCCCAACCCCCTCCATCTGCCAGGACACTGCATTCAGAATTCACACAAATATACAATCGAAAGTTCAGTACTAAAAATGGTGGCAAATGCACAAAGTGCAGTAAAAATTGCCTGTCAAAATCAATTTAACATATGAGTGAATACAATGGGCTCATTATGCATTTGTACCACTTTAAAATCCTTTATTCAAAATAATTCCACTTACAAAACAATTCCTTGGTAACTTGCATTAAAATAGAGCTGCAGCATAAACAATCCCAATCTTCTGGCCAGTGGCTGCTGTGCGTGATGTCACTTCAGGCGCAGTCCTGCACGTTTTGTCACACAATGACGTCAGGTAGAGGTCGACCGATATATCGGCCGATATTTGGCGTTTTTTACTTAATTGGCATCGGCCGATTGTGCTGATAAAATAGGCAGATTGTAACTTCAGCCGTGACTTGCAAATGACTTCTGTAATAGAAGTTAATGCAAGTTTCCTGAGGTTATCTGTGGAAAGGATTCTCTCCTCCTCTGGGCAGCCTGCCAAGTCTGTTAAGAAGATACATTGTATCTTTCAGGTTCTTTTTATCAATAGACTGAACTCCATGTAGAAGCTCTCAGTTTAACCATTTAAAGACTAAGGCCCCTTTCACACTGGGGCGGTGGGGGCGTCGGCGGTACAACAGCGCTATTTTTAGCGCTGCTGTACCGTCGTTCTTGCAGCGGTATTCGGCCGCTAGCGGTGCGGTTATCCCCCGCTGGCGGCCGAAAAAGGGTTAAAATCCCTCGTACAGCGCGGCTATTGCCGCGGTATAGCCGCGCTGTCCCATTGATTTCAATGGGCAGGAGCGGTGAATACACCGCTCCTTCCCCGCTCCAAAAAAGCGGTTTGCAGGACTTTTCTCACCGCCCTGCCTGCGCACCGCTTCAGTGTGAAAGCCCTCGGGCTTTCACACTGAACAAACAGCGGAGGCTGTTTAGGAGCGGTTTTCAGGCGGTATTTTTAGCGCAATACCGCCTGAAAACCGCTCCAGTGTGAAAGGGGTCTAAATCTTTTCTGACACTTGTTGCTTACAAGTAAAAATCCTGTCTTTTCTGCTAGAAAATCACTTAGAACCCCCAAACATTATATATATTTTTTTAGCAGAGACCCTAGGGAATAAAATGGTGGTTGTTGCAATATTTTGTCACACGGTATTTGCGCAGCGGTCTTTCAAACGCAATTTAAAAAAAAAAAAATACAGTAATGAATTAAAAAAAAACCTAAGCAGTAAAGTTAGCCCATTTTTTTTCGTCCAAAAGTTTTGATTACCTGTTTTTGTGTATTTAATATTTAAGATATATATATATTTTTTTTTTTCTTTCTAAATTATACATACAAGTGAACTGATTGGAGGTTTGTTTTGTTTAATGTTTAAATGAAAAAAAATTCTGTATTACTTAAGGCTGCTTTCACACTGGAGCGGGCAGGCGTTGATGGTAAAACGCTGCTAGTTTTAGCGGCGCTTTACCGTCATTTTAGAGGCGCTATTCGGCTGCTAGCAGGGCACTTATAACCCAGCTAGCGGCCGAGGAAGGGGTTAAATGCGCCGCTGCCAAAACGCTTTGCAGGCGCTTCGGCTGCGGTGCGCATTAATTTCAATGGGCAGGAGTGGTGGGGGAGTGGTATACACCGCTCCTAAGATGCCGTTTGCAGGACTTTTTTTTACATCCTGCCAGCGCATCGCCTCAGTGTGAAAGCACTCGGGATATCACACTGAGACTGCAGGGGAGCCGTTTTACAGGCACTTTACAGGCGCTATTTTTAGCCCAAAAGCGCCTGAAACACGCCCCAGTGTGAAAGGGGTCTAACTGTTAGATTTTATGAGATGAAGGGAAAAAAAAAAAAAAAAAAATTGGCCAAATATATCGGCCCAAAAAAATCGGCATCACATATCGGCCACCGCAATTTCTAAATATCGGCATCGGCCAGAGAAAAACCCATATCGGTCGACCTCTAACGTCAGGTGTGTGGTCCCGACTACATCATCAAGCTAGTGCAATTTTGAGATATTTGTGCTGTTTAGCCTAAATGCAGTGCATTATTATCTTTTCAAAATGCCATCTGTTCTAGTCATACAGTCATTTGTGTCTATTATGGGGGTCATTTTAGAAAGGATACAAAGATTTGCTGTCAGCGCAAAAATGGAATTTCTACCAAGAATGTGAGGGTATTTGTGTCGACATGGCAGTCTTGGTTCTCATTAGTTGAGCACAGTTACAGTGAGGGGGGAAAAGGGTATTTGATCCCCTGCTGATTTTGTATTTTTGCCCACTGACAAAGAAATGATCAGTCTATAATTTTAATGGTAGGTTTATTTTAACAGTGAGAGAATAACAAAAAACTCCAGAAAATCGCATTTCAAAAAATTTATAAATTGATTTGCGTTTGGAGTAAAAGAAGTATTTGACCCCTTCGCAAAACATGACTTGGTGGCAAAACCCTTGTCAATCTGAGGTCAGACGTTTATTGTAGTTAGCCACCAGGTTTCAACACATCTCATGAGGGATTTTGCCTATCCTCTCTGATGCCACGGTCGCATTTTCCGACGGAAAATGTGTGATAGGACCTTGTCGGAAATTTCGACCGTGCGTGGGCTCCATCACACATTTTCCATCGGAATTTTAGACACACAAAGTTTGAGAGCAGGCTATAAAATTTTCCAACAACAATATCCGTTGTCGAAATTCTGATCGTGTGTATACAAATCTGACGCACAAAGTACTACGCATGCTCAGAATAAATTAAGACGAAAGCTATTTGCTACTGCCCCGTTTATAGTCCCGACGTCCGTGTTTTACGTCACCGCGTTCGATTTTCCGACAGCTTTGTGTGACTGTGTGTATGCAAGACAAGTTTGAGCCAACATCCGTCTGAAAAAATCCATGGATTTTGTTGTCGGAATGTCCGATCAATGTCTGACCGTGTGTACAGGGCATAAGTCATTAACGTTTCAAGGCTGACGTTTGGTAACTTGAACTTTTGACTCCCCCCTACAAATTTTCTATGGGATTAAGGTCCGGAGACTGGCTAGGCCACTCCGGAACCCTTATCTGCTGCTTCTTGAGCCACTCATTGCCTTGCCCATGTGTTTTGGGTCATTGTCATGCGGAATAACCATCCATGATCCATTTTCAATGCCCTGGCTGAGGGAAGGAGGTTGTCTCCCAAGATTTTGACAGTACATGGCCCCCCCCATTGTCCTTTTTTGATGCAGTGAGATTGTGCTTGTCTCTTTTTTTTAGCAGAAAAACACCCCCAATGCATGTTTCCACCTCCCATGTTTGGTGTTCTTGGGGGTCATAGGCAGCAGTCCTCCTCCCTCCTTTTCCTCTTCCATGCCAAAGAGCTCGAATGGAATCCTCAGACGAGCCTGTACATATGCTTTCTTGAGCAGGGGGACCTTGCCGGCGCTGCAGGATTTCATTCCTTCACTGCGTAGTGTTACCAATTGTTTTCTCAGTGACTATGGTCCCAGCTGCCTTGAGATCATTTACAAGATTCTCCCGTGTAGTTCTGGGCTGATTCCTCGCTGTTCTCATGATCATTGAAAGGCCACAAGGTGAGACCCTGCATGGAGCTCCAGACTGAGGCAGAGCGACAGTTATTTTGTGTATCTTCCATTTGCGAATAATGGCACCAACTGTTGTCACACTCTCACCAAGCTGCTTGACAATGGTCTTGTAGGTCTACATTCTTGTCCCTGACATCATTGGACAGCTCTTTGGTCTTGGCCATGGTGGAGAGATTGGAATCTGATTGCTTTTGTGGACAGGTTATATATATTTTTTTTTTATGCGCTGAGATTAAGGCCTGGTTCTACACGACTGTTGGACTGTCATCCTACTTTGCCCTGCAGCTTTGGTCCTACTTCCATCCAGCTTGAACAGGATAAGATTTTATTCCGATTTTGACATAGTCTGCATTGTCCTTTTTTGTCCAATCAAAACAGTGTGACAATTCCTTTTACTGCAGCTGTAATTACCATGTCGGGTAGTTAGGACAAGGATCCAATTTTGATCCAACTTCAATGATATTCGATGGGCTGAAGTCGGACCAAAGTAGTACCAAGAACCTTTTTCAAGATCTGATCGACTTGTCAGACAAGTTAAAACTACTCTCATAGGGAAGCGCTGATTTACGCATGTCATGCGACATATGCTCCCAAAGTCAGAGCATATGTCATACCAGTGTGAACCTGGCCTAAGCGTGCTCCTAATCTCAGCTCGTTACCTGTATAGAAGACACCTGGGAGCCAGAAATCTTGCCGATTTGATAAAGGATCACTGTAGTAACTGAACTCCCCGAATTATCAAATTATGGTGGTGACTCATCTTGGCAGTAGGGGTCCAACTTTTGTTAGGACACCAGTTTGATTATTGCCCTCAGAAAACTTGAAAGCTTTCTTCTTGTAGCATTAGGTACCTAAATGAAACAACAAAAGTGCAGTTATCATTTTGAAAGCGCCACTTTTTAATATGAGCCTTCCAACAGGTTGTAACTAGTGCTTTATTTATTTTTTTTTTTTTTTCTTCCCCAAATCGAAGATTCACATGGTATATAACAAGCCCTCTGGGAAGCCTCGTGGTTATGCCTTCATTGAATATGAACATGAACGTGATATGCACTGTAAGTTTCTTTTTAATAGTAATCTGTACACTGTTTATAATGCTAAATCTGTATAAATGTTTAAAATGCCCTATGGGGCTGGTTCCAGAAGGTAAGTTATTGTGTTGAAGTGGGTACCCAAATTCCATTAATCCCATAGCTGCACTCAACCCATTGAGGTTGGGATCTGTTCAGTGTACACACAGAATGAGTCATTTACTACAGTTATTAAATTTTATATAATCTATGATGTTTCCCTTTAAACACATAAGGGGACATTAGAGTTTTATTTCCTTCCTCAAGGAGGCAGTGTAATCAATTTTATTTATCTATTTTTGCCCCCTCAGGAATTGATCCTTTTTGTAGTATGCAAGCCTTTTTGCAGTTCTAAAATCTGGGATTACTGTAATCTGGGTCCTTTCACATGTGGGTTGAATATGATGGGCAACAATATATACATTATAAATTCCAAGTTAAATGCTTTCAGAAGCATAAACTCCCCTTGATGTGTTTTATGCATCCTGTTCCCTTTGAATTGTAATTTTAACACTGCATTGGAGTTCTTGGGACCATTGGTCTACCCCTTTTTATTTATTTTTACTTATTCAGAAACTCCACTTGTTAGAATTGATCTGTTCCCCTAGTTCACTGTTGCCCATCCATTGTCCTTTAAAAAAAATGTTTTCTTTAAAATTAACAAGTGTAATGTGAGTGGGGTGTATTAATTTTGTGTTCTTATTGCCACTGCAGCCACCATTGTGATGGCAATTGCCACTGCTGGCTTGCAGCTGATGCTAATGCTCCCCTTTACAACATCTCATTGTATGGTTGGTATAAGGGTTTGTATGATGGGTAAGACTTTGCAGCATTTACACACAAGACACAGGGCAGCAATTTAGACCGAAGTACAGCCTTTTTAGGTGCAGCAGACAATATCTTTCCACTACACAAGCATCACCAACATAAATGCTGTACTAGATCGTCATTGGTGGGGGGCTGTGACAGTAATAGCATGAACATCTCTTTAAAGGGTTTGGGCAAGGGTACATGGCTAAAGATGCATTTTACTGCTTAGATTTCATAGTGGTCTAATTTCACACAATTGAATAATTTTCTTATGGTCAGCTACAATCTGTAGTAATCTTTTCAGGTAGCATAGAAAATATAAGGATATAAAAAAATGATACTCTAGACCACATAACATTTGCTTTACAAAACCTATTTTAGATTAGATTGAAGTTTTTCTGCTGTTCCTGTTGGAGGTTTGGAGTACCCACGGGGTCACTGGCAAAAATATTCTAGGACTCCACTTTGCAGATAAGGTTCTTCAAGGTGTCCTGTGCGGAGAGGAATGTGTAGGCTGCAGTTACTTCTGAAAATATTAGTTGCCTTGCTCTCTCTGGTTTAAGTACTTTAAACACTGGTAGGCATGCAAGGGAAGGCAGAAACTCTAGTCTCCATACATTTTCCAGGTCAAGTATCTCAATACTAAATTTATTACATTACCCTGCCAGGCAGCTAGAGTTTTCAAGAGGAAAGGTTAGCAGTTGCAGCCTGCAAATTCCTTTAAGCACAGGTTTCCTCTTAAGGCTGGACTGAATCTTCACAAACCGTAATGTTTTTAGATACAAGTTGGTGGCTTTTATAAATAACTTTCGCACTCATTTACTTAGAGCTCTACCCCTTGGCACTGGCACCTCCTGGTCCTTTTAGGAGGTTGCAGATGCCAGGAGGCGGGCATTTTATTCATATTTGTGCTGTGCTTGGCTATCTGTGATCACATGATCTGAAAGCACCCGATTGCAAGTAGCTATCAGTTGCTTTACGTTACCCACCGGTAACTGCCGGGAGCATGCAGGGTGCGCGCTCTTGCCACAGCATTGTTTACATGTTGGTACATATATATGCAGCCTATTGGTGTTAAGGCTCACTTGTCGAGAGGCTGCTATATGCGTACAACCAGCATGAAGAGGTTAAAAGCCTGTCATGAGAGAGACCTGGGGGGATGACTTTCTGAAAATGCTAGTTGCCTGTCTGTAAATGGGGTCACTCTTGCTTTAGTTTTGAATTGCTGGTTTGAAACAAGTATGTATGTGAGGACTTCTGACTTTCCTCATACTTGTTTTTTGGAAAAAGAATAAATTAGGGCTAGACAACTAGCATTTGCACCAAGCATTTTATAGTGAAAGCCTCCTTTTTCCTCTTGTGATCAGGTTACCAGTTTACTTTTGGTAAAATTTAGGTAAACCAAACAGTCTGCCCAAAACTGAAAATGAGTTTTGGCCTTAAGTTGACTGTAATCTTAGCCAAAATAAAAAAGATTTAAGACCATTATCAATTGGACACCCAGACCTAAGCACATACAGCAGTTTTTAGTTCTCCCACTATGCCTGAAGGACTGGGCAAAGCTTTGGCACTAATTTGTTTGTGTTGAAACTGTCTAGCAGTTCGGCAGTATGTGGAAACGTAAACCTGCTGCAAATATTTGGGTATTCCTAGGGGTGTTTATTTTTTATTTTGATAAATCATTGCCAGCCTTAGATTTTTAGGGGACTTGCATCTCTACTTTGGGTTATCAAATTCACACACTTTAGTCTTTCATTACAAAGCTGGCTTGCTCTGTTTCCTCATTTTGTGTTACACTATGCAAGATCCAGAATAAAAAGTAAAACTACATCTAAATGGAGTCCGAGAAATATATTAATGAAAAAAATTAGCCACCAAAGGCTAAAATATATTTTGGGTCATAATGGGACATTCAAAACTACATTTCAGGTGGCTTTCATTTAGATAAAGATTTGTAAGCCATTTTTACATGGTATCATTTTCACAAATGTTTTTACTGTAAAAAGGTAATATTTTAGTGGAAGGACAAAAAGGAGCTGACTAACTGTGAAAGTTGCATGCTTGTGAACCTTCCTCATCCCTCACTGTATAGTAAGTTGCTGACCTGGAACAAGCATATTAATACTAGCCTTCTAAATGCTTAATGTTCTATTCTAAGTCAGCTGTTCACAAAGTACCGTAGTCTTCCTAATATATGAGCCTGTAGCATGTTTGTGTAAAAAGAAATTGGCTGTGACAGATTCCATTTCTTCCTCGTTTTATTTACATTGCTCATTTAACTTTGATTTACAAGGCAATCTGTTTGTAATTGCCAAAATTACAAGTTTTATTATTTCCCCATTTGAAAATGTTAAAGTAAGTTTTGAGCATAGCCTAAATCCTGTAAGCTGCATACTGCAGCAATTTTTTTTTGTTTTTTTGAGCTTGGGTCACTTTGCTGACTGACGCATTTGATATAACTACTCCAAATTGATGTATATTACGTGGATAGTATGTTTGGGGAGGAAGAACATACCAGTCTATAGTTTGCATATGCATGCAAAAGTAGGTAACTTCAGTTAATAGTTTAAAATATAGCACATGTTTTAGTAGACCTAGAAGATAGCTGAGTGCTTGGTTTACTTTTTAGAAGGAAAACTATAAATTTAGTATGTGTGCCATTACCTTAAATTTTATAGATGTTTAAAATACCTTCAACTCTTCCCATAGGATTTTCTCATTTCTAGCATTTTGAGAGATTTCAGGGATAGGTTTTTGTGTAATTGCTGGTTATCAGCCATAGATAATACAGCTGGTAAGGCTGTGCAAGGTGAGCTGTTAGGGCCCAGGTAAGCCACAGCAAGTGGAGTCATCCTTTCACCTTCTCTCTGGCACATGATGCTTCAATCAAATAAGGCAGTTAACGAATCATCAGCCAGCGATGGTAAATCTTCGCTTAATTAAAAGAAGAAGCTGAAGACTGCTTGGATGGAGAGGGGTAGGTGTGGGTAGTAGCTTTGAAAATGAAAGGCCGTGGTATTGAAATGGGTTTTCTTAGGTGAAACCTCTTAGGGTGGGCAGACAGCCAGATAACTCCTCAAATATAAGATCTTTCTATCTGAGAAGCTGCATGCCATTGACGCCTGTAAATTTTGTATTTGGTAAACAGGTGCTGGTGACATTCTCGGTGTGAAAGCTTTGTTCTCCTTTTTTCTACACAAAAAGGAACCATAGGCTATTCACAAATGTTTTCTTCTATTTTGGAAATTTTGTGTTTATATTGATCACTTTTGGTTATAAATAGGGCTGTGAATGAATTTCTCAGTCCGATTGCTTAATTGTGTTCTGGCCATTTGTCTATTCTTATATGGTGCTTATTGTCCCTAAAATGTATTCTATTAAACCCTCCTGTTATGATGGGCAGAACAGAATGCCTTTAACTCCTCATTGTGGTGTTTGCACCCCTCTTCCAATTTGAGTGTTGAATCAGTGTGTTACTACCAGTTTTTGTATTCCCTGTTTTAAAAGTTCTATATTTATATATGGATCTAAGTGACACTAAACTCGGGTTCAACTTAGTATGTGTTACTAACTCAAAGTACCTTCTATTGCTCTCGGCCTCTTCAAATACCTCTTCTCCCCCCCCCCCCCTTTTTTTTTTTTTTTTTTTTGTTGTGTTCCCCCAAAAGTTTTCTCCATGATCCCATAGTATATAGGAACTTTACCACCCTCTCTCCTCTCTTGCTCCCGAGGATAGAATAGAGACAAGATTGGTGTGTGTGTCTAGAGCAGGGCACATTACTGCAATTAACATGCACTGCTCATTCCAAACAAGTGAGAGGTTTGGGAGCTCATGGACAATATTACAAGGAGACTAAAAACGCAGTTGGAAAATATTTAATGGAAAGAAAGGCACTTAAGTAGTGGATGTGTAACTTTTTGGAAAATAAGGCTACTTTCACACTGGGGCATTGGGGGGTGGGGGGGGGCGTCGCTATTTTTAGTGGCACTTTTGTTGAGGTTTTCGTCTGCCAGCGGGGCGCTTTTAACTCCCGCTAGTGGCCGAAAAAGGGTTAAAAGCGCCGCTGCAGCGGCACATTGCCAGCAGTTTGGCGGCTCTGCCCATTGATTTCAATGGGCAGGGGAACTTTAGGAGCGGTGTATACACCGCTACTACATCGCTGCAAAGATGAAGCTTGCAGGACTTTTTTTTTTTTTTTTACCGTCCTGCCAGCGCACCTCTCCAGTGTAAAAGCACTCGGGCTTTCACACTGGAGTGAGAGGATAGGCTCTTTACAGGCATTATGCAGGCGCTATTTTTAGCGCTATAGCGCCTGTAAAGTGCCTCGGTGTGAAAGCAGCCTAAGGATTTGTTTAGTGTCACTTTAAGGTTACTTGCCATAAAATGGAGCTCTTGGTAAGGTAAAGCTTTCTATTTTTCCTAATGCGCTCTTTCTGCCTGGCAAAAAGAAAAGATGCTGAGGGCTTTTTTTTTTTTCTCCTAAACATGCTAGTTGTCTGGCTGATTGAGCAGTTGACCCCAAACAAGTGTGCAGCTAGTTATAACTCTGCATAACTTTGTTCCAACTCACAAATATTTAAACTAAGGGGTAATAATCAGCATGGCAACTTGTATATCTAGAGCACAGGTTTCCTTTTTAACAGCGTATGATCATCCAGAAAATGTAACTGCCTCAGCGAATCCCTTAAGATAAAATCTTGGCATTCTGTATAGGGTCAGATACCTATCAGGGGTAATATCTGTATGATCATGTTGTAATGATGGCAGTTTAAGCCAGTTAACTTTTTATTCAATTGTATGTTAAATAAAACAATCCTGCGCACCATGTGGGCATTGAGAATAGAAATATGTGGGAATAGCTATATCTGTGGACCTAAACTCACGATACTTGCCACCTCTCTCAAGACCTGTTCAAGGGATCCTGTGCTAGCATCTTCGTTCAGGTGCCAGTTTTCAGCTGGCAAAAGATGACATAACTCCCGCGCAGGAGTCAGACAATCCCACACACAAACCATGCTGGTGATGTAAATTGAGTTGCGCATCTTGTAAATTCCACAGACTGAGCAGGCAGTTAGGTTTATTTTATTGCAGAGGAGTCATTGCATGTTTCTTCAGCAATAATTGGCCTACCTGCTCATTCATAAGCTTTGTCATTTTGACTTGCTACGCTTTAAATTTGGACGTTCAGACCTGTAACCTAATTTTGGTAAGAATCCAGCCAAGCAGTATTTGCACTTAGCCAGTTTTGGTGGATGGCCCGTTAACAAAGTGTGTATTTTGAGCTGCCTGACCAATATACAATTGCAAATCCATTTGCACTATCCTCTTTGGGACTTGCTGTCTATCTGCGTTTAACAGGTAACTAGATGTAACCTCATAAACTGTTAGTCAAACAATATTGTAAACTGCCACCCATGTACAGGAATGTCTTAAAGTATTGACAGGAATTTTTACTCCTGACCAGTATGAGCCACGTAAGAGAATCTCCACAATACTATTGCGGCTAATTATTTCAAAGGAAAGACCTTTTATATGTACTATGCTAAAGTGGTAGACCATGCCAGGTAATTGCAGAAGCAAGTTTGTAAACGCCCAGTGAAGCCTGTGTGACTTGGCCACTGTTAGCAGATAGCCTGTGATGCTCTGCAGTGTTCAGCTGTTCACCAAATGCAAACTAAGGAATGATTTCAGTGGAATTACCTAGAGCAGCCGAGACAGGTAAGCATTTCTCGGCTATAAGAAATGCATCTGCACTTTACAAAAACTTCCAAGATTCAGACCTCCTTTTTCCAAGATATCGTCATGAAATTCGTTGAATTTGAGGCGGTAATTTGAGAAATTTTGTAAGTAGCTTCACCAGGTAAATTATTCTTTTTTTTATTATTTTAGTGGTTCTGTCTAGTGCTTCTATGCTGTATTTTACTTAGCTTTTCACAACCTTTGTGTGATAGAGGACTTGTAAACCTTTTGACATACCTCACTCTCGTACATAGGTACACATAAGTTTTAGGGTCTAATCACACACAGAGAAAAGCACAATTATGGTTTTCACAAATTTTTTAATTGACTTTCTCAGATATTCAGACCTACAGCAGTAAATATTTATACTGTTGGTAGACACAAATCAGATGTGTAGCATCCGAACAGGCTAAGCAAACCTAAAGAGAACCTGTGTGGTGTGTGTTTATTTTTTATTTTTTTCTCGTTTCAGCGGGTTTGGGGATGTGGGCATAGTTATGTAGTCCAAGGTTTTTGATAACAGTAATGTTCCTTTTTGTACTGCAATATTCATGAACTAGCTATAGTTATCTCTTGAATTTAACTCTGCTTACCTGCAGTTTTAGAAAAGTCCAACTGTAGTTTAATCTCTGTGTAAAGAGCATTTGCTGTGCTTTGACACCATGTTCTGAAGGGGTACTATTGATAGCTTCAGAAGACTCCTATGATCAACATGGAGAAGCAGCTGCTTGATGTCGTGCATTATTCAGTATGCTGTTTTTTGTTTTATGTGAAAGGATAAGCTTATGGGAGGGGGGCATAATGCTGTACACCTTGGCTAACTGTTTCTGTTCTGCCCTTCTGGAAATGATGTATTTACAGCGGCATACAAGCATGCTGATGGAAAGAAAATTGATGGAAGACGTGTGCTGGTTGATGTGGAGAGAGGTCGTACTGTAAAAGGCTGGCGCCCTCGTAGACTTGGTAAGAACTTTGAAAGCTTTACATGTTATGTGGCAAAATAATATATATTTAGAGATTGATAAGCCACTATCTCCTCTCATATCATCCCCTCTAAGATAAAAAGCTGTATTCTATTGCTTTAGCTTTTCAATCAATACTATACACCAATTAAACTAGAGGGGGGGAGGTGTATGACATATTATATAATATTTTTATTTACATCATTTAAGATCCTGAAAAGGAGAGGGCATATGTTCAGCTTTTCACATTTACTGATTTTAGGCGGTGGTCTGGGAGGCACTAGACGCGGTGGAGCTGATGTCAACATAAGGCATTCTGGAAGAGATGATACATCCCGATACGATGAAAGGTGAGTGTTGCCAGTCCACTGTTTCATGTGCAGCAGCAAAAGATTCGTTTTTGGTGCTGCTAATGCAATGTACCCAAGTATCCGTCAATTTTATTTTTACGTTTTTTTGTTTCATTATTAGAAATTCATATTTTGATGTGTATATTGATGTATAGGGTGCAGCTAGACCTCTTTCCATTCTTGTGCAGACTGAGCAACATCTTTTGTGCCCCTGCATGTAGTGAACAGCACCTTTTGGCCCGTTATAGGGGATACAGTGCAATTGCTCTCATGGAAGGGTCCGTCACTTCCAGCAAGGAGTGAAAAGTCTGGCCTGCCATTCTCTAAGGTTGTTGGCCTTGTCTTTTACCCATTGCTCTGAAAGTACCCCATTGGGAAAACGGGCGAGGGAATCAACAGTGAATAGTAGTGGCTGCTCTACTTTTGACCTTCTGTTTATATTTGCCTGGCAATGTCTAGTAATGAGAGGGCAGGGCCCCAGGGGGATGCTGGTGAACTTATTCAGTCTTTTGCAAAATGTCTGCAGTATAAAATTTGATTGACAGGGCTATCTTGTTTTGTGAGAGCACATCTTTGGCCAAGTTGTCTACTTTTGCTCCTGATTTTTGAAACCCCTCTTGAGCTTTTGTCTCTAATTCCAGCTACATTAATGTAGAAGTTTCTCCTATACTCAAGTTGCAACAGTCAGCCCAGAGGCTTGTGAACAAGATACTTCTGTCAAATTTTCGACTTCTCTAACATGGGTTACTGTCCATTGTGGACCCAAAGGATCTCATTGCCCTTGGTCACGCCCAAAAGTTTACAATGGTATCCATTTAGCCTGTTGTGTCTTCACAGTGGAAGTTTTCCGGCCTCTGTAGATATCAGGAATGCATATTTATACATTCCCATATTTTCAGGCCATCAGTGATTTTCTCTTTAAAGCAAAGAAGGCCATTCTCACTTTGTGGCTTTTTTCTTTTTGCTTTTCCAGCACCAAGTACTAGCTTTTCTACCATTTTTATAGGTCATTCTGCTCATAGGTTACCTAGATGACCACCTCTTGTGGGAGAAGTCATTGGTACACCTACTAACCAACATCCACATTGCGCTTCACACATTGCTGAATCAAATGCTTCACCGGGTGTATTTTGTTCCCATTCAAGACACTATTCTGGCAAGGGTTTTCCTGCCCCAGGAAAAGTTAGTAATATTTTTTTGTCTTGAGGAAGCTGCATGTGTGGTTCTGATGGCATCCTACAAGATTATTTTCTCATCTATTGCTTTAGGGTACAACTTGCCACTGTTCCTGGACAAGGAAGTCTGTTAAGAGACTTCAGGCAATGTAATTTCTGATAGGTTTGCTTGCTTCCCCAACCTTGGCACTGGACAGGTACTTTCTAAATATGCAGTGGAAGGTGGTCACATGAGGTGCAGAGTACTGGCAACCTTTTGTCTGCAATGGTGTTAATTGCCAATGAACGCAATGCTCCCGATCAGCTTTCTGAAACTTTGAGCCGGTCCATTTTTGCTGGACTGATACTCACCTGTCACTCTATTTTGGGTTTAGTTGGGCAGTACCACAGCTAATGCTTGAGTTACTGAGGATAAATGGCATTGTGGCAAAAGGTGTGGAGTTCATCCTGGACTGAGCAAAATGACCTGTTCACGCTGTCTTTAAGGGTCATATTTATAGCTTGGAAAATTGGCAGACTTTGCTAAAATCCTGAAGTGGTCCACATCACAAGGTGTTTCAGGCCCTATGTCATCTTGGGGGATTTCCTATACAGGCTTGGTGTCTTTTTACAAAAAAAAACAAACAAAAAAAAAAACATTGGGACTAGTTATTGCTGAATTTGAGACAGTGGATCCAGCACTGGTGACACTGTAGGATCAGTGTTATGATTTTATACATTCCCTTCCCTAGAGTTGCCTTGGTTACTTGGGAGACTTGAGCTAGAAGTTCCTTTCATAGTGCAGGACTGGCCCAGGAGGGCTTGGTATGCCTAATCCATCTGCTTGCGGATGCATTATGACCTCTACTAGATTGCTGAAGTCTGCTGTCCCTAGGTCTGATCTTGCAACTTGCTTGCAGGTTTTAACGGCATGGCTTTTTGAAGGATGAATCGGTGTACAGACCAAATTTGACATTGCCTGTACTTTATTCCCTTAGAAGACCTTGTACACCGCCACTAGTGCTTCTTTATGGGGAGGACTTGAATGTGTTAACCTGTTGCATAATAATGTACATCGGAGTGGGAGGCTGCAATTGTGACATTTATTACTTTGGCAACACTGAGGCAGTCCAATCTCTTCTGGCACATCCTTTTAACCACTTGCCGACCGGCTCCTGTACATATACGTCAATTTAAAGATGGATATCTTGGTAACTGTAGCAGCTGCTACCACAACTGAGGTATCCATCTTTTCGCCCAGCGGTTCTGTTTACGATAATGGTAGTCTCTGGCCCCTCTCCTGTGCCCTCCGCCGCTACCGTCGGCTCCGGTAAGGGTAAGGGAAGATAGCCCCCACCCGTCTCCATACTATAGCAGGGCGAAAGCAACGTCAAAACGTCACTTCTGCCCATACGTCTTAAAGGCACATTTTTCAGTTATTTTTTCAAATGACATTCTTTTTTTTTTTTTTTTTTTTTTTTTGCATTTAGGTCCAAATATGAGATCTGAGGATTTTTGTCCCCAGATCTCATATTTAAGAGGACCTGTCATGCTTACATTCCTTGTAATAGGAATAAAAGTGACCCAATTTAAAAAAAAAAAAAAAAAAAAAAAAAAAAGTGAAAAATTGAAATCAAGTAAAATACGAGAATTTTTTTTTTTAAAGCGCCCCGCCCCGACGAGCTCGCGCGCAGAAGCGAACGCATACGTGAGTTAGCTCCTGCATGTGGAGGCGGCGGTCAAACCACACATGTGAGGTATGGCCGCAATTGTTAGAGCAAGAATTCTAGACCTCCTCTGTAACTCAAAACATGCAACCTATAGAATTATTTTTTTTTAAAGTCGCCTATGGAGATTTTTAAGGGTAAAAGTTTGATGCCATTCCACGAGCGGGCGCAATTTTAAAGCATGACATGTTGGGTATCAATTTACTTGGCGTAACATCTTTCACAATATAAAAAAAAAATTGGGCTGACTACCGTTTTTATTTTTTTATTCAAAAAAATGTGCTTGTAAGAACGCTGCGCAAATACGGTGTGACAAAGTATTGCAATCACCACCATTTTATTCTCTAGGGTGTTAAGGGGGGAAAAAAGGTATAATGTTTGTGGGTCCTAATTATTTTTCTAGCAAAAAAACTTTAACTTGTAAACACAGAGTCTGTAAAAGAAGCCTGGTCTTTAAGTGGTTAAGAGCTGCAGCAGTGGTAGGTGAGCTGTACCTTTGACGCAGCCAGAAGCTTGCAAAATCAGTCAGGTGTCACAATGGTATGTTCCTCTGTCCTCTAGGTTGCATGGAATATTCACGTTGATGGGCATTGCATGCTTTTACATAGAATGCACATATCATCCCCGTGAATTGACAAACAATATACACTAATGTTGCATGCAACAACTATTAGCCCCAACCCCTCCCCAGCAGCCTTTAATACTTAATCAACAGACACTTACCAGTCCAGGGATTCAACACTGTCCTCACTCGTGCCGGTTCTTCGCAGATCTTCAGGTCTCTTGCGCTGCCATTTTGACTATGGGAAGCTGCTGTGATTCTGCGGCTTCACAGCCAGCTCCCTATTGCACAAGCTCAGCTGTGGGTTTGTGAATGGTCTTGCAGCCTCCTATGACGTGTGGAAAGGAGTAGGTTGAACTTTTGCTTGGATTGCCTACGCCAGCCTTCATTAAATGGCGGTCTGTGATCTGAACACAGACTGAGTGACACTTCAGTCCAGACCGCCTGCAGCCAGATCTCCACTGCAAAGCAGTCATGGGTTGCTGCGTCTGCCGGCATCCTAGTAGCCAACTGTCACATGTGCCCCGCCCCCTGCAGCATGCATCTATGCTCAGCTCCCGTTCCCTGCAGCATGCTTTTTCCCCAGCTCCCACCCCCTGGCTACAGGGAAATATGGGTCCCTACTGATCTAGAGCGATACTCTGAAGGGCACACCTGATGTAAAGGAGCACTCTGGTAGCACAAACTTGAGATTTGGACCTTGGCTGCAAGGAAATTGCAGGACTGGATGACCTCATATTTTAAGTCCATACCCTTAGCCTAGGCGATACCAGCAGGAGTTGGGTACTAGTCAAAACTAGGTACCCACGCCCCCAAAAATATATTTATGTAGAGAATTTCTGTTTTCTGTGTTTTATACTAATCGCGTAATACTTGTAATTTAGAAGTGTCCATTGCAGTCTGGCAAATATTCTTTGCTTGACTTTTTCATGGCTGTTCAAACTAAGGTATTCCTTTTTGAGCCTTTTTAGCAGCATTCTTTATTTTTTTTTTTTTTTTTTTTCCCACAAGGTAGCTTTCCTTTTGACAATTAAGGAAAGGGCTTTAAGAGCTGGCTATGTTTTAATCCTCCACAGGGATAAAGTTGTGGTAAGGCCAAGGCCATCCTTTTTTGTGATCCATACTTTTCTATTTGAACTATGGAATTCGTTCCTTTTTTAATAATGAAACCTTCCTAATTTGCATTAAGCACATGTCAGTGTTTGGTGTGTGGGTTTTTTTTTGTGTGCACACCCCAATGCACATAGTTCATTACCATAGCAGGTATATTTGATGCTTTTTTCCAATATTTCACAATGCGCTGTTGTGTGCTTGATGCTTTGTGGTAATGCCTATACGTGAAGCCCACCTTTTTGTGAGTCTTTCATGGTCTTAGAAATGGTTTAGAACACAGGCTTTTATACTGATCAATTTCTTTGAGTTTTTATTATCTATAAATGTAATCTGAAATTCATGTCTCTTTTATTAGGGACCGTGATCGAGAACGAGAGAGAGACCGCAGAGATCGCAGCCGTGACAAGCAGCGAGAGAGGAGGAGTAGCCGCTCCAGAGAGCGCAGGAGGAGATCCCGAAGCCGTGAAAAGGACGATAGGAAGCGTAGCAGAGAAAGGAGTAGAGACAAAGACAAGGACAAGGATAAGGACAAAGACAAGGATAAGGACAAAGATAAGGACAAGGATAAGGACAAAGATAAGGACAAGGACAAAGACAGAGACCGCAAGCGCAGGAGTCGCAGTAGGGACCGCAAGCGTGATCGGGACCGTGACAGGGAAAAGAAGGAAGAGAGAACAGAGGGAGAAGCTCCAGAAAATGCTGAGGTTAATCTTGAAGAAATACAAGTGGGTGATGGTGCTTTGGATGGAACAGAGGTCAAGCCAGAACCAGAAGAAAAGGGTAGGGACCGTGAGAGAGACCGGGATAGGGATAAGGACAGGGATAAAGAGAGAGACAGGGATCGAGACAGGAGACGTAGCCATAGAGACCGGGACAGGGATAAGGATAGAGATAGAGACCGGGATAGGAGGAGAGATAGAGACAGAGAGAGGGATCGAGATCACAAGCGGGATAGAGACCGGGGTGACCGCAGTGAGAAGCGAGAGGAGAGAGTTCCTGACAATGGTTTAATTCAAGAACCTCCAGCAGAAGAGACCAGTCAAGACATGTACTTAGACCAAGAATCCATGCAGTCTGGAGATGGATATTTATCCACAGAAAATGGCTATGTTATGGAGCCTCCTATGGAGTGACACACCTGAGAATAACTTCATTTGAACTCTTCTTCTGTAGTTGCGCTTCTATGCGTGTATCTAAGAGCCACATCCACATAAATGTTTCACTTGTGCATATGACTTGGGATTTCCCATCCGTAATTAACTATGAAGTTCCGAAGCAATTAATCTATACAACAGTTGCATTTTTGTTCCCTCGTAGGTGGGTATGTTTTACAATTTGTGATGGTCATCACCCAACTTGTGTAAAATTGCTTACGTTATTTTATTTCCTTTTTTATGGCCTTTCAAATAAAACCATTTTAATGTTACTCATTATTATTTTTTGTTTTGTGGGTAGAGCAATTTATAAGAACAGTTCACTATATTAAAGGGATTCTAAGGGCCCTTTCACACTGGGGCGGTGTCGGCAGTAAAGCGCTGATATTGTAAGCGGCGCTTTACCGTCGGTATTCGGCCGCTAGCGGGGCGGTTTTTCCCCCACTAGCGGCCGAGAAAGGGTTAAAAACCACCGCAAAGCACCTCTGCAGAGGCGCTTTGCCGGCGGTATAGCCGCGCTGTCCCATTGATTTCAATGGGCAGGAGCGGTATACACTCCGCTCCTTTACCGCTCTGAAGATGCTGCTAGCAGGACTTTTTTTTTCCCGTCCTGCCAGCGCACCGATCCAGTGTGAAAGCTCTTGGGGCTTTCACACTGGAATCAAAGCAGCGGCACTTCCGGGTCGGTTTGCAGGCGCTATTATTAGCGCAATAGCGCCTGCAAACTGCCTCAGTGTGAAAGGGCCCTAAACCTGATTGGTGTGCCCACATCTAAAAGGGCACACTGACAGTCACTGATTTACTACTTTGTCTATTGATCCAACGCTTTTTTTTTCTCCTCCGCTAAAGTGATCGGGCCCCATTCCCCCCCCCCCCCACTGGTGTGTGGCTAAGCTAGAGCTGGTCACGGCTTATGACAGCTTTTTCAGGCACTCCCTGAGGCTGTGGAAAGTGGTTTGGATCTGTCAATCAAGGATCTGATCTGCCCCAAGGCATTGGTGGTTGGATTAGATTCTTGACTTACCCAATCTTTCGCTGCTGTTCTGCTCAGCGCAGGGCAGCATACATACTTGTGCTATGATGAATCTTCCTGTCCTAAGAATCTTGTGTCCCAGTCTGTAAGGTCCATGATCAATTCAGCTTCTGATTGGCTAAGAATGCTCTGTAATGTGAGCTAGATGTTCAAATGCTAATTCTAGCAGTGGCCAGTGAGCCAGAAAACAGCTTTTGAATATCCAGCTCACATTACAGAATCCTTAGTCGAGCAGCACCTGAATGAATCGACTGGGACATAAGATTCTTATCACAAGAAGATTCATCACTGTACATAAACTGTCAGGGATTTGATCCAACAGAGCCTTTTGAGAGTCGGTCATGCCGCTTGCATGTCATGCAAATTGGATTCAGTAAAAACCGCATCCAATTCGCACATATTTGAACCCAGCCTAACCGTTACAATCCTCTTTGCAATGCCTGGGGGGGGGGGTTGAGTACTTGATAAAGCTGAGGTAACGTGAATCCCCTCAAGTTTCCCTGTCTCCAACCTGGCTGTAGTAAAGAATTTCTCTGAGCCTGCAGATTGTTCCACACGCTATTGGTGACTGCAGGCAGCACCAGTACATTTCTTCTAAATTAACCACCTAAAAGACCAGGCTTCTTTTTCAGACTTGGTGTTAACAAGTTAAAAAGTTTTTTTTGCTAGAAAATTACCTAGATCCCCCAAACATTATACATTTTTTTTTCCCTAACACCCTAGAGAATAAAATGGTGGTCATTGCAATACTTTTTGTCACACTGTATTTGTGCAGCGGTCTTGCAAGCGCCTTTTTTTTTTTTTTTTTTTTTTTTTTTGCTAAAATTCACTTTTCCAAAACGTCTTTCAGGACAGCACCCGAGATCATGGCTGCTCCTCCCACAGGAAACACCTCATCAATTAAGTCTTTAATTGGAGTCCTCCTCTTTGCCTCGTCAGTTTTTTGTGTTTCCTCCAGCTGGAACACCTCTGGTGGGAGCCATGATCTCTCAGGATATTCCCTGGGAGATACAGGTTCTCACCTGTTAGGTCTTTTTTGGCTAGGAGAGTGAGCCTCCCACTTGCCTCCCAGATGGACGGTCCCGTGTGCACCCTCTCCCTCTTCCGTGCTCGGAGAGCCTGTACGTCTGGGGGTGTTGCTTCCAATTTTTGGCCAGACAGGTGGCCGTCCTCCGTTCCCTGCTGGCTGCATTGGAGGAACGAATGTTGGCGGCCGCCATGTTTCTGGTGGCAGAGGAGCGCCTCAGCCACGTGCTGTAATGGGAAGAAGCAGCACTTCCGGGTCGGCGCACGTCATTTCCGACCGCAAAGCGCAGAGGGAGAGGGCAGGGTCACCTGGTGCCTTATTTCCGGTTCCAGGTCAGCGCAGCGGCATTTTCGAATCTGGAACCGTTCATTTCACCACGCGCCCACAGACAGCTATGGATAGCGATGCAGCGGATAAGGGAGCAAGCCAAAGCGACAGCAAGGCTAAGGTAAGGGACTGTGTCCTCTATTACCCTGGGCTGTTTTCTCCTGTGGGGGTGTTACCTTCCCCCCCCCCCCCTCCATCCTTGGGAATGTATGTTGCAGTTGCTAGGTTTAGTATATCTGTCCTGCAACAGGGGATTAGGTGGTGGTGGCTTGCTGGGCACATGGAAGTAAAATGTTCTCTTTCTTGGTGCACCTGGGTGTCTTATTTGTGCTGTATTGCAGCCTTTTAAGCGTGGTTCCTTGTCTCTTTTCTGTTTGTCCAGGCGAAAGGTTCTGCCCAACCAGTCAAGAAAGGTGCCCTGTCTGCAAAGAGAAATTAAGCGATGTTTGGACCAAAACGCTTTGTGCAGAGTGCATTAGAAATCTGGTCAGAGAGGAGACTCCATCCGTATGTGGCGGTTTGGTTACAACAAAGGCTGAGCGCTGGGCCACCTTTCAAGCTTTTAGGTCAAACCTAAGAGGAACCAGGTCCCTCTAGGGATTCTTCGGTTCCGCAGCCATCTTTAGAACCCCAGGGCGGCTCTCAAATAATTTTGGGGGGTCCGATATCCCAGGACACTTCCCAAGGGTCCGTTTCCCTCGCTCCAGATGAAACTGGAGGAGGAAAATGAATCAGATGCCGCTCCTAAATACAAAATGTCGCTAGAGGTGGGAGGACTCCTGAAAGTAATCCATGCCACTTTGGGGATAGAGGAAAAGAAGGAACTCTCCCTGCATGACCGCATGTATGCTGGTTTAGGAGATTCAAAAGGCCGTTCTTTTCCAGTCCATTCAGTTATCACTGATATGATTAAAAAAGAGATGCTGGAACCTGAGAAAAAGCCTTTCTTTTCCCGGGCTCACAAGAAAGGATTTTCATTAGAGGAAAGTCTGGATTCTATATGGAACAAGGTTCCAAAATTGGACTCTGCTTTTTCTCAGGTCTCTAAGTCTACGGACCTCGCCTTTGAGGATATGGGCACTCTGAAGCAATGACAACAACCTGTGTGGCAAGGAACTTAGATCACTGGGTTAACCAGTTGAAGGCCCATGTCACAGCAGATTCCTCAAACCAGGAGATCCTAGACTCCTTTTCAACCCTATCTGTAGCAATATCATATATTGCGTCTGCGGAATCTATCCGCAGGTCAGCAGCTTTAACTAATTCTGCTAGAAGGGCCTTATGGCTGAAGACGTGGCCAGGGGATGCTGCATCTAAAAATAGACTGTGTGGTATTCCTTTTGCAGGTGATCTGCTATTTGGTTCGGAGTTGGAGTCCATTCTTGACCGTACGGCTGATAAGAAAAAAAACGTTTCCGGTTAAGAAAAAACAGGTGCAAACCCGTAAGCGTTTTTTTCGCCCCCAAAAAGGTCAGCAGGAAGGAAAAACGCAGGGCAAGACGAAGTCATGGCCTTCTCAGAAGCCCAAAGGTAGGGGTGGAGTGCTCTTCAATCCTCCTTAGACCTCGGGAAAACCACAATGACTCCCTCAAGGTCGGGGGAAGACTCCAGGAGTTTCTTCCTCAGTGGAGAGCCATTTCTTCAAATCAGTTCATTGTAAATATGCTCTCCCAGGGGTATGTGATAGAATTCACGGAAGAACCTCCAAAAAGAATCTTGGTGACAAACGTCCCAAGGGATGCAGTCAAGGCTTTCGCCATGAAGTCCCTAATTCAGGAACTGAAAATTCAGAAAGTCATTTTTCCGGTCCCGGCAGGGGAGTTCTTCCAGGGGTTCTACTCACGTTTTCCTCGTTCAGAAACCTTCAGGAAAGTTCTGTCTTATCCTGAATCTCAAAATGCTGAACAAATCAGAGTACAGAAGGTTTCGGATGGATTCCATATTTTCAGTGAGAAACCTCCTGTATCAAGGGTGCTACATGGCATCAATAGATTTACAAGATGCCTACCTCCACATTCCTATTGCCGCCAAGTCGCAGAAATATCTGAGGTTGGCACTGAAAGAAGGGAAGAAGGTGGTACATGTGCAATTCAGAGCAATCCCGTTTGGTCTGTCATCATCCCCAAGGGTGTTCATGAAAATAATGGCCGAAGCACTGGCGCCTCTGCGTCTAGAAGGGATCTCGGTTATTCCTTATCTGGACGACCTGCTGTTTTTTGCTCAGACCAGCGAAGGTCTTCAAGAAAACTTGCTCAGAGCCCGTGTTCACCTAGAATCCATAGGGTGGATTTTAAACCTTCAAAAATCAAATCTGATTCCCTCACAGGAAGTGTTATTCCTGGCTTTCCGTATCAACTCTTTGGAACAAAATTTTTCTTCCAGAGGAAAAACAGAAAAAGTTGGTACAAGTGGTATCACTGCTACAGTCCAATCGATTTCTGTCCATCAGGAAGGTCATGTCAGCACTGGGAACTCTGACCTCTTCCATACCGGCTGTCCAGTGGGCAAAGCGCCATTTCAGACCTCTGCAAAGTTTCCTGTTAAAAACCTGGAATCACCAGCAGGATTCACTAGTGAAGATCCCTACTTCAGTGAAAAGGAGTCTTTGGTGGTGGAAGAACCAGACAAGATATTCAGAGGGTCTGTTATGGTCCTTCCCAACCCAGGTGAGGTTGACAACTGATGCCAGTTCCTGGGGTTGGGGGGCTCATATGAACGGTCGGTGGGCCCAGGGCTCGTCGGCCACAAAAGATGCACTGAGGTCCTCAAATTGGAAGGAACTAAAAGCTATAGAGATAGCCTTACTGACCTTTGCGAAAGAAGTCCAGGGACAGCATACTCGGATCCTGTCAGACAACGCCACGGCAATGGCCTACATAAACAGACAGGGGGGAACCAGAAGCAAAGTTCTGCAAATCCTAGCAAAAGGCATTCTAAGTTGGGCAGAGCTCCATACTCTATCCTTATCCCGGTCCATTTAAAAGGGACCCTAAACAGAGTAGCAGACTTCCTAAGCAGGAACCAGGTATTAGAAGCGGAGTGGCAATTGAATCCAGAAGTCTTCCATTTGATAGTGCAGAAATGGGGGTGCCCAAGAGTGGATCTCTTTGCGACCCAGGAAAACTTGCAAGTGTCTAGTTTCTTCTCCCTGAACAGGAACGAGGCATCACTGGGAGTGGATGCTCTGGCGCACAATTGGAAATTTCACCTGTTGCGCATTCCCCCCGTTTCAGCTTATCCCTCAGGTCATAGCAAAAATCAGGAAGGAGGATACAACAGTGATCCTCATCACTCCCTTCTGGCCCAAAAGGCCTTAGATTTCATCCCTTCTTCAGATGCAACTAAAACCGTACTGGAACCTTCCGTTAAGGAAAGACCTCTTACAAGGTCCTCTGCTTCACCAGGAAGTAGCAAAAGTAAAACTTCAGGCCTGGCTACTGAGGAACAGCTCTTGAAGAGAAAAGGTTTCTCGGATAGATTGGCTGCTACCCTCCTATCCAGCAGAAAGAAGGTTACAAGAGCAATATATTCCAAAGTTTGGGAAAGTCTTCAACTCCTGGTGCACAGCATCTGACAGATCACCAAAACAAACTTCTGTTCTTGAGTTCCTGCAAGGAGCGGACAAGGGCCTAGCGGTCAGCACCCTCAAGGTTCAAGTTGCTGCACTGGGGGTATTTCTGGAAAAATCCATTTCATCAGAACCCTTAGAAATTAGATTTTTAAAAACTCTCACCTGGTCTAGACCAGTGGTGATCAAAAGCTGTCCAGCATGGGACTTATCGGTTCTTCAGGCCCTGACCAAGAAACCTTTTTGAACCCAATAATTTAGCCTCCCTGAAATTAGTTACTTTGAAAACAGTTTTTTTGGTGGCGGTTACAACTGCTCGAAGAGTCAGTGAGCTGCAAGCCTTATCAATCAGGGAGCCTTTCTTTTCCATTTTTTCAGACCGAATTGTTCTTAAGACGGATCCTATTTTTTTGCCAAAGGTCGCCTCGGTCCAGAATCTAACTCGGGAGAGAATACTTCCTACCTTTTTGTTCTTATCCATCGGGTAAGAAGGAAGAAGAATTCCATACCCTGGATGTTAAAAGAGCAGTCTTGAGTTACTTGGAAAACACTAAAGACTTTAGATGTTCAGATGCTCTATTTGTTTTATTTTCCGGTAATGAAGGAAGACAAGCTTCTAGAGGAACCATTGCCAGATGGTTGAGAATGGCTATCTCAGAAGCCTATTCCCTTACAGGTCAAGAGTCCAGTGAATGTCCGAGCTCATTCTACAAGAGCTTCGGCGGTGAGTTGGGCAGAAAAAGCTGGCGCCACCCCCGAACAAATCTGTAAGGCAGCTACTTGGACAAGTCTGACAACCTTTGCCCGTCATTATAGGTTAGACCTCATGACGGCTGGGGACCAGGCTTTTGGAAGAAAAGTCTTACAGGCTGTTGTCCCACCCTAAATGGAGTAAGTCTCGATTATCCTCTCGGGTGCTGTCCTGAAAGCCTATTGGAAAACAAGTTACTGGTAAGTCTAACTTGCAATTTTTTGATTTAAAAAAAAAAAAAACAGTAAAGTTAGCCCTTCCAAAGCCGATGTTTAAAAAAAATTCTACTGGTTGCATGTTTTGCGTTAGAGGAGTTCTAGGGCTGGAATTATTGCTCTCGCTCTAATAATTGTGGTGTGACCACCGTTTTCATATGCGCTACTCACGTATGCGTTTGCTTCTGTGCGTGAGCTCATTGGGAGGGGGTGCTAAAAAAATAGGTTTTTTATGTCATTTTACTTGGTTTTTTTTTTTTTTTTTTTTCACTGCTTTTTAAAAAAAAAAAAAAAAAAATTGGGTCACTTTTATTCTTGTAAACATTCCTTGTAACAGAAAAAAAAGACAGGTCCTCTTAAATATGAGATCTGGGGTCAAAAAGTCCTCAGATCTCATATTTGGACTTAAATGCAAAAAAAAGAAAAGCATTTGTCATTTGAAGAAATAACAGAAAAATGTGCCTTTAAGACGTATGGGCGGAAGTGACGTTTTGCCGCCGCTTCCGCCCAGCCACCCAGCTATAATATATGGAGACGGGTGGGGGCCTTCATCCTCTCACTCGTCTCCATACCCAGCCACAGACAGGTCCCGATCGCCTCCGCCGCTGCCGACGGCTCGGTAGGCAGCGGCACCTCTTCCGCCGCCGATTAACGGTGATCTTGCGGTGAATCCACCGCAGAGACCACCATTATCGTAAACAGAACTGCCGGCTCTAAAGATGGATACCTCGGTTGTGGCAGCAGCTTTCATCCTTTTTGTATTTATTCAAAAAAAGGGCACAGGCACTAATAGGAAGGGTTTTTGTGTTTAATGACACTTGAAGCTTTGGTTGGAGGCTGGTGGCCCGAGTCATCCTCACTTTGCTGTTTGAATTTTGTATGTCTAACCACTTCAATACAGGGCACTTCTACACTTTCTGCCCAGACCAATTTTCATCTTTCAGCACTCTCATACTTTGACAATAACACAGTACCCAAACATTTTTCTTTTTTCACACAAATAGAGCTTTCTTTTGGTGGTGGTTAATCACCACTGGGTTTTTTTTATTTGCAATATAAGCTCAAAAATTTGGGAAAATAAACTTTAGTTCCTATTAAATTTTGCAAATAAGTAGTTTTTGTTCATAAATTTGGGCCAAAATTTTTACTGTCACATATCTTTAGTAAAAATAACCGACATTAGTGTATATTTGGTCTGTGTGTAGGTAGTCTACAAGCTATGGTGCAAATCATTACATTTATCACACCTGGTGTACTGAGGGCTGGTGACCGGAGCTTGGGTACTCTGGTGGGCTTTTTTTATTTTAAGTTTTTTGTTTTTTTCTCTGACACACAGCATAAGCATACTTCCAATTACACCCTAAAATACATTCTGCTACTCTGGAGTATGGCAATGCCACATAAGTGAGCTTTTTCACAGCCTGGCCACATACAGAGGCCCAACATGCAGGGAGCACTGTCAGGTGTTCTAGGAGCATACATTACACATCTAATTTCATTACTACCTATAACACTTTTGAAAGTCCTGGAGCGCCAGGACAGAGAAAATGACCCCATTTTGGAAAGCAAACACCCCAACGTATAATTTATGAGGCCTAATGAGTCTTTTAAACATGTACATTTTTTTTGCCACAAGTTTGAAAAATATGGAAAGAAGAAAAGCTTTGTTTAAGAAAAAAATAAGTTATCAATTTATAAGATCTTTCACACATAGCAAAAATTACACCCCAAAATACATTCTGCTGCTCCCTGAGTCTGGCGATACCACATGTGAGACTTTATGCAGCCTGGCCACATACAGAGGCTCAACATGCAGGGAGCACCATCAGGTGTTCTAGGAGCATAAATTACACATAAATGATTTAGTTTCCTGACAACCTATCATACTTTTGAAAGTCCTGGAGCACCAGGACAATGGAAACTCACACAAAATGACCCCATTTTGAAAAGCAAACACCGCAACATATAAATCTGAGGCATGGGTTGCATATAGGTACGTGGTACTCTGGGCTAGTGACAGGTAAATGGGGGGGGGGGGGGTACTGTGATGGGCTGGTGATGGTTGGACATGTGGTAAAGAGACTATTTCATTGGCTCTTTACCCAGATCTGAGGTGGGTTCTGTCCGAGGGACATGCCTCATCCCCGATCGCCACGCTGCGGGTGCCAGAACCGGAGGACGTCCCGGAGGGAGATTTAACATGTCTGCGTCATTTTACAATGGCCTTGTATGGAAGTGGTTAATTTGGTCTGTATATATATGGGGGGGGGGGGACTGATCAGTTTAAGGAGCATCGCCAGTTAAAACGCACCTGTAAAGATCAATAGCACCCCCCCATTACTGTAATAGTTTTTGGGTTTTCCTATTAAGTTAAAAAAAAAAACCCTAGGGAGATCAGCAGCGCCTAAAAGTGACCACTTTTGTGCTTTAACCACTTTTAAGACCGCCGTGCTGCATTATTCCTGCGTGCCCTCCTGCACGAAATTGATTACCTTTTATGTGGTTTCTTTACACAGGGTCTGGGGCATGCACTGCCAGTGATCCACTTCCTCTGTCATTGTCTCCTGCTGAGTCCAATTAGCGGGTCTGGCGGACGCGATCTTCGCTGGGACCCGCCGATCAGTCTGAGGAGAGGCAGAACAGCAGTCTGCCTATGTAGAAGTGTGAACAAGATATGGTGAAAAATACTCCTGCGCTAGTGAGATCGTTTGCTGTAAAACAAAGGTAGTATTGTAGTCAGAGATAGGACTGGGGGAGATGATGGAGCGTGTCCTGCTGCCTTAGCTGACCAGGGGTGGTCTGGAAAGGACTGTTTAGTAGGAAGTGGGTGGAAGGCGCGTGATCAGATGCTTACATCAAGAAATGTATAGTTTATTTATGTAAAAGAATACAGACATATAGTCATATAGATATAAAATCATACAAATACTACATAATATTAAAAAAAAAAAAAAACAGGTAACAAAATAAGTACTAGGAAGTTAAAATTGGGGTGTGCCCATATTGAGGCAGGTATTTAAGAAAGGCTGACGCTTTTCGAGGAAAACCCCTTCATCAGAGCCAGGAGAACTGTAGCACAGTCTGTATGGGCCGGTAGGCCGACATGTGTACATGGGGAGAGGTGGTGTTGCTAGTAGGAGGATGTGTCCTGTGATGGACAATTGATTATTCCAAGTTCCATACCCAGGTGTTCAAGATGGGGTATAAATAAGAACAATATATACCGTACACTACAGACTGGAGACGTAAGATAAGTTTACATTGAAAAATGCATTCATAAAATGATAAAAAGTATATAATAAAATATATTAGAAATAAAAATTACCATATCAGTACAAAAAATTAATGATAGGTAGTGGGATTTTGAAGTACAGAGCATGAGATTGTAGTCTAAATACATACAAATAAAAAAATCTACGCATACATAAGTGTACACACACATACTCGTGTACACATACATGCACATACTTACACGTGCATAATACAAACGCATGTAAATGCATAAAAAAAAAACAAAAAAAACACATATATGCATATGAGGGGGGCGATGGTAAATGAAGTAAAAAGTGCACTGAGACACATTGAGAGATATTGTCTCCGCATGGTAAAACCGATTGTGCTTTTGTCCAAAGGACATGTGCATGCGTGTAAAAACTCTGCCAGCACGTAAACTCTGTGCTGGAACAGATATGTGGAGGTATGCCCCTGTTCACTGAAAGCACAAATGGGGGCACAAAGATGGCCATGTGGTTTGTGCAAAAACAGAAATGTGTTCATTCAAATGGAAATCCACAAAAATGTATACAAAAATGCATATATCAAATGTACATAAAAATCTAAAACGCATATGCATATATATACATTGATAAAGAAACAATATGCACAAAATAAATATAAGTATATATTCACATAAATCTGTACACAATTATATATACACATATGCACATATTTATATATATATATATATATATATATATATATATATATATATATATATATATATATATATATATATATATATATATATATATACACACACACACACACATGTGGAGACCACCCCTACACAGCATGTATTGTGCAGAACCAGTGTCATGGCGGTAGGGTGGGAATGTGTAGTTTGTGCAACGCAATAGCGGAGAGTGGCGGGAGTGGATATGTTAGGGGGATAATCTGGTGTTGGTGACCAAATATTGGAGGTGGCAGACAGGTGGGTTGATGACAGAACGCACCTACCTATGGATGTAAATAGATTGTATTTTCTTTTTACGGTGCTGTTAGGCTGTCAGATGTGCCTGTAGTGAAACATAAGTTGAGCAGGGAAAGTAAGCAAGCTCTTATGGACACTGCTGGGTTTAACAGGATAAGGAAGTTACAAAGACCATTGTGGCTGACCTGTCTCAGGAGAAGTGTGTAGACACAGCTGCAAACTGTAAAGATCCTTTGGAGTGGAGAGCCGTGTGATCCTGGCAGCAGAAGGGGGGGGGAGGAGGTGTCCTTGAGGCAGCTGATGCCTGGATAGAAAGCGTCTTGCTGCCTAGGGGTAGGAATGGTTTTGTGATGAGGTTGTGCTGGGGCTTAAAAGACTCTGGGGGGCGGGTCCGAGGGCATGAATGAAAGGGTATTATTGAATCCAATTAAGCCATATAAAGTAATGTGATATGAAAAGTGTGACTATGATTTGAATAGTGAACCGGAGGTATTTTGTGCAGAATATATATATATATATATATATATATATATATATATATATATATATATATATATATATATTATACACACACACAGGTTTATATGGGTTGTTTAACAGCAGAAGTGAATAATATGAGGGGAAATGGTGTACATGAAACTGCGGGGACAGGAGAGGGTATACAGGGTTTACCGTATGGTGGAATGATGGTGATGGTATAAAGGGGATCACAGGTAATAAGGGGGGGGTGGCTAAGATAGAGGGGGGGGGGGGCAAAGCATGATGGTGATATTTTGTATCTAGATGGCCCCGTGGATATCTAGATCTTCATTCATTCCATCGGGAACCAATGACCCAAGAGTGAAAATCCAGAATGATTCTTGTTTACAGAGTCTTCTGAATCTCCTCCCATTGTCAGCGTCTTTTTTGATAGCTTCAATGCCAAACACTTTGATGCCTGTTGGATTGCTGTTATGACATTCTCTGAAATGCCTAGGTACTGAATAGCTGTGGCATTTTTTATTTTTACTCTGATGGTACGTGTTACTATTGATTATGCTGCATTTGTGTTCGCTAAATCTTGTCCTGAGTGGACGTATTGTGCGCCCAACATACAGAAGACCGCATGGACAGATAAGACCATAGACTACATAGGAGGTACCGCAATTGATGAACTGTTTGATTTTGTGGTACTGGCCGTCGGACCCCATGACTTCTTTTTTGCGGTGTGCCATGAAGGCACAGGCTCCACAGTTTTTGGTTCCACACTTGTAGTTGCCTTTCTGGTCGAAGATGGATGCCCAATTGCCAGTGGGGGTCTTGGTTTGGTTCTGAGGTTTTTGTACTCTACTCGGAGCTATTAGGCTTCAAAGATCTTTGGATTTTCGAAACACAACTACTGGTTTGGGTGGTAGAACTGGATTGAGGATGGGATCCTGCTTGAGAATGTTCCAATTTTTCTCAATGGCTCTCTGTATGTCGAATGCTTTGGTGTTATATTGTGTACTGAATCTGATGGGGTTGGAGATATTGCTGTCGGTGGTCCTTTTTATTGCCGCTTGTTTTGTTAGCCTCCATTGCCATAGTGACAGAGGGATGTTCGTCATACTGGGTCCAATATTTGTAAAAGGCCTGTTTGATGAGTGATTCTTCATAACCCTTCTCAAGAAATTTATTTTTTAAGATGGATCCCTGTTTTTTATAGTCACTTTTCTTAGTGCAGGTTTTCTTCAGCCTGCAGAATTGCCCGTGGGGTATGTTACGGATCCATTTGGGATGGTGGTGACTTTTGGCGTGGAGGTAGGAATTTCCAGCACTAGGTTTGAAATGGGTTTTGGATATAATGCTGCCTTCCTCGATTTGCAGGTCTAAATCCAGAAAGACGAGTGATGTGTTGTCGACTACATGGGTAAAAGAGATGCCATAAGGATTGGAGTTGCAGTATTCCAGAAATTTGTTTAGATCCATATGTGATCCGTTCCAAATGATCAGGATGTCATCAATGTATCGGGTGTAGAGGGCGAGCTGATCTTTAAAAGGATTGTTGGCCCAGATGAACATATCTTCCCACATGCCCATGAAGAGGTTTGCGTAGCTAGGTGCAAATTTTGCTCCCATGGCAGTTCCCTTGGTTTGGCGAAAATACTCGCCCACGAAGGAGAAGTAATTGTGAGTGAGGCAGAATTCGATGGAGTCGAGGAGGAATTTGGTCTGTAGAGGGTGTATGTTACTCTTGGAGAGAGAGTGTTTGGCTGCTTCTATGCCATATTTGTGTTCGATGGAGGTATAAAGAGAAGAGACATCCAATGAGAGCCATTTGAAATGCGGTTGCCAAGAAAATGGTGAAAGGATGTCGAGCATGTGTCCGGAATCTTTTACGTATGATGGTAGTTGTATTACTAAGTCTTGTAGGAAGTAGTCGATATAACAACCTAGATTGCTGGTTAAGCTGTCGATCCCAGCAATAATAGGTCTGCCCGGTGGATTTGTCTGATTCTTGTGAATTTTGGGGATATGGTAGAAATGGGGAGTCAGTGGATGCTGTTTGTTAAGGAAAAGGAGTTTGCAAAAGATGGTAGTGGGTCAGCAGGGAGTTTCTCATATGTGTCAGTATCTCCAAGGAGTCTCAGGGTCTCTGTCAGATAGTCAGCTTGATTTTGAATTACTAGACCACCACCTTTATCAGCTTGCCTAATAATGATGTCTTCTCTATCCTGGAATTTCTTAAGGATCTCTTTGGGGACTTCGTGGTCTTTGTTCTTAATGTTTATGGATTTGTCACTGAGACAATTTTTTTGACAGATCCTTTTAATTTCGTCCAGCACTATCTCATAGAATATTAGAATGAATTTTCCTTTTGCCCAATGGGGATGGAAGGAAGACTTGGGTTTGAAGTTGGTGTGTGTGTGATCTGTTTTTCCATGAGGGCTAAGAGTTCTGGTTCAGTTTCATAGTCCTCGCAGACTCCCTCCTGAAAAAGACTCTCCAAGTTTTCGAGTGCGTTGTCCGTATTTGGTGCAATATTGTCAGATGGGGGGCTTGTGGATAAGGATGGTGCTTCAGAGGGTGATTCGCGAAGGGCAAAATACCTTTTCAGGGTGAGATTTCTTATATACCTATTTAGGTCTAAAAAAGATCTCAAAAAGGTTTGGAGGGTTTTTTGGGGCAAAGTTGAGACCTTTGCGAAGGATGTTGAGTTCTGTGTCATCGAAGACTGAACTAGATAGATTGAAGATCTTAATTGTAGTATGTGTTGGAATTATCTTTTCCCTTTTTTTTTGGTGCTCTTTCCTCCTCGTCTACGTCTTCTTCTCCATCTTCTCTTTTTCTTACCGACCTCTGTTGGAATTCCAGAGGGGTTTTTTGTTGTGCCGTGGGGTTCCAGTTTCCCACAGCTCCCTCTTCTAAAAAAATACATGGTTGTGTGTTTTCCATCGGTATTTGCTGAATGGGTGTATTGTTCATCTGGTAGCTGGTGTGGTGGTTGGTTGTGGTGGTATATGGCAGTAGAGAGTGGTTCATGCTTTTTGTTGAGGTAGTGACAGTCATAAGTATGACCTTGTATTTGCTGGGCTTTGGCTCCTGATGGTGGAGTTCGGCCATTTTCCAGTTTGTTGGCCCATTTGTTTTTATTGTTGTGGGATGAAGGATAGTAGGCTGCTGTCGCCTGGTGGTATCTCTGGGTCGGGAGATGCCCCTCTTTCCTTTTCCCTTGAATATTATTGGTGGGATGTTTCTGTGGTTGGGAGTTTCTGTGCGATCTCTGTCTTGTGGTGTTGCCCTTATTTGTGTTAGGTTTTTTTGTGGCGTGGAGGACCCATAGGGCGTATGTCATTATGAGGGAGTGATTTTGACTTGTTTGTGAGAGGGCCAGCGCCATCGGTTGGTCTTTTCCATTCAAATTTGCGCCCATACAGATAGTCTAATCTGTCCCTCTCAAATTTGCCTGACTTCTTACTGATGAGATTGATTTCAAAAGTGACCATGTGGTCATTTATCTTCTTATCCCAATCGTTGAAAGACGTGAGATCAGTGAAGGGGGCCAAATCATCCTGGACATTTTTCAAGTCATTGCGGATTTTAAGTAGGTTTCTCTCCCTTTGAGTGATGATTGATGAGAGTAATTTCTTATTTAGTTCTCTCATTTGGATTGCCCATGCATCCTTAAGATCATCGTCTAGCCATATGCAAGTCTTAGTCTTAGGCCTCTTGGCACACGGTTCGTTTTGATATAATTTTCTAATAGTAGAATGTCCCACCATTGTGTCATCTCTTTCTGCAGAGTGTTTCTCAATTTGGAAAAAAGTGCTAGCATGAGTTCCTCCCTTGTGGGAGTGATTTCTGGTGTAGTGGAAATTTCTGTTGGTTTGTGGCATGTTTCATGTGCTTCAATGCTATTGGAGAAACCTCTTGCCAGAGAGGTCCGTCTCAGTTCTCTTTGTTCAATAGATAAGACCATATTGGTCTAGTAGTAGAATATTTTGTGACCTGTTGTGTGGTAGGGTCTGCTGACCTTGGTAGTGTTCAGACAATGAACTTAGACAAAAGGCACGTCTCACTCGAGCTGCGGGAGACCCCTGGAGGCTAATGCAAAAGTGTGAACAAGATATGGTGAAAAATACTCCTGCGCTAGTGAGATCGTTTGCTGTAAAACAAAGGTAGTATTGTAGTCAGAGATAGGACTGGGGGAGATGATGGAGCGTGTCCCGCTGCCTTAGCTGACCAGGGGTGGTCTGGAAAGGACTGTTTAGTAGGAAGTGGGTGGAAGGCGCGTGATCAGACGCTTACATCAAGAAATGTATAGTTTATGTAAAAGAATACAGACATATAGTCATATAGATATAAAATCATACAAACACTACATAATATTAAAAAAAAGGAAAAACAGGTAACAAAATAAGTACTAGGAAGTTAAAATTGGGGTGTGCCCATATTGAGGCAGGTATTTAAGAAAGGCTGACGCGTTTCGAGGAAAACCTCTTCATCAGAGCCAGGCGAACTGGAGCACAGTCTGTATGGGCCGGTAGGCCGACATGTGTACATGGGGAGAGGTGGTGTTGCTAGTAGGAGGATGTGTCCTGTGATGGTCAATTGATTATGTAGATAAGGCAGACCGCTGTTTTTGGGAGGGGAAAAAATGCTTATCTGGGTGATCACACTCAGAATAAATAAGCTTTTCCAGCAGCGAATGGACAGGAAAGGCAGACAAAGCTTGAGGAGGCTTCCGTGAACCCTAAGAAGTGGGCTTTTCAACAGACTCAGTTACAGGTAACTTAAATGTGGAGCGGACCATTTCAGTAAGAGATTGCAATTTCTCAGCCTGTAAAGCTGAAGAAGGTCCTTCCCCACCTGATCCCTCGGAAGAGGAGTCAGTCTCTTCACAGTCCCCTAAGGAAGAATCATCTTCCCTCTCCTCTCACCTTTCCCCTGTTTGAGGGTCCTGGGTGGTAGAAGGGGACCTGATGTGTTTTCTTCCACTATGTGAAGATGCGATTCCTCCAATCATGGCTGAAGAAAAAATCTCATGAGTAATATATACAGGGGCTAAAATGCCAGAAGCAGTTGCAGCCCCTGACAGCCCCAATGGCTCGCTCTGACCAGCCTCCCTAGGCCTTTCAGAGGGGGGTGGTGTTGCAGAGGGAGGGTCCTCCGAGCCTGAACGAGGTACCTTTTTGAGCCCCTGTTTTTTGGGGTATTTCTACCTCCCCTTCCGTCCATAGTTCCAAGCACAAATGCAGAGGTACTACCAGAAAATGCCCCCACTGCTGAGCAAAATAGTCCAGCAACTGCCACTGCTATCAAGGCTCAGTCTGATGCTAAGTAAACATGCCCTGGGAATGCCTGTCACCCACACTCGCATGCCATCCGACTGCTCTGTGTCCCTCCTTCAGCTATATGCAGCTGAAAAAAGTGCACTGTATACCTTTACACAGCCTGCGTTGTGGGCTCTGAATCATGCTGATGCTGCGTTAAGGCCTCGTCCCCCCTTCCTCTGACCATGCCCCCCATCTTTTTCAAGAGACTGTTTTCCCACGCGAGCGGGGCTCTGATCCAACCGGATCGCACGTGGAGGGGGGTCGGGCTGGGGTGGAGGAGAGCTGCTGGATGGAGAACCACCGTAATGGCAGCGGGAATGGCGCGGCATGCCGCCGACTGACCCATGCTCCCTCTGCCTGCTGGAAAGAAGCTGTGGGGGGACATTCAAAAGAGGGGAAAAAAAACCCTTCCCACATCCTACCTGGGGCTTGGGCTGGAGGAAGCATGCAGCTTGTGACACAGAGCGAGACTGAAAAGCATGGAATTGGGTACGTGCTCTTGACAGCCCCCGGTGGCGTTTTTAGTCATGACTACATTTACGTAACCACATGCTGACTGCGCCATAGCCGAAAGACGGCCACAGCGCGGTCAGCTTATTCTGGGTGGACGTCCTCCCAGAATCGCGCCCTCTGGGGCGCGCACCTGGGAACATCCGTGACCGCCAGGTCCGGGGGACCGGTGCATCACTAATCATGGTAAATGGCCGCTGATAGCGGCTGTTTTCCTACTTGATCGCCTTGTCAAATGATGGAGCATCACTTGTAAGCAAACCGGCATCATGTCATGACGCCAGTTCCTCCCTCCCCTCTGTACCGATCGGTACAGTGTGAGAGAAGAGAGGGAGAGATCGTTGGCAGTGCTGTGGGCACTACAGATCCAGCCCACAGCGCTGCTTAGTGCCCATACTACTCCGTGCCATTAGTCTGCCATACTATGCAATACTCGCCAATACTCTGCAATACATTTTAACAGAAACATTTTTATTTATTTTTTTATCTATAGCGCAAAAAATAAACCCAGCGGTGATTAAATACCACCAAAAGAAAGCTCTATTTGTGTGAAAAAAAAAAAACATTTCAAATGGGTACAGTGTGTCATTCAAAGTGTGAGCACCGAAAGCTGAAAATTGGTCTGGTTAGGAAGGGAGTTTAAGTGGTCAAGTGGTTAAAGGAGAAAATCCACAAGAATTAGAAAAATTCCGTAGGAATCTCCCTTACCTTTATCCAGCTGCAGGCTTCTGTGGTAAACCAGATAGACCCAATTGTCACCACTCGCTGAAGGCTCCGTTAAACCAAACCTTCAGGGACCGGGGCCCATTTTTATCGGGGGTTCAACACCCCTGGACCTGTAAAGCACCCTGCCAGGAAATATGGCTGAAAAAAACAAACACTGGATCTCGGGGTCCAGCTCTCTAAAAAGAGAAGCGTTACAGGCTGAACCTCGTTTCTTCCAACACGAGGCCCGGGTACCATTCAATTCGGCCTGGAAAAGACACTTTGAATGGATCCGTTTGCATAGCTTGCCCCAGCAAAATGAATATTCCAGTGGAGGTTAGCACAGCACATCTTTACTCGTGACCAACACCTAAGACACTGGCAAAAAAACAGATTTACTCCCAGTAAGGGGAGGGGTTATATAAGGAGCTAAACTTCCTGTCTAGGGTGTGCTAGTGTCCATCACCTAAAGGTGCCTATATAACTCATACAGTAATTACTGTGGCTCTGTGTCCCGTGATGTACGATAAAGAAAAGTTTTATCCTTATTATGGGGTCACCAGTATTGTATTTGTATATTGAAATCCTATCCCCTCTCATACGTCTCTTTTCCAGAGAGAATAAGTTCAGTGCTAGCAACCTTTCCTCATAATATCTTCCAGACCCTTTATTAGCTTTGTTGCCCTTCTACTCGCTCCATTTCCAGTACATCCTTCCTGAGGACTGGTGCCCAGAACTGGACAGCCTACTCTAGGTGGGGCCGGACCAGAGTCTTGTAGAGCAGGAGAATTATCGTTTTATTTCTGGAATGAATCTCCTTTTAATTGCATGCCAATATTCTGTTTGCTTTGTTATCAGCTGCTTGGCATTGCATGCCACTGCTGAGCCTATCATCTACTAGGACCCCCAGGTCCTTTTCCATCCTAGATTCCCCCAGAGGTTTTCCCCCCCAGTGTATAGATTGCACTCATATTTTTGCCACCCAAATGCATTATTTTACATTTTCCTACATAGAACCTGATTTGCCATGTAGTTGCCCACCCCATTAAGTTGTTCAGATCTTTTTGCAAGGTTTCCACATCTTGCGGAGAAGTTATTGCCCTGCTTGGCTTAGTATCCGCAAATACAGGGATTGAACTGTTTACCCCATCCTCCAGGTTGTTTATAAACAAATTAAATAGGATTGGTCCCAGCACAGAACCCTGGGTTACACCACTACCCACCCCTGACCATTCCGAGTACTCTCCATTTATCACCACCCTCTGAACTCGCGCTTGTAGCCAGTTTTCAATCCATGTACTCGCCCTATGGTCCATGCCATGGACCTTATTTTGTACAGTAAACGTTTGTGTGGAACTGTGTCAAATGCTTTTGAAAAATCCAGATACACCACGTCTACGGGCCTTATCTAGATGGCAACTCACCTCCTCATAGAAGGTTAATAGGTTGGTTTGGCAAAAACGATTCTTCATGAATCCATGCTGATTACTGCTAATGATACTGTTCTCATTACTAAAATCTTGTCTATAGTCCCTTATCATCCCCTCCACGAGTTTACATACTATTGATGTTAGGCTAACTGGTCTGCAATTCCCAGGGATGTATTGTGGGCCCTTTTTTAAATATTGGTGCTACATTGGCTTTTCTCCAATCAGCTGGTACCATTCCTGTTAGTAGACTGTCAGTAAAAAATTAGGAACAATGGTCTGGCAATTACTTGACTGAGTTCCCTAAGTACCCTCGGGTGCAAGCCATCTTGTCCTGGTGATTTATAAATGTTAAATTTCCCAAGTCTAATTTTAATTCTGTCCTCTGTTAACCATGAAGGTGCTTCCTGTAATGTGTCACTGCTCTTTTGGTTACTGAAGCCCCTGATTCCCTCGAAGACTGAGAAGAATAAATTCAATACCTTCGCCATCTCCCTGTCCTTTGTAACTAGATGTCCTTCATCATTCTTTATGGGGCCAATATGGTCTGTCCTCCCTTTTTTACTGTTTACATACTTAAAGAATTTCCTGGGATTTTTTTTTTTTTTGCTCTCATCCGCTATGTGTCTTTCATGTTCTATCTTAGCAGTCCTTATTGCACCCTTACATTTCTTGTTGCTTTCTTTATAAAGTCTGAATGCTGATGATGATCCCTCAACCTTGTATTTTTTGAAGGCCTTCTCCTTTGCTTCTATATGCATTTTTAGATTGGAGTTAAGCCATCCAGGACTTTTGTTCGCTCTTTTAATTGTATTACCCAATGGGATGCATTGGCTAATACCCTTTATTTAATATGCTCTTAAAGCAAACCTATCTCTCCTCTGTGTTATTTGTTCCTAAGATTGATCCCAATTTATGCCTTCTAGCAAGGTTTGTAGTTTAGGGAAGCTGGCTCTTGAAATTCAGTGTCTTTGTATTCCCCTTTTGTTTCCTATTTGTGTGATTTACATTGAAGCCAATTGACCTGTGATCTCTATTACCTAAATTGCCCTGTATTTTCACATCCATGATTAGGTCTGTATCATTGGTAATCAGTAGATCTAGTAATGCTTTTTTTCTAGTTGATGCGTCTACCATCTGACCCATAAAATTGTCCTGCAAGACATTTCGGAACTGGTGAGCCTTAGATGAATGCGCGGTTCCCTCTGCCCAGTCTGTCTGGATAGTTAAAATCCCCCATGATGATAACACTTCCCATCCTTGCTTGTAAACCAAATTGTGATAGGAGATCTGTCTCCCCTTCCTCCCTCAGATTAGGGGGCCTATAGTATATTCCCAGTATTTTCCCCTTGGCTTCATCCCTTTGGAGCTATACCCATAAGGATTCCACCTCCTCCCTAACTCCCGTAGTGATGTCATCTCTCACATTCACTTGTACATTATTCTTGATATATAGGCATACCCCTCCCCCTTTTTTTTTACCCTCTATCCTTGCGATAAAGTGTGTATACCCTTGAATGTTTGCCAGCCAATCATGATAGCTGTTGAACCAGGTCTCTAAAATCCCCACAAAATCCAAATCCTCCTCGTACAACAGTATCTCTAGTTCACCCATTTTGTTCACCAGGATCCTGGCATTGGTGAACATGCCACGTAGTTTAGACCGGTTGCATATTATCCTCTTATTGGGTGTTCCGAGATTGCAACTAGGACTTGCTACTATACTTACCTTGGGTTTATGGGTTTATGTGCTTTGGTCAACCTACCACTAATACCCCCAATACTACCCTCTGGAATATGTTCCGCGCTGACTATCTCTTCCTCTAGACACTCCCCCCCCCCCCCCCCCCCCCCATTGCCTAGTTTAAAAACCCCTCTAACTTTTTGGCCATTTTTATTCCCAGCTGATCTGCACCCTCCTCATTTAGGTGCAGTCCGTCCCTTCTATAGTACTGGTTATCGACTGAGAAGTCGGCCCAGTCCTCCAGGAACCCAAACCCCTCCTTACTACACCAGCTCTTCAGTCACTTTACTTCCCTAATCTCCCTCTGCCTTTCTGATGTGGCTCGATGTACTGGTAGTATTCCTGAGAATACTACCTTGGAGGTCCTTTTCCTCAATTTAGCTCCCAAGTCCCTAAAATCGTTCTTTAGGACACTCCATCTGCATCTGACTTTGTCATTGGTGCCAACGTGCACCATGACAGATTACTGGGGGCTACCCCAGCCCCTCCCAGTAATCTGTCCACCAGATCCGTGATGTGCCGAACCCGAGCTCCTAGTAGACAACATACTGTTCGGCGCTTCAGGCCTTTGTTACAGATTGGCCTCTCTGTCCTCTACCACCAGAATCTCTTTCCTTTCCCTTCGCTCCCATCTGACTGTCACCCATCTACCCTTTGCTAGTGCCTGCACCTCTTTGTCTCCACCTGCCTTTGTGCTGGCACCTGCCCTGTACGTTCCTGGCTCTCCTTTAGTATGGAGGGACGCATACATTCCGCAAAATGTACGAGTCGCCTCTACACACCCGCCAGGCATCTTACCTATTAAATTTAATGAGGATTGGGGATTATACCCTGTCCAAATTACCTAACAACTAGCATCCTGACACTAATACTCAACAAGACAATACACAGGCAATTGCAGACCCACGTGCACTCGTACAATTGAATTTGAAGAGAAAATTCATCTTTGATGAAAGTTCTGATGGAATCAGTGCCCTAAATTGAATACACCTTTGTCTAAGGCCTCCCAAGCATTTCGATTTGGCCTTTGAGGACATGGGGCATCTCAGCGATTCCATGGACAGAAGAAGAGATATTCTTATGAAAAGAGCCTGGAATGCATCCATGGAGAATCTGAGGCCAGCTCTGGCAACAACTTGTGTCTCCAGAAATTTAGAATTTTGGCTTTCCCAGTTACAAGAATAATTTTTGTAGAACGGGAATTTCGCATTTTGTTAGTGCCACATCCAATATTTAAAGTTAAAAAACAAAAAAAACCCTAGTGGTGGACTTTTAAGGCACATCAAGAGTAAAACCATATTATGAATGCAAAAATAGTTTATTACATATATTATATAAAATTAAATCACATGAACATGTAGCATAGGGAGTGCATTTGTAACATTTTCATCAACGTACAGACAATAGTATATGGTGCTCTTGCAAGAGCATCTCCTGGTGGGTATTCCCAAAAGTACCTACGCTTAGCGATAAAGATTGGCGAGAAGGTATACCATTTTCAGAGAAAAGCATCTCCCTTTGAGCTCTCTTCAATGCCAAGGATGTTTACCAAAGTGTTGGCCAGAGGCTTTGCCTCCTCTAAGGCTGCAGTCTATTATGGTCATTTCATACTTTGCTCTTTATGGCACCTGTCAGGGAGAAGGTCAAGTATGACCTAGCAATAGCGCAGCAGTGGTTGGAGAGTCTTCACTGGATAGTAAACAAGGAAAATTCCAGTCTCCCCATCTCAGATGATTCTCTTTCTTTCTCACCGCTCTCTCAAAAGAACAAAAGGATTGTTCTCCCAGAAGAAAAGATCAGCCAGTTGAATCTAAGCTGGGCTCAACTACAGTCTCACCAGTGTTCTATTGTCAATGTTTCTCCTGATTATAGCTTCTATACCAGCAGTTCAGTGGGACAGATTTCCACCAGAGGCTGCTACACTTGTTTCTTATAAAGAACATGAGACTCAGGAGTGTAGAGGGCCAAGGCCAAATGCTCCCTATGGTGGTGGAGACCTTGAGAAAACCTGCAGAAGGGATTGCACTGGGTACTTTCAATATCTCACCTTAAAGACCAAATGTATACCTCGAATTGGGCTTTTTAAGGCAATGTAATGATTGAAAAATGTTATATTAAATTAAAAAGAATTTTATTGGTACAAAAACGAATAGGATATACATGAACGTACACATCAATCTATGTTTGGAAATATTGAATAATTATAAAAACATCAGATACATGAGAACCTATGATGCATCCTACTGCTAATTACAAGTATCACCCCAGATTGGTGCGATGGCGTCCTGATAGCAGATTTCCAACGCGTTTCAACTTTTAAAGGTAAAGTCTTCCTCAGGGAGGGACTGCATCACATTCTAAAATTTCAAACAACAACATGATCACTAGTATATATATATATATATATATATATATACTTGTATGTCGCCTATATCTAAATCGCATTTCAACAAAAGAGTGGTATGTGCGACTTACATTAAGGCATATAGCTGTGAAAATCGCTTTCCCAGTGCTGGCAGGGGTCCTAACACCCTGATTGTTGTCGGTCTGGTGTATTTGAAAAAAACAATATTTGGCAGCCAAACTGATTAAAAAACTGAAAAACATAAGTGGTATTTTAAATCAGAAAATGTTAAGGAAAGGATAATTCAAAAATAAAGAAATAAATAAATAAAATTAAAATAAAAAATCTAATGTAAGGGTAATGGTGGTTAATGGGAGAATAAATCTCCCAGAGCCACCATAAGGTAAAAAGATCCAATACCTTGAATTAGTTGTATAGGGTGTAGAATTCCAAGTAGCAGAGAGCTCAGGTCCTGGAGTACCTCTCTGTAGCAGAGCCAGTTGTGGAATGCTGCCTTTGGCTGTCCCTGGCATCCTAAAGTATGGGGTGTGGGTGTGGTAAAGTGGTGGGCGTAGCCTTTTTCTAAATGGATCTCTAATTCATTGGTGATACAGTGGAGAGGGCGTGGCTTCAATTAGCCGCCGTAATTATTTAAAAAAAACCCTTTCTACGGTGTATTGGAGGGGAGCGTCAATGAGCTTCCCTGTTGTCAAGGCAACAGACGCTTAGCCAACTTCCTTGTTGTCTCCTCCCCTGTCGCGTTGCGAAGCTGTCATGCTTCCACGTATCCCATAGGGTGTAGGCGTGGACTGAGGAGGGGAGAGAGGTGCGTCAGGTTGCCAAGGCAACGTATCGTGTGGAGAGTGTGACGTCTGAGTCACATGACTCTGATGTTAATTCACTGGGGAGGGGAGCGCGCTGTGTGATCTAGCGGCGCTATTGAACAGTTTGTCTATGCCCCACAGGGCGTCGGAGCGTGATAACCCCTCTGCCTGTCAGAAGGACATCTGGATGTGTGCAGCAATGTGTATGGCACTATTTCATACAGATGTCATGGATGTCACTGATATGTGCGGCAATATATATGACATTATCGCTGTAGGAATGACAAATCTGTTCTCCCTCATTGGAATAGAGAGAAAAGGGGGGAAAAAATTTGTGTTTTTTCAAATACACCAGACCGCCCCGTAGAGGATATTTGAGCAGTACTGACAATCGGGTGTTAGGACCCCTGCCAGCACTGGGAAAGCGATTTTCACAGCTACATGCCTTAATGTAAGTCGCACATACCACTCTTTTGTTGAAATGCGATTTAGATATAGGCGACATACAAGTATGTGTGTGTATATGTATGTATATATATATATATATGTATGTATATATATATATATATATATATATATATATATATATATATATATATATATATATATATATATATATATATATATATATATATATATATATATATATATATATATATATATATACTAGTGATCATGTTGTTTGAAATTTTAGAATGTGATGCAGTCCCTCCCTGAGGAAGACTTTACCTTTAAAAGTTGAAACGCGTTGGAAATCTGCTATCAGGACGCCATCGCACCAATCTGGGGTGATGCTTGTAATTAGCAGTAGGATGCATCATATGTTCTCATGTATCTGATGTTTTTATATTTATTCAATATTTCCAAACATAGATTGATGTGTACGTTCATGTATATCCTATTCGTTTTTGTACCAATAAAATTCTTTTTAATTTAATATTACATTTTTCAATCATTACATTGCCTTAAAAATCCCAATTCGAGGTATACATTTGGTCTTTAAAGTCATAAGGGATGATGGCAATGACACAGCCAACCCTCTGAGTCATACATTTTTGTAAACACTTTCAATATCTCACATCCTGAAGATAGATGCCAGCGAATGGGGTTGGGAGCCCATCTCGAAGGTCAATGATCTTGGGGGGCATGGTCCAAAGAAAAAGACACTTCTTCCAACTGGAAGGAACTTATGGTCAGGAGAATGCCTGCATTCCAGGACCAGCTCAAAGGACATCACCTCCAAGTCAATTCTGTCAATATAACCACAGTGGCATACCTCAACAGGCAGGGTGGAACCATAAGCCCCCAACTGATGCAGATTGCCCCTAACCTTCCTTTGGGCCAAGCAGAATCTTTGTTCTCTCTGCCATCCAACTCAGAGAAGATTGCAACAGCCTAGCCAATTTCTTGAGTCTGCATCAGGTATCGCAATATATATATCGCAATATATAACTCTGACCTTTTCACGAGTTTCTGCAGGCCACCTAGAAGGGACTTGGCGGCTAAATGAATCATTACTGGATGATAACAGAGTAGTAGAGGCGTTGTTTCATAAGAGTAAAACATATTTTGAAACGAATGTGCCGAGAGAAGTATCTGAGCAGGCTGTATGGGAAGCCCATAAATCAGTGATTAGGGGCGTACTGATGCGCAAGGGTCGTGGATTAAAAAAGAAAACAAAGATAGTAGATCAGCTGGAAGAGATCAATGAGTTGGAGATTAAACATAAGACACTTAGATCCAGCAGATGTTCAGCAACCGGAGATCCTGCGGTGCATGTTGGCGCAGTGCATGGATCAGAAAACTAAAAATAAGTATAGATTTTATGCTCATCGGTCCTACGAACAAGGGAATAAAAGTGCTCAGTTATTAGCTAGACCGCTGAAAAAACAAGACTCAGACATATTCATAATCTAATAGTTCATAATAAAAAGATAATGGAAACTCAGGCAATAGCGGCAGAGTTCCATAAATTCTATGGGGCTCTATACAACATTCAGGCTGGTTCCTTGAATGGCAGAGAGGAACAGCGGAAATTGGAGATTAGAGAATACATAGATGATTCAGCGCTGCCCTCGCTGCCATACATGGTAATTGAGGAAATAGACCAATTTCCATTAATAAAATAAACGAGGCAATATCGAACCTGTCGATGGGTAAAAGTCCAGGGCCTGATGGGTATACGAACTTATATTATAAGAAATTTATTTCTATATTAGGGGTCCCAATATGTAGTTATTTCAATTTGATCAATGCTTCAAATCCTTTACCTCCAGAAGCTCTATTGGCATATATCACGATACTCCCTAAACCAGGGAAAGACCCCCAACACTGCGCCAACTACAGACCCATCTCCCTGTAAAATTCCGATACTAGGTTGTTAGCCAAAATTTTGGCTCTTAGATTACAGGACCATATAGTGAAGCTTCTTCACCCTGATCAAACTGGCTTTATGAAGGGCCGTGGGGCTAGGGATGACACCATTCGGGCCTTACACATCCTTCATTGGATGCAACACGGCCCTGATAAAGCCCAGAGAGTGACATTGTCAATGGATGCCGAAAAGGCTTTTGACAGGGTGAACTGGGCATTTATGATTGAAGTGTTGAGGGGGATGGGTCTGGGTGATCGCATTATATGTGACATCGGGAGCGAGGGTGAAGGTGAATGGCACATTATCGGACTATTTTCAAATACGCAACGGTACGAGACAAGGGCGTCCATTGTCTCCGTTGTTTGCTATAACACTGGAGCCCTTTCTTTGTAGAGTGAGGAAAAATACTGAAATCTTGGGGATACGTATTGGACCTGATGAACATGAAGTTTCGGCGTATGCTGATGACATTATTTTCCCTCTCTTCCCCTCAGACATCATTACCGGCCCTGATACATTTGGAATTTTATCCAAATTATTTCAAAATCAATTTTGAGAAGTCGATACTTCTACCCAGCCATGTACCTCCAGCAATGGTGACTATTTTGCAGGGCTCCTATATGTTCATCTGGTAAAAAAAAATTTGTTTGTATACTTGGGAATACATATTACATCGGATCCCAAATTTTTGTGTGAATTAAACTATGGCTCTTTAGTGACAGGTATAACAGGAGACTTGCAGAAATAGCCAGTTTTTAACATGGTCTGGAAGGGTGAGTGCTATAATATATAGCACTTTATAGATGAGTATACTGCCTAAAATTTACAGTCTACACACAGTGCCAATTATACTCCCACAGAGCTTTTTCAAAACTATACGGAAGGCTTTTCTATCATTTATATGGAATGAGAAATGGCCCAGATTGGCCCATGACATTCTATGCAGAGGTAAATCTGAGGGAGGAATGGGACTACCAGACGTAGCCTTATATTATAGGGCAATGTCTTTGAGGATTTTGAACTGGTGTCATGACTCCTCAAATAAAATATGGGTCTCTTTAGAACAGATAATGGCAGGTAGGAAGTTGACAGGAATTCCTTGGATCCCGAGTGTAGATAGAGGCCTTTCAAAATAGACATCACCTTTAACTCAGAGTAACTTGGCGACCTGGGATAAATTAAATCAACTGTGAGATTATGCCCCCCTGATATCACCCCTGACCCCATTGGAGGGGTACCCATGGTTCCCTCCGGGAGAAGAGGTGGGATCTTTGGGAGCATGAGGGAGGGATGGAGATACGACATGTGGCAAATTTGCCCCACATAGAATGCTAGCCCCCCTACCGGATTTGGCTGGAGAGGGTTTTTTTTTTTTTACCCCTTTTCCCTTTAAACCTTCCTTTCCCCCCTATTTCTTCCATTTCTCTACGGGATATAGGTAGGGGGAAGGAGTGATGCACTTGATGTTGAGGAAGGTGGGATTTAATAATGGGAAGAGGGGTAAATGGATAGAAAACTGGCTAAAAGACAGAATTCAGAGAGTAGTGGTTAATGATTCTTACTCTGAATAGTCTAGGGTTATCACGGTGTACCCCAAGGTTCAGTGCTGGGACCCTTACTCTTTTTAATATTTTTATAAATGATATTGGGTCTGGGATCAAAAGTAACATTTCTGTCTTTGCAGATGACACCAAGCTATGCAGTGGAATAACGTCCTTACAGGATGTCTCCAATTTACAAGCTGACCTCAATGCTCTGTCTAATTGGGCGTCTATGTGGCAGATGAGGTTTAATGTTGAGAAATGTAA
>JBBGZY010000366.1:1787500-2053746 GCA_037952925.1 Lithobates clamitans
TAATACCACAGGCAGGCAGCTGTAGTATTTACAGTTAGTGTGCTGTGTCCTTTGCACAGTGTATATATATATATACTGTATATTATACATCCTAGCTTTGTGCAGCTACATCTCACTGCAGGCCATTAGTATGTCTGGAAGGCCAACAAGGAGAGGCAGTCACAAGCCAATAAAAGAGGGCAAGCAGGCTCTGTGTCTAGAGGCAACAGTGCTGGTTGTGGACACGGTGCGTCCTCATCAGCACGTGGCCGTGGGACACGCTTGTCCTTTTTTTCGGCAGCTGGCCGTGTTGAGCCGCAACATGCCGAAGACTTGGAAGAGTGGATGACCAAGCTGTCCTTATCCTCCTCATCCTCTCACACAGGCTCAGGGTACTTTGGCAAAGCACTTGCCAATGCGGCCCCCTCCTCCTGGCTCAATAGCATCAGTCACTCCTTCACTAGCCCCACCATGTCCTCCTGAGGAGTCCCCCGAACTGTTTGACCACAGTGTTGAGTACATGCTCCAGGAGGATGCCTAGTGTTTTGAAGGCTCTGAGGATGGTACCCAGCTAGAGGAAGGCAGTAACGTGAGCCCAGAGAGAGGGGTGCCCAAGAAGGACAGCAGTCTGGCAGTCATGTTCCCCTAGCTGCAGCATACTGCCAGGTTTGCTCCAGTGATGAGGAGGGAGGGGATGATGAGGAAGTGACTGACTCCACGTGGGTGCCTGATAGGAGAGAGGAGGAGGAGGCACACCTCCAACAAGGCATGATGCCCTCCAGGGGCCAGCTTAAGGGCAGCACACTGACTGCATCACACCGCAGAGCTCCGCATGTGCAGGGCGCTGCTGTCTCTGCGCATTATTCCAAAAGTTCTTTGGTGTTGGCCTTTTTTGAAACAAGTGCATCAGACCGCACCGCTGCTATTTTCAACATTTGTCTCGAGTATCTCACGTGGCCAAAACATCACTTCCTTGGGCACCACATGCTTGACCAGACATATGTCGACTTGCCATGCAGTTCGTTGGCAAGTGTACCTAAAAGACCCACACCAAAGAACAATGCAGACCTCTCCTTGCTCCTCATCAGCTGGGATCTCCAACCCCACTATACCTTCAGTCCTCTCTGAAACCTGCGCTGAGAGGAATGAAGGTGTAGAATTAGGTGTGTCACAGCCAAGTACTTGCGGGCAATCTGCTGACCAATGTCAGATTGTACCAGGCAATTTCCCTGCCCCAGCTGCTGCACCGCTGAAAGAAGTTCGCTCCCAGCCATCCACATGCCCAGTGGTTGAATGCTAGCTTGGCTAAATTGCTAGCACTTCAACTGCTGCCTTTTCAATTGGTAGACTCTGCCCCCTTCCCTGAGTTTGTGGAATGTGCGGTTCCTCAGTGGCAGGTTCCCAAACGCCACTTTTTCTCACGGAAGGCGATTCCAGCTCTCTACCAGCATGTGGAAGGCAATGTCTTGGCCTCGCTGGACAGGGCGGTCAGCGGTAAGTATTAATATTACCGTTGACTCATGGTCCAGCAGGCATGGACAGGGACATTGCCTATCTTTCACGGTGCATTGGGTGATTCTGCTGGCAGCTGGGGAGGATGCAGTACAATGTGCAGTAGTGTTGGAGGTTGTTCCACCACCATGCCTCCAAAATGCTACTACTGGTGATTCTGACACCTCTCTCCTCCACCCCCTCCTCCTTCCTCCATGGCCTCTTCCTGTGCTTTGTCCTCGGAACCAGTGGTGCTCCATAGGCGTTCAAGGGGCTACGCAAGTACGCAGACAAAAAGATGCCATGTGGTGCTAGAGCTGGTGTGCTTGGGGGACAGGAGCCACACTGGGCCAGATATTCTGTCAGCTCTGCAGGGGCAGGCTCAGAGGTGGTCGACGGTGACGTCACGCCAGCTTAAGCCAGAAATGGTGGTTTGCGACAATGGCACCAACCTCCTCTCCGCCCTCCGACAGGGACAACTGACCAATGTGCCCTATTTGGCTCACGTCCTTTTTTTTTTTCTTTTTCTTTTTCTTTTTCTTTTCTTTTTTTTTTGGCCACTTCAGTTACCTTGATTCAGAGACATCTTTCAGATTGATGGTCATATTTGTCTCTTGCCGAGTGACATCATTGTGGCCATTCAGACTTTTCTCTTAATTTGTATTTTCAGTGTGTAAAATTTACAATTGTACAAAAATATGTCATAGTGAAAACGGGAAGTCCTCTTCCCTAAGCCTTTTCCAAATTACCCAAACTAGTGAACCCCTCCCCCACCCCCCATCCCCCCATTGACCTGCGCTCACTGTTCCGATACACACCTTATGTCTAGCTATTATCCCTTCTCCCCCTTCTCCCTCAACTTCGGGTCTCTGGCTATGGTGCACCATCTCTACCCCAGTGAGAGGGTGATTTCCCTCAGCGCTAAGGTAACACTGGAAAAGAGCATGGCATTGCTTGGATCCATGGGTTCCATAATTTCGTGAACGTTTTGTAATTGCCTAGCCTTATATAAAATGTCCTTTCACTCCATATTGTGGAGTTAACCGTCCCGGCCCAGGCTTCCGGGGTTGGAGGTGTGCTTGATTGCCATGCTTGTGCAATTAATTTTCTAGCTTGAAACGAGCATCTTGCTATCGCTATGGCTGTACTTCTATCCCTCAGTCCACTACTGACGTACCCCAGCACACAGATTTTGGGGTCGGGCTCTAAGTTCACCCTAAACGTAGCGTTTATTTTCTTTATAATCTCAATCCAGTACCTTACTAGTTTTGGGCACCTCCAAACCATATGAATTAGGTCACCTGTTCCTCTGCATCTAGGGCACTCATCGTTGGTTCTACGGCCAAACATAAACAGCCTTTTTGGTGTATAGTAAGATCTGTGTAGCAGCATCAAGTGGGAGACTTTTTGTGAAGGAGAGACCGATACCTCTGGTCCAAACTCGAGAATCCTCTCCCATTGCTCGTCCGTTATCTCCCCCCACGTCGGCCGCCCATTTACCCCTTCCTCCTAATAGGCCTGTTGATAGTTGATACTGTTGATAGTTCATGCAATCGCTTATTATTCCATAGTGGCGCATGTTCTGATATTCCTTTGTACCCCATTGTTTTCTTAGCTGCCTGCCAGACCCTGGTGATCATTTTAAGTGTCGGAATTTCTCCTTGTAGCGAGTCTGCCTCCAGTGCTCCCACTAGTGAGCTGTGTGGATTCCCCTGTAGAATGATTTTAACGTTATTGTTTCCCCCTCTCTCAGTGGCACATCCTCCCAATTGTTGTAGCTGGGCTGCCAGATAGTACATGAATGGTTGTGGGACCCCCAGTCCCCCCTCCGTGTCGGGGCGCTGCAGTTTTTGTAGGCCGATCCTGGCCTGCCCTTTTTTCCATATTAATTCCCTAAAAAGGGACTGGATCTTTTGGAACCACTTCCCACCAATCCAAACTGGGGAATTATGTAATAGGTATAACAGCTGCGGCATCCAGACCATTTTTATCAGATTGGCTCGGCCCGCCACAGACAAAGGGAGTCTGCTCCAAATGTCACGTTTCCTCTTAAATTTTATTAAGAGGGGGATCAAGTTGTCCTTGATAAACGTACCGGGGTCCTTAGACAGCACCACGCCAAGGTATTTCATTTTCTCTGTGGTCTTCAAGTGAGGCAGGCACATTGGGGTAGTAATAGCCACTGAATCTACCGGTAGAAGCGACGACTTCTCCCAGTTGATAACTAATCCCGAAAACTTTCCAAAGTCCTCTACTAGATGCATCACTTTCTCCAATGAGGAAATCGTATCCCCCAGGAAAAATATGACATCATCTGCAAAAAGTGCTATTCTCTCTTCTCTCCCTTTTCTTTGGAATCCCTGTATTTCCGTGGATGATCTCACTGCTCCCGCTAATGGTTCCATGGCCAGCACAAACAACAAAGGAGATAAGGGACATCCCTGTCTTGTCCCTCTTTTGAGGGGGAAGCTTTCCGAGTATTCACCGTTTATCTTGAGCCTTGCCCTTGGCTGATTGTACAGAATTTTTAGCCAGCTGATAAATATAGGACCGAATCCAAACCTCTCTAGCACCCTCCAAAGGTATTCCCACTCTAGGCTATCGAAAGCCTTGGCAGCATCCAGAGACAGTATGGCTCTGGATCCCACATTCTCTGTTGGTACCTGTAGGTTCAGGTAAGCTCTTCTGATGTTTGTGCTGGTGGACCGGCCGGGGATAAACCCCGATTGGTCTGGGTGCACCAGTTTGTCTATACATTTATTTAGCCTGGATGCCAGCACTCTTGCGATGATCTTGACATCTGTGCACAGCAGTGATATCGGTCTGTATGAAGAAACTTCCAATTGATCTTTCCCCTCCTTTGGGATCACTACTATATCAGCCTCTGACATTGATAAGGGCAACCTACCATCCCTGATCGTCTGTTCTAGCACTTTTAGGATCTCCGGGAGCAAAATCTCCCCATACTTCCTATAAATCTCCAGTGGTAGCCCGTCCGGGCCCGGAGATTTCTGGCCTGACAATTCTGCGACTGCCTTTTGTAGCTCCTCCAGAGTCAGGGGAATCCATCTCACTTCTATCCCTTTCTGAGAGCATGGGCAGATCTACTCCCTCCTTAACTTGGTGGTGCAGCGGTTCTTGGGCAGGTACATGGGCTTACAGGATTTCCTCAGGCAGACCAGGAAAGTCTGTGTGCATTTCTGCTGGTTGGCCATGCTGCAGCGGCTGCACACGCAGCAGAGGGCATCAATGAGTACCTGTGCGACTATGGCACCAGGACAGGGTCAGGGGAGCTTGTTTTTTTTTTTTCCCCACGCCAGTGGGCCATGATCAGGGATGTGAAAAAAAAGGCAAGAAGCGCCAATCTAAGTGCAGTATCATTGGAACTTTAATTAGGTTATATAAAAAAACAACAGCCAAATGGCTACTCACAAAGATAGGGTTAATAAAAGCAAGGACAAGTAGTAGTGGGTCCAGGGACGTCCTCCTCAGATGTTGTAAAGGTGCATAGTGCAGGTTCACGTGGAGGCGCTGTCAGCGCTGTGATGTACGGGTGGTCCGTGGGGTCTCTGCTGTGGGTGCTGGGCTGCAAAGAAGATGGAAGTGTCCGCAAGGAGAGCCGGCATCTACCAGGACATGAGGAGCCAGGACCGTTGCAGTAGACCGGAACTGGATGGAGACAGGCGTGGAACGCAAACACTGATCCAGGAACCAAGGGGCGGAAGTGACGTGTGGATGTGTCAGATGACGCGTTTCAATGCTTCCGCATTTTCTTCAGATCTAACAGGCTAATGCAACAAGTGTCCTTTATATGGGAGCTATGGAGTCAGTTGCTAAGCAACAAATAGAACCAAGCACAACATACTGAGTGCAATGAAAAGGTGGAATGAAATGAAGGAATTGAGTTCAGAACACCAGGAAAAAGTAAGAATAAAATGTGAAAGGTAGATATTGAAAATAAAAATAAGGGGAAAGGAAGAAAGAAAAATATATAAGTAAACAAATAAGAAATAAAAATAGTAAAGAATGATGGATGATAATAAAATGGCAAAAAAATATACATATATATAAAAATTAAAAAATAAATAAAATACAAATTAAAAAATAATAATTAAAAAATAAAAGAAAAAAAAAAGGAAAAAAAATTGATATAAAAGAAAAAAAGGGAAAAAATGAAAAATAAGGAATAAGCTATAGAAAAATATATGAAAAAATAGGGGAAAGAAAATAATAAAAAAATATATAAAAAAATAGAAAAAGAAAATTTATATATAAAAAATGTATGTGTATATATATATATATATATATATATATATATATATATATATAAAAAAAATACATATATACAAAATATATAAAGTAAAGAAAAATCAAGAAAAAAATTATTAGGAAATTAATAAAAAATTATATAGATAATAATATATATAAAATATAGAAGATTTTATATGTATTTTTATTTTTATTTCCATTGATCATTACCATCTTATATATTATGATTTATATATCTATTTGGCATATATAATAATTTTATATATATATATATATATATATATATATATATATATATATATATGCATAATTATTATATATGCCAAATAGATATATAAATCATAATATATAAGATGGTAATGATCAATAGAAATAAAAATAAAAATGCATATAAAAAAAATGAATAAGCTGAAAAAGGATAGAAAAGGGAGGGTAGATGTGTAAATAGCTATTGATTAAAAAATAATGACTATTATTTTAAAAAAACGTATAAGTGTAGGAGACGTATATGTAAAAAAACAAACCACAACACATGTATATGCAAAAGGCATCCATATACACATGCAAATAAATGGATCTGGTGACCTTAAAAATGAGAATTCTGAAAACACCTAAAATAATTGTTGGAACACATGTAAGTAAGCATATATATACACACCCATGCATATACGTATATATGTATACACACAAGAAAAAATACATTCAGATTGTGTGTGGGAGAAGTTTAGCCCAAAGATAACGAAAATGAGTATAGCTATAAGCTGATTGGGTATACCCGAATAAGAGGAAAATGATAAGAAGAAAATAATAATGAAATACAGGTGGGGTACAGTAGAGAGAAAACCTGAGGGAGGGAAATAGTGGAGAATATAATGAATAAAAAGAGAAGGGGATATGGACCTACAAAAATATTATATACTGTATATGTGGAACTGATCCGACCCTAGACCAGGGGCATACTGGACTATATAACTGTATTGATCTCTATATCTTCGTTGAGACCATTAGGTGCCAAGCTGTTTAGGGTAAAGATCCAGAAGGTTTCTTGCCTGCAAAGGCGTTGGAATCTTTCGGCAGGGGTAAATTGGTCTGATATAGATTCAATGACCCACACATTTTTTTTTTTTTTTTTAATCATATCCCTTTTTATTTGGTTTTTCAATTTATACAATATACGTCATAACCAGTGTAGAGTACAAAAGGCAAACAAGAAAACACATATTACAATAAATATTTCCCAGAATCACCATCAATTATAAATATATCTTACCCTACCTTTTTCCCCTTAAACCCTCCCCCCACCCCTGTTCACCCTCCCTCCTCCCCACCAGTTGCTAATTTTTAGAAATAGTCGAATCCTACGCTTGGTAATACTTCCTACCCCACTGAAAGTATTGTGCACACTACTTATTCCCTATTATCTATTTCCTCGTGCATAACTTCCTTTCCTCGATACGGTTTCATGTTTCCCTATTCTCTCCTTGACACCACCTACCCCAAATCCTAATAAACTTCTCATAGCTTCCCCTTCTAATATATATAGTCCTTTCTGTTCCCACTAGTACGTTCATGGTACTAATCCATTCTTCAGGGGTAGGGGGCATTGTTGACAGCCATGCTTTTGCGATCAGTTTCCTGGCCTGGTATAAGCATCGTATAATTGCTATTCTTATGTAGGCATCCCCCGTATCCTCTTTGATTAGCCCCAGGACACAGACTTTAGCCTCGGGCTCCAGCCTTATCCCGGTCCTAACCTCTATGATGTTTAGGATCTCGGTCCAGTACCTCACTAGCTTCGGGCATCTCCACATAATGTGTATAAGATCGCCCGTATCTAGACATCTGGGGCATTTGTCATCTGGTCTACGACCCATTCTATGCAGCCTCTTGGGAGTGAAGTAGGCTCTGTGCACAAGCAAGAGGTGCGAAGCCCGCTGCGACGGAGAGAGGGACACCAGCGGACCAAGCTCCAGTATTCTCCCCCACTGTTCTTCACTCAACTCCCCCACATCGGCCTCCCACCCCTCCCTTGCGCGCAAGAGTGGGGTCAGGCCAGTTGCCCTGTTCATTAGTTGGTCATAACTTACTGATATTAGCCCCTTCGGGCTATGTGCCCTTACCACCTTATTAAGAAGTGCTGCACTACACCATTCCAGTGCATTGGTCTTAAATTGCTTGTCTAATGCGTGTCTAATCTGGAGATAACAGTAAAATGATTCCTTGGGGATAGGAAACTCCCGCCTTAGATCCACAAAAGATTTTAATATATTGCCAACATATAATTGTGCTAGCCTAGTTATTCCCGCCCTTTCCCAGATCCTATTTACTCCTATCGCCTGCATTTCTTGTAGCTGCCTATTCTGCCATATAGGTGTGAACTCCATAGCCCCCTTATATCCCATTTCAGTCTTTACTAACCGCCAAACTTTTATGGCCAGTTTGTTTGTTGGAGATGGGCATCCTAGTGCTCCGGCTTCCAATGCCCCTGCCAAGGATTTGTGCGGGCTCCCTGACAGCATGATTTTAACGCTGGAGTCCACTTCCCCCCCACGTTCACACCCACCCAGGTGTTGCAGTTGTGACGCCAAAAAGTACCTGTATGGGTGGGGTACCGCCAATCCCCCCTCCCTGTTGGGTCGCTGCAAGGTCTGGAGACTGATCCTGGCCTGGCCCTTTCTCCATATTAACTCACGGAAATTAGCATTTATTTTTAAAAACCAATCCCTCCCTATCCAAATCGGTGAATTGTGTAATATATACAACAGTTGAGGCATCCAAATCATCTTAATCAGATTTATACGCCCCGCCATAGATAAAGGAAGCCGAGACCAAATGTCTTTCTTCCTTCTGAACTTTTCCAACAGCGGAGCTAAATTGTCTTTAGTATACTGCATTGGATTATTAGTCACCATTATACCCAAGTATTTAACCTTCTCCACCACCCTGAGACGCGAAACCACCTGCGGGAGAGAACCGTTGGTCGAGTCAATCGGGAGGAGTGAAGATTTCCCCCAATTGACTATTAACCCTGATACTCTCCCAAACCCTTCCACCAGCTGCATTGCATTTTCTAACGATGGCCCCATGTCCCCCAGGAATAACAATACATCGTCGGCATATAACGCTATTCTATCCTCGCCCTCTTTCCTTTTGTAGCCCTGTAGACCTGCTGATTTTCTTATTACCTCCGCGAAGGGCTCCATTGCCAGGGCAAATAGCAGGGGGGACAGGGGACACCCCTGCCTAGTCCCCCTCTCAAGAGAGATCCCTTCCGAATATGTATTATTTATTTTCAATCTAGCACTGGGGTGTCGATATAGGGTCTTAAGCCACCTAATAAATAGGGGGCCAAACCCAAATTTTTCCAATGTCCACCATAAGTACTCCCATTCCAGGGTGTCAAATGCCTTGGCAATGTCCAAGGACAACATCACCCTGGAGCCTGGGTTCTCCACCGGGGTCTGGAGGTTCAAGTACGCCCTTCTTATATTTTTACTAGTAGACCTGTTCTGCACAAACCCTGACTGGTCCGGGTGAACCAAGGAAGATATACATCCATTCAGCCTGGCAGCCAGGATTTTTGCCAGGATCTTGGCGTCTGTGCCCAGCAATGAAATTGGTCTGTATGACGAGGTATCTAACTGACTATTCTCTTCTTTCTGAATCAGTACAATAATGGCTTCAGACATTGACAACGGCAAGCTACCAGCTGCAGCCGACCAGTTCAATGTTTTCCACAGTTCCGGGGCCAGCACCTCCCCATATTGTTTATATACCTCAGATGGCAATCCATCCGGGCCTGGTGATTTTTGATTCGGCATGTTCTTTATTGCCTGCCAGACCTCTTCCAATGTTATCGGTGCTTCCAGACTATTCCTATCTGCGTCTGAGAGCACCGGCAACTCAGTACCTCCCAGAAACTCCTCCATCTCTGCTTGTTCAGGACTATGACGCGATTTATATAGATCCCTATAAAATTCTACAAATGTTTTGTTAATTACCCTAGGATCTGAAGAGATATCCCCCTCCTTTGTTTTGATCATGGGGATTGTTGAAGAGGACGAATTAGTTTTGGCCAGCAAGGCCAACGTCCGGCCCACTCTTTCGCCCTCCTCAAAGCTCCTCTGCCTCTGAAAAACCTTCCTATTCTCTGCTCTTCTAATTTCTTCCTTTTTGTATTTTTGTTGTTTCAATACCCAGTCTTCCCGGTTTTCATTCGTTGGGTCTAGAACATACTTTCTTTCTGACTCCCGAACCTCTTCCCTAATAAGCTCTCCCCTCGCCCTTGTTTGTTTCTTTATTTTGGATATCTGTTGAATCAAGAGCCCTCTGAGGTATGCTTTTAAGGCGTCCCAAATCACACCCTCCGAGGCAGTACCGGTGTTAAATTGAACAAATTCTCTCAGTTTTAAACTAATTTCCTCTCTATTCCCCAGTAAGTCCAGCCATGCTGGGTTAACTGTCCACAATCTCCGACCCCTATCCTCCTGCATGGTTATTATCATTGTCAGTGGCGAGTGATCGGACACCCCCCTTGGACGATATTCAATACTATTTATTAAGGGCTGGGCTTCCTGGTTACCAATGGCCATATCAATACGGGATAGGGTATGGTGGGTCGCTGAGAAGCAAGAATATTCCTGACTATTAGGATTGCGCGCTCTCCACATATCACACCACCCAACCTCCTCCAAAAACTGTGCCAACCTTCCCCCCGGCCCTCCACCTCCGCTAAGGCCTGGGGGGAACCTATCTAATCTACTGTCAAGGACAGTGTTGAAGTCCCCTACTATAATAACTGGGACCTCTCTTTTATCTTCCAAAAACTCAAGCAGCAGGAGCAGTATCTCCATTTTGAATGGTGGGGGAATATATAAATTTGCTATGACAAAAGATCTGCCCTCAATTAAACAATGCAAAAAAATAAAACAGCCCAATCTATCAATACAGACATCCCTGCAGGAAAACGTCAACCCCTTCCTAATCAGTATACTCACTCCCCTCGAGTAGGAGGAGTACACTGAATGATATTGTACCTGAAATTTATTATTTTTAATTAATAATTTAGTCTCGCTGGTCAAGTGCGTTTCCTGCAAGCATATCACCTCAGCAGCACAAGCATCTAACTCCTGGAATACAGTGGCTTTTTTCACATAATCGCTCATCCCCCTGATATTCCATGAGCTTAAACCAAATGTTCTAGGCTTCATTCAACCTTGTACACAATAAATACCCGCTATGCAAATACCAGGGTATAGTTACCCTTTTCCTTATACAATGGACAGTCACGGCTGAAAATTGACACTGTTCCATACCAGTGCTTTTTTGAAGAGATACCAAAGAAAGCATTTCCCACCTCATGTTCTGCTTTACCACATGTGCCCACATACCCCTTTTGCTTTTGTGTTTCAAATCCTCAATAGTCCTACCTACCACCCTCAGTGCTATTATTATGGGAAGGGAAGCGAGCGACTCCGGGGGACCTATACCCCCACATCCCTCCCTCCCACCTCCATCCACAACAGTGTCATTAACCCACCTAAATTTTTTAAACTTTAAATATTTACACTTCATTTCATTTATCTTCAACACATTTTTTAACAGTGCTCTGTGCGATTTTACCTTAATTTTTGCAACTGTGGAGCCCCCTACTTTAAATAATCCCTTCTCCTCCCCCCCCCCCCCTGTGCCTCACTTGGCATGCCCTAGGGGCCTTCCTTGTGACCTTACTACTCCCCTCACCCCACTTCATCCACCACCCCTCCCTCCACCCTCCCCACCCACCACCCCCCTCCCCCTTCCCCCCCAATAACCCCATCAACCCAAGGGTTAAAATAACCCTCTTCACCACACTAAACATTTCTTTCACTCTTCACTTCAACCACCCTACACTCTCCCTCCCAACCCCTAATGCTGCCGAGCAGCCCAGAAAGAGAGAAAAAAAAAAAAAAAAAAAAACGCATTTATAAGTTCCTTTTGTTCTCTTCAAGCCAGTCCGTGGCTCCTTTAACCGTTTCGAAAAAACGGGTAGTCCCTAACGCCTCAATACGCAATCGTGCTGGATACAATAGCGCATATGAAATATTGTGGCTCCGTAAAGTGCGCTTAATGTCCAGAAAACCTGCTCTTCTCCTTTGTAATTCCGGGGAGTAATCTGGATAGATCGAAACCTTTGCACCGTTGAAAAGGACATCTCCTTTTTCTCTGGATTTTTGCATTAAATTCAACTTATCTTTGTAATTAAAAAATCTAATTATCATTGGTCTTGGGCGGTCTCCTGAATATACTGGTCTGGAAGGGACTCTGTGGGCTCGCTCAATAGAAAAAAAATGTGAAAAAGCCTCAACCCCAAAGACTTCTTTCAGCCAATTTTCCATAAATTCTTCAGGGCGGGGGCCCTCAACTTTCTCGGGGAGACCCATCACTCTTACGTTTTGTCTTCGCGACCTATTCTCCCATTCATCCATTTTGAGCTTGTCAGCCTCTAACTGAGCTTGCATTTTCTTAAACTCCTGTCGCAGTGGGGATACGGTGTCTTCTACTTGGCTAACCCTTTCCTCCACACATTTAATTCTCTCCACTGATTGCTGGATTTCTTGTTTAATATTGCCAAATTCCTCACTTAGAGTTTTCAGCTCTTCCCACATCCCACTTATCGAACTCCTACAGGCATTTATAGCGCATAGTATCTCTTTTAAAGTGGGATCTTGTTCACTGGCTACAGCTGCGATGGGGGTACTATCCCCTATTCCTCCCAGGGGCTCCCTCTCCGGGCTTTTTTTATTCGCTGTTCTCGTACTAACCACCGGGATATCGGGACCTTTCCCCAGGCTTTTTCTGTCCCCAGAGCCCCCCGCTGACATCTTCCCCGCAGGTGGCTGATTATTTTTAGCTGGGGACTGCGTGGTACTGTGGGCAAATTTTTCCAGCTTTGCCGCAGCCGCTGCTGCGGTTGCGTTTAGGGACCCCTTCTCCTTTTCTTTGGCTGAGCGGGTAGCTTGAACAGGCATATTATCATGGGGATGATGATGCTGATCTTCCCCTTTCTTCTTGGTCATAGCCACCCAGGACACTATTTTGGAAATTTGTATCCCTCCAGCCTAACCAGTCCAACAAACAGTCCCTTCACGCTTTAAAAGTCCAAGCCTCTAAGACAACAAGAGATGAGCTCCCGGTTCCCTCTTTTAACACAGATTCAATACACTTTGCTTTTATATATAGATCAGGTTTGTTACCTGTCTTTAGTTGGCTTCAAGGATGTCTGCCTGTCTTTTGCCTGGGACTCTGCAGGTAATCCATCCAGCTCCACCGTCCTCCATTCAATATAGCCGCCTTTTCCTCAGCAGTTCTCTAGCCACCATATCTCCACCGCTCTTTCCTGTATCTGTCTCTGGGTTAACTCACTCAACTTTCCTTATTCAGCCTCCCGCAGTGTCTGTGAGCTGTCACCAGGCAACATTCCACCGCCGTGCTCGTACACAGCGGAGGCACTGTGTCCAGGTTTCCCTTCGGCTTCCCCTCGGAGCTCTGCTCAGCAAAATCACACAGCGGTCAGCTGACCACAGACAGCTGATCCTTCCCAGGCTCTCCTCCTCTCCTCTCTTATCTCCCCACAAGTCAGGATGCCGGTCGGGAAGCCGGTAAGACCGATGGTAACCTGTGGGATCCTTGGGGCATAAGCTAAGCAGGATTCAGGCAGCTTCACAGGGCACACACACAGCTGCCAAGGTCCCCACTTCACCGCGCTGGGGCAGCATCGGAGCCGGGGCCGGGAGAGAGCATACACACACCGCTCACACCTGCATCCGGTCACAATGACCCACACATTTAAATCTGCAATATTTTGTTGGTGATGAGTAGTGAAATGCCGAGCAGTACTATATAAAGGGTTATTCACCTGTACTGCTCTTCTGTGTTCCCCAAACCTGGCACGCAGGGTCCTGATGGTTCTGCCTACATACAACAGCCCACAGGGACAGGAGATACAGTATATGACATAGGTGGTGGAGCAATTAAAAAATGACTTTAGAGTGTATTGATTCCCATTGGTATTGAAAGTTTTCTTGCCATGTGTGACATGGGAACAGGTGAGGCATAATGCTTTCTTGCATCGGTACATGCCTACTAATGGAATGAGGGTAAATTGTTTAGATATAGATGATTTTTTCTGAACTGGGATTTTACTAGGAGCAATCTTTTGGGGGGCCCTCCGGTAAGCAAACTGAGGAACAGTGAGTAAGGAAGGTGCTAAGTGAGGATCTTGAGCTAGGATCGACCAATGTTTTTTTATGATCCGTTCCATTCTTTTGTGACTGGCATGGAACTGAGTAATGAATCTGGTGCTAGGTTCTGTTTTCTGAGCCTTGGGGTTGGGTAAAGTGTCTGTCAGATAGAAAGAGGCAGCTTCATTGATGGTACTAGAGGGATAACCTTTGTCTGTGAACTTTTTGGAAAGTGTAGTGCATTGGGAGCTGTAATCTTCTAGTCTTGTGCAATTTCTCCTGAGCCGATGGAACTGGCTCTTGGGTATGTTATTCACCCACCTAGGATGATGGCAACTGGAAAAATGTAAAAAAGAATTTCCAGCTGTTGGTTTGGTATAGTTTTTGGTAACAATCTGGTCATTTTTATGGAACAGTTCTAAATCTAGGAAGCATATCGATTCTGAATCCATAGTCGATGTGAACGATAAGCCAAAGGAGTTGTTATTACAGTGGGTAATGAAGTCTTGCACGGAACTAGGGGGACTGTCCCAGATGATAATAATGTCATCTATATAACGACCGTAGAAGACCAGGTGTGCAGAGAAGGGGTTGTTCCCATGGTCAGGTTAGCATAGCTAGGCGCGAAGTTCGCGCCCATAGCTGTCCCCTGTTTCTGTAGATAAAACTGACCATCGAAAGTAAAATAATTGTGTTCTAAACAGAACTTAGTGGCAGAAATAATAAATTCAATCTGGGATGGGTTCAGAAGGGGTTTGGAGTGAAGATAATGTGAAATGGCTTGAAGCCCTACTTGGTGAGGTATGGAGGTATAAAGTGAACAAACGTCCAAGGAGACCCACAAATAAGAAGACTCCCATCTATAGGGTTGTAAAAGATCTATCAGATGGGTACCATCTTTATTATAAGAAGGGAGGGACTGGGCCAATGGCTGTAAAAACTGATCAATGTATAGTGAGTAGCTGGTGGTGATGCTGTTCATGGATGCTACTATGGGGCGACTAGGTGGCTTGTTGGGGTCTTTGTGTATCTTGCGCAGATGATACCGGTAGGGGACCTGAAAAAAGGGTTTGAGAAAAAATGCTGTCCTAGTGCTTGTGTGACTAGAGCCTTAGATTCCTCAATGAATTTGGCTAATGGGTCTGTTTTCAATTTCTCGTAAGTTTGAGTATCAGATAAGAGACTGTACGTCTCCTGGAGGTAGTCGGATCTATTCTGTAGCACGATCCCTCCCCCTTTTTTGGGCGATTTGATAATAATATCCAAGTTAGTGTTGAGGGATTTTAGTGCTGTAAGTTCCTGAGGATTAAGATTACGAGTGGAATATGGATTTTTGGAAGATTCAGAAGCACAAAGGCCTAAGAGGTCCTTATAAACAACTTCATAGAAAGTTGTTAAGAAGGGGCCTTTGGATTGGGTAGGGTTGAATATGGATTTCGGTCTAAAGGAAGTGTGTTGTATTGGTAAAGTAGGCTGAGAGTATTGGGACCATGCTTTTACCACCTTTCCCTCCAATCGCCTAACTATCACCCGTAGAAACTTTCGCAACTTCAACTCCTCTCTCCTCTATTCTGCTACTCACCACCTCTATGACAAAATCTCTCCCCTGTCCTGCCCCAACCAAGCCACGTCCATCTACAATAAATCTCTGTCCACCACCCTGGACAAGCTCTCTCCCCTCACTACACGCAGAATCGGGCCTCGACCCCTACAACCCTGGCAAACAGATGACACCAAAAGTCTCAAAAAACGTAGTCGTGCTCTTGAGCGTCTGTGGCACAAGACTAAGTCTCTCAAAGACTTCAATCAATACAAATCTGCCCTCCAAAAATACTATTCTTTCCTCCACACTGCCAAGCAAACCTATTTTACAACTCTTATTAACACCTTCTCATCCAGTCCCCGTAAACTCTTCTCTACCTTCAACTCTCTACTTTGTCCTCCACCGCCTCCACCCACTGACTCACTCACTGCCCAGGAGATTGCTAATCACTTCAAAAACAAGATTGATAAATCCGTGATGAAATCTCCATTCTACAGGTATCTCCCCCAGCTAAGACCCCATGTCAACAGGTACTCCCCCTATTCAAATCTGCTACTACAGATGAAGTTGCTAAACTCCTTTCTATCGCCCACCTAACCACCTGTCCCCTGGACCCTATTCCCTCTCAAATGCTACGGTCACCCTCTGACCCCATCCTACACTCTCTAACCCACATCTTCAATCTCTCCCTCACCTCTGGCATCTTCCCCGACGCTCTAAAACATGCACTGATCACCCCCATACTCAAAAAGCCGTCCTTGGACCCTACCAATCTTAACAACCTACGCCCTATCTCCTTGCTCCCCTTTTCCTCTAAACTCCTTGAACACCTGGTTTACAACCGAGTGACCACCTCATTAAAAACAACCTTCTTGATCCCCTTCAATCTGGATTCCGCCCTCAACACTCCACAGAAACTGCTCTTTTAAAACTCACAAATGATCTACTAACTGCAAAAACCAATGGACACTATTCTGTACTCCTACTTCTGGATCTTTCAGCTGCCTTTGACACGGTTGACCACCCCCTCCTCCTCAAAAAACTTTACTCCCTCGGTCTCCGTGACTGCGCTCTTTAGTGGCTCTCATCCTACCTATCCCAACGCACCTTCAGTGACACTTACAATTCTACTTCCTCCACTCCTCTTCCCTTCTCTGTCGGGGTCCCCCAAGGTTCTGTTCTTGGACCTCTTTTATTTTCAATCTACACCTCTTCCCTGGGTCAGCTGATAGCCTCTCATGGCTTTCAATATCATTTCTATGCTGATGACACGCAAATCTATCTCTCCACCCCTCAACTCACTCCATCAGTCTCTTCACGCATCACTAACTTACTAACCGACATATCTGTATGGATGTCACACCACTTCCTCAAACTCAACTTGTCCAAAACTGAGCTTATAATATTTCCTCCCCCACGTGCCTCTTCCCTTGACTTCTCTGTCAAGAGCAATGGCACAACCATCCACCCATCCCCACATGTCAGGGTGCTAGGTGTTATCCTGGATTCTAAACTCTCCTTTCAGCCCCACATCCAATCACTTTCCAAAGTTTGCCGCTTCAACCTCCGCAACATCTCTAAACTACGTCACTTTCTAACCAATGAAACCACAAAGCTCCTGATTCACTCCCTGGTTATCTCTCGCCTTGACTACTGCAACTCCCTCCTCATTGGCTTACCTTTAAACAGACTATCCCCCCTGCAGTCCATCATGAATGCTGCTGCCAGACTTATCCACCTTACAAACCGCTCAGTGTCTGCTACCCCTCTCTGCCAATCCCTCCATTGGCTACCACTCGCCCAATGAATTAAATTCAAAATACTAACAATAAGTTACAAAGCCATCCATAACTCTGCCCCCAGCTACATCACTAACCTAGTCTCAAAATACCAACCTAATCGCCATCTCCGTTCCTCCCAAGACCTCCTGCTCTCTAGCTCCCTCATCACCTCCTCCCATATCCGCCTCCGGGACTTCTCCCGAGCCTCGCCCATCCTCTGGAATTCCCTACCCCAATCTGTCAGATTGTCTCCAAATTTATCCACTTTTAGGCGATCCCTGAAAACTTTCCTCTTCAGAGAAGCCTATCCTGCCTCCATCTAATAACTGCACTATTTTCTCCATTTAGCTCATCCCCCACAGCTATTACCCTTTTGTATAACTTGACCCTCCCTCCTAGATTGTAAGCTCTAACGAGCAGGGCCCTCTGATTCCTCCTGTATTGAATTGTATTGTACTTGTATTGTCTGCCCTAATGTTGTAAAGCGCTGCGTAAACTGTCGGCGCTATATAAATCCTGTATAATAATAATAATAATAATAATGCTACCAGATCATCATCCTCATTGATATTCCATAGTTCACATAAATCAAGAATAGCTTGTTGGTCCGCTGAATTATCCAACGGGAGATGCGGGTCATCCAACATGGTGGTGACTGTTATGGGGGTTTTTTTATCTTTAATATTAAAATGTCTTTTGAGTGTGAGGTCACGAATAAATTTAAGTCCTTAAATAAGGTAAATGGATTGGGGAGAGTAGTAGGGGCAAAATTGAGGCCTCGGGATAACAAGGAAGTTTCATGTTCATTGAGTGTATAGAAGGATAAATTAAAGATTTTTATAGTTTCTGCACTTTTTGTAGGCGGAATAGTTCTGGATTTAAGGTGTCCCCCTCGCCTGCCTCTTCTGTGTTTTTTCTTTTTGATTGAGATGGAGTTAGGCTGGATGAGGGGGTCTGAACTAAAAAAGGAGAAGTAGATATGTCAGGGGAGGAATACTCACTCGCCCTGGTATCTTTAGTGAGGTTTTGCTTGGTAGTAGATGAGCAAATAAGATTAGTGGAAGATGGATCAGGATTGGTAGGGACATGTTCGGCACAAGTAGTGGCGAGAGGTTCGGGCACAGAGGGTGAATCAGGAGGAAGAAGGGGACAAAGAACAGAGGGATGGAGGGAAACCGGATTCCCATGTCACACATGGCAAGAAAACTTTCAATACCAATGGGAATCAATACACTCTAAAGTCATTTTTTAATTGCTCCACCACCTATGTCATATACTGTATCTCCTGTCCCTGTGGGCTGTTGTATGTAGGCAGAACCATCAGGACCCTGCGTGCCAGGTTTGGGGAACACAGAAGAGCAGTACAGGCGAATAACCCTTTATATAGTACTGCTCGGCATTTCACTACTCATCACCAACAAAATATTGCAGATTTAAATGTGTGGGTCATTGAATCTATATCAGACCGATTTACCCCTGCCGAAAGATTTCAACGCCTTTGCAGGCAAGAAACCTTCTGGATCTTTACCCTAAACAGCTTGGCACCTAATGGTCTCAACGAAGATATAGAGATCAATACAGTTATATAGTCCAGTATGCCCCTGGTCTAGGGTCGGATCAGTTCCACATATACAGTATATAATAATATTTTTGTAGGTCCATATCCACTTCTCTTTTTATTCATTATATTCTCCACTTTTTCCCTCCCTCAGGTTTTCTCTCTACTGTACCCCACCTGTATTATTTTCTTCTTATCATTTTCCTCTTATTCGGGTATACCCAATCAGCTTATAGCTATACTCATTTTCGTTATCTTTGGGCTAAACTTCTCCCACACACAATCTGAATTTATTTTTTCTTGTGTGTATACATATATACGTATATGCATGGGTGTGTATATATATATGCTTACTTACATGTGTTCCAACAATTATTTTAGGTGTTTTCAGAATTCTCATTTTTAAGGTCACCAGATCCATTTATTTGCATATGTATATGGATGCCTTTTGCATATACATGTGTTGTTGTGTTGGTTTTTTTTTTTTACATATACGTTTCCTACACTTATACGTTTTTTTTAAAAATAATAGTCATTATTTTTTAATCAATAGCTATTTATCTACCCTCCCTTTTCTATCCTTTTTCAGCTTATTCATTTTTTTATATGTTTTTTTATTTTTATTCCTATTGATCATTACCATCTTATATATTATGATTTATATATCTATTTGGCATATATAATAATTTTTCATATATATATATATATATATATATATATATATATATATATATATATATATATATATATATATTATATATATTATTTTTTTATCTATATAATTTTTTATTAATTTCTTAATTTTTTTTCTTGATTTTTCTTTACTTTATATATTTTATATATATGTATTTTTTATATATATATACATTTTTTATATATAATTTTTTTCTTTTTATATTTTTTTATATATTTTTTATTTTTTATTATTTTCTTTCCTGTATTTTTTCATATATTTTTCTATAGCTTATTCCTTATTTTTCATTTTTTCCCTTTTTTTTTCTTTTTTCTTTTATATCAATTTTTTTCCTTTTTTTTTCCTTTTTTTTTCTTTTATTTTTTAATTATTATTTTTTAATTTTTATTTTATTATTTATTTTTTATATATATGTATATTTTTTTGCCATTTTATTATCATCCATTATTCTTTACTATTTTTATTTCTTATTTGTTTAATTATCTATTTTTCTTTCTTCCTTTCCTTTCCCCTTATTTATTTTTATTTTCAATATCTACCTTTCACATTTTATTCTTACTTTTTCCTGGTGTTCTGAACTCAATTCCTTCATTTCATTCCACCTTTTCATTGCACTCAGTATGTTGTGCTTGGTTCTATTTGTTGCTTAGCAACTGACTCCATAGCTCCCATATGAAGGACACTTGTTGCATTAGCCTGTTAGATCTGAAGAAAATGCGGAAGCATTGAAACGCGTCATCTGACACGTCCACACATCACTTCCGCCCCTTGGTCCCTGGATCAGTGTTTGCGTTCCACGCCTGTCTCCATCCGGTTCCGGTCTACTGCAACGGTCCTGGCTCCTCATGTCCTGGTAGATGCCGGCTCTCCTTGCGGACACTTCCATCTTCTTTGCAGCCCAGCACCCACAGCAGAGACCCCACGGACCACCCGTACATCACAGCGCTGACAGCGCCTCCACGTGAACCTGCACTATGCACCTTTACAACATCTGAGGAGGACGTCCCTGGACCCACTACTACTTGTCCTTGCTTTTATTAACCCTATCTTTGTGAGTAGCCATTTGGCTGTTGTTTTTTTTATATAACCTAATTAAAGTTCTAATGATACTGCACTTAGATTGGCGCTTCTTGTCTTTTTTTCACATTATCTTTCAGAGTTGTTTGCTTCCACTCTCAAGTGAGCTGCCGCTGGTGTATAGTATCAGATTCCTGTGATCTACATATTTTCATTGACTATTATATATATATATATTTTTTATTGACTATTATTTTTATTCTCTGGATGGTTGTGGCAGAGTCCTTATATATTTTTACTATTTTTTGATCTTGCATATTCAGGTTTTTTAGTCACATTCCCCGTTTTATCCTGGACTCTTTATGTTAATGTGAATTATTTCATTCAAGCTTGATGTGTGTTCTTGCGCCATTTATCTTTTTTGTTTACCATGATCAGGGATGCATGCACTGTCCTGTCACCATTTGAGGAGGCCATGAGGATGGTGAGCAGTGACAGTGCATGCATCAGTGACACTGTCCCTCTTGTCCACCTGTTGGAGCACATGCTGCGTGGAATAATGGACAGGGCACTTAAGGCAGAACAGAGGCAGGAAGAGGAGGACTTCCTTACCTCTCAAGGCCCCCTTTATCGAGACAGTGTTCCTGCATGCCCGCCGATCACACAGGAAGAGGAGGAGGAGGAGGATTGTCTCAGCATAGAGGTGGAGCCTAGTACTCAGTAGCAGTCTTCAATGGATCATTTACAGTCCGAAGAAACCCATGGACTTGTACGTGGCTGGCAGGAGGTGGCTGCAGATCATGTCATCCTTAGTGACCCAGAGGACTCCAAACCGAATGCCTCAGCAAACCTATGCTGCATGGCCTCCCTGATCCTGCAAAGCCTGCGGAAGGATCCTCGTATTCGTGGTATCAAGGAGAAGGACCATTACTGGCTGGCAACCCTCCTTGATCCACGTTACAAGGGTAAGGTTGCGGACCTTATCTTGCGTTCAGACAATTTTTTTAGTCCGCAGCCCCAAGGTATGATCGGTTCCAGCAACCATCAACAGCGTCTGATTTGTATGGTGCAGGAATACTTAGGGGCAAGATCTGACTTGGACACCTTTTCCATCGAAAATCCTCTGGGTCACTGGGTCTTGAGGATGGATCAATGGCCAGAGCTTGCACAGTATGCAATTGAGCTACTGGCCTGTCCTGCATCCTGCATCCAGCGTTCTTTCGGAACGCACATTCAGTGCTGCTGGAGGCTTTGTAACCGATCACAGGGTGCGCCTGTCCACCGACTCGGTCGATCGACCGACCTTCATAAAAATGAATCAGTCTTGGATCACCACCAGCTGCCAAGCACCTGATGCTGATGTAACCGAATAATTTTTTTTTGAAATGTCAGATCCCTTCAAGACTGCCTATGCTGATGCTGAGTGGTTATCCTGTTATGCTGAGTGACTATCCCCTTCCTCCTTATTGATCATGCTGATAGCTTGTAAGAACATTTTTGGTTCTGGGCACCGCCACCAGTGGCCAAGGCCCAATTTTTCTGCCCATGTTTAACAGGGGCGTGTAATTACAATTTTTGATGCAATAATTTGCAGCAGGGCTCATTCCTGCGCTCCAACTAGAGTAACTGTGAGGGGTTGCAGTGTTGTGGCACCAGTGCCTAAGGCCCAATTTTTCTGCCTCTCCAACAGGGACATGTAATTACAATTCTTGATCTAATATTTCACAGCCGGGCCCATTCCTGCGCCCACCAAGAGTATCTGTGAGGGCTTACAGTGTTGTGACAACACCACCACCAAAGGCCCAATTTTTCTGCCCCTGTTCAACAGGTGCATGTAATTACAATTCTTGATATAATATTTCACAGCAGGGCCCGTTCCAGCGCCCACCAAGAGTAACTGTGAGGACTTAGTGTTGTGGCACCAGCACCACCACCAAAGGCCCAATTTTTCTACCACTGTTCAACAATGGCATGTAATTAAAATTCTTGATATAATAGTTTACAGCAAGGCATTCCAGCGCCCACCAAGAGTAACTGTTACAGTGTTGTGGCAACACCTGAGGCCCAAATTTCTGCAGAGTATATAGGGCAGGCCCCTACTTTCAAACATCCAACTTACAAACGACTCCTACTTGCAAATGGAAGGAAACAACAGGAAGTGAGATGGAATCTACCCCTAGGAAGGAAAATTCACTCCTGTAAGAGTTAATATGGGAAAAATGTGTCTACTCTCCACTGATGCTTTATCACCAATCCTTCTTTCACTAAAAACCCCAAATTTTCAAAAAACATTTGTCATTGGGACAGAAAGTGAGGTGAAATCTTCTGAAGAGGTGCACAGACAGCAAAACTAATTATATAGGGGTGATAACCCTTCCCTATGTTTTCCAAAAAGCTTAAAATAGATTTTTTGGCTGGAGCTACACTTTAAAAATGTACCAGTTCAAAATTACAAACAGATTTTACTTAACAACAAACCTACATTCCCTCTCTTGTTTGCACCTCCTGTATACTGCTGTTCAGAGTATATAGGGCCTAGGGGCCCCACGCCTTTCCTTTTTTTAATTTGGGTGTGGGGTTCCCCGTAATATCCATACAAGACCCAAAGGGGCTGGGGGGGGATACCCATGCCATTTTTCTCAATGATTTTCATCCATGTTGCCTGGACCAGACATTACATTAAAGCCGCAAGCAGTTTTAAATGACTTTTTTTCCTTTAAAAATGTCATTTTGTGCAGGGACAGTTCTAAACATGGGAAACACGTGCCACTTCATAGGCATACTATAGACACCCCCCCCCCCCCCCCCCAGGTACGATATTTAAAGGAATATTTCACTTTTGTTTTTACTTTACGCATCATTAAAATCCCTGCTCCCGAAAAAACGGCCATTTTTAAAACTTTTTTTTGCATTGATACATGTCCCCTGGGGCAGGACCCGGGTTCCCAAACCCTTTTTAGGACAATAACTTGCATATTAGCCTTTAAAATTAGCACTTTTGATTTCAAACGTTCGAGACTCATAGACTTTAACAGCGTTCTAAAGTTTGCACAAACTTTTGGTCTGTTCGCAGGTTCTGGTGCGAACCGAACCGGGGGTGTTCGCTCATCCCTAGTTTCAAGTTACCACAACACCATTATTATCTTATATTTTTTAACCTAAAGGAGATTGGTTGGTATTGGTGTCCCTTGTTAATTTGACATTGTCTTTTTGAAATTTACCTGCCTACTCACAAACAAACTGTCCTTTTTGAACTAAAACACATAGCCAAGTATTTGTTAAAAAAATTAGACATTTATTAGGGGTCATAACAAAATAAAGAGGAAGGCAACGCTGGATAAACGATTGAAATTGGCGAAGCCTTTGTACCCCAGGGCAGATATCAGTTATTTGACAGGCCAAATTGGTAGCCTGAGGAGTCCATGTAATAAGGAGCACAATCCGGTCCAGGACTCCGAGAAATCAGGAGCAGCAGCAGATGACATGTATGTCCTGAGGCTGTGGTCTTACAAAAGCCTGCGTCTTTTTCCAGACCAGACCGTACCCAGGCCATCACACTCTTGTCTTCCTTCCACGCTTCCTTCCAGGCTGTGGCTGTGGTGTTGGAGTTGTGGCAGGAGGTGGAGGAGGAGTATGGTCCAACTCGCATACGTGACTTTTTTTTTGTGAGTTTGCCCATCACCCCCTTATTTAGGCTCTGATACAAGACTTCCTCACAAATGAGGCATTGGCCTACCTCCATTTCCTGCAATTTGCTGGCTGCCATGCAGGCATAGGCCTCTTGAAGATTGGGGGTGGTTCTGAGGGCCGCAGTAGCCTGCCGAATCAAAGAAAGTGCTGCCTCCTCAATGTTGCTCCCCTTCCTGGGCCTTTTTGTTGGAAGGCAGAGGGGAGGAACCTGAGATTCGGTCAGGCTACTGGGCACGGCCACCTCCTGGCTGCCACTTTCCACGGCCACCTCCTGGCTGCCACTTTCCACGGCCACCTCCTGGCTGCCACTTTCCACGCCCTCCTCCTGGCTGCCACTTTCCACGCCCTCCTCCTGGCTGAGACCTTCCTGTGTATGAAAATGGGACAAAGTTTTAGTTTTTTGGTCATCAATCACACACAATTTAGAGCTCATGACTGTTGCAAATTGAATGTTAACAAATAGAAAAGACTATCCTTCTGACCCCAGCATTTGTCATTCTTGTCCCAATCATTTTTGACTACTACTGTCTATTGATATGTAAACCGCTTTGTTAAATCAGAAATTAGTGATCAATAATAACATCTAGTTAACATTAATTTTAGACAAGAAATATGTTGAACAATGCTGTACCTGGCTCAAGCTGGGCTCCTCCACAGCTTCCTGGGTTGAAGGCGAAGGTTGGACTTCTGAAGCCTCATCTGAGGTGGAAGAAAGAGTGGAAGGAAGGGTTGAGAGTGATGGCCTGATTTCAGTCTGGTCTGACAAAAACTGCAGTCTGTCGTAGTATCACAGCCTGGGGACATAAATGTCATCTGCTGCTGCTCCTGATCTCATGGAATCCTGGACCTTTTTGCGCTCCCTGTTATATGTGCTCCTCAGGCCACCAGTTTTGCACTTCAAATAGGGGATGGCTGCCGCGGGAATCACCGGCTTCACCAATTCCAGCAATTGATCCAGCACTGCCTTCCTCTTTATTTTTATTTTTATAAAAAGGGTGTTTCACCTGCCACAGACAGGGCAACTCCCTGTATTTATCAATGAAGTTGGGGAGGAAGTCATGATCGTTGAATCTATCCATTTTCTCTGCAAAACACAACACAAGACAACCCTAATGTCAGGCTAAACTCTCTTAATCTTGTCCCAATATAGGCCTCAATCTACAAGCAGTATAGGCCACTGATGCCCCAAGTTAAAATTGTACCTTCGTTAGCACGATCAGCGCTTACGCTACTCCGTCCTCCACTCACAGATCATATATACACTGCGCATGCGTGAAACTCCACCCGCCCCTGACCTTCTTTCTAGTATATTCCTCGCCCCTTCTCTTTCTGCACAGTGGGAGAGCACATGGTGGAGACAGAGCAGGTGCATGCAGAGGAGAGCAGCAACGACGAGGAAAGCCCGGAACCACAAACGTTACAATCCAGGAGATTTAAGGCCTCAAATATGTCCTTTGGTGAGATGGTGGAGATGGTGGACATCATGAAGAGGGCCGACTATGACAGGAAATATGGACCGTACAGAATTCCAAATGTGAGAAAGGCCAAAATCATGACTAAAGTTGTGAAAAGTCTGTAGAAGAATTTTGGGGTACGGTGATCCAAGGATCAACTGAGGAAACGATGGTCAGACCTCAAATTGAGGGAGCAGGATCAGTACAGAAGAATCAAGAGTGTGCTGCAAAATAAGTATTTTGTCCTGTGTTCCTATTATTATTAAAAAAAGATTTTGCGCTGCGCTTGATAATATAATATAAAAATAGTACCCAAAAAACACTTAAGAAATATGAATATAAAATAAATTTTAAACAGGATAAAAATATATTTCTACGCAATAACTTCTCAGTGTAATGTGCATATATATAATGATAAATATCTTAATCCAGTGATGAGATAACAAAACATGCAGTATCTCGCATAAAGTGCAACATGCAAGAAAAATACTAAATTAAAGTGCCCAGTGCATCTTAAATACAATTGATAAATTGTAGTATAGTGAAATTCTAATAATAGTGTCCAAAGAAAATGTCCAAATTAAATGTGTATCCGTGTCCAAAGGAAATGAATGTCCAAAATCATCCAACGTGCTGAATTCAAATGCTGCCAAACAACTGTGATGTGCCTTGGTGCCCCCCCAAAGTGATTGCGCTCACCTCAGAGCGTGTGACACAGTGACTAGCTGCGTCAAATCACGCTTAGTAGCCACCCCTTGGGCTCTGCATGGTAAGCTAGATACGATCTCCAGTCTGGGTTAACATGGCTCCATAGACATCCAATCATAAAAATGAAGAGAGACTATATGGTGTAATACTATTAAACGATAATTTATTAAACAGAAAACCACTTCCAACAAGGGGGTACTCACATTCTCTTGGTGCTGCTGTGCACCAAACAATAAAACGCTGTATAAAAATGCCGATCTGTGTGCCACGGGGTATGTGTTTCTCCCAGCTCAGCTGTGTGCTGCTCACTCCGTCCTGGCCCCTCCCAGGGGAGGGGCCAGGACGGAGTGAGCAGCACACAGCTGAGCTGAGAGAAACACATACCCTGCGGCACACAGATCGGCGTCTCCCAGCTAAGCTGGGAGAAACACATACCCCGCGGTTGTTTGGCAGCATTTGAATTCAGCACGTTGGATGATTTTGGACATTCATTTCCTTTGGACACGGATGCACATTTAATTTGGACATTTTCTTTGGACACTATTATTAGGATTTCACTATACTACAATTTATCAATTGTATTTAAGATGCACTGGGCACTTTTATGCAATTTAATTTAGTATTTTTCTTGCATGTTGCACTTTATGCGGGATACTGCATGTTTTGTTATCTCATCAAGATTAAGATATTTATCATTATATATATGAATATTACACTGAGAATAAAAATGAAGAGAGACTATATAGTGTAATACTATTAAACGATAATTTATTAAACAGAAAACCACTTCCAACAAGGGGGTACTCACATTCTCTTGGTGCTGCTGTGCACCAAACAATAAAACGCTGTATAAAAACGCCGGTGGCGTAGAAATATATTTTTATCCTGTTTAAAATTTATTTTATATTCATATTTCTTAAGTGTTTTTTGGGTACTATTTTTATATTATCAAGCGCCGCGCAAAATCTTTTATTTATATTTCTCTGCACGGTTATGAATACGTGAACTGCGTTTGCTGCTGGATATCTTTTTTCACATTTTTTTGATTTTCACATTTTGTGCACACAGAGCATTGGATTATTATTATTATTATTATTACTTTAGTGCTGCTCCATGTGCTTTTCTTTACTGTTGTACAGTTTAAAATGGCGTTTAAAATGGCAAGTTTCAGGTTCGTGGGCCCGGTAATCGTTCGTAGTAAACATCGTTCGTTCGCTCACTAATACAATGTTTTTGGCAGGTGCAGGTTAACTACATTTGTTCAGGCCTATTTCTATTAAAAGAAGTTTGTTGTGTAGATGGGTTTGTAACTAGCCTGTTGCCTGATTGGACGTGTGACCAGAGCCCGAGCAGATGACCACACCTTCCTCAATGAGACGCCCCGTAGCCCAAGACACAAATGATCCCAGACCGACCGGCAAATACTACAGCTCACCATGTCAAGCAGTGTTGTCCTTTTTATGGACTCATATGGACTGTAAGGACTGATTCATTTCCAGATGTAAGATGAAGACCAGGATACATCGAGGGACACATGGGATAATATGACAAGAGGAGGGACTGTTGTGGAAAATTTTATGAAGATGTATTTTAATATGTATTGTCATAAGAGTCTCCTAGTGTTAGCTCTCCCGCAGACCACTCTAAAGAGCTGACTGGGGCAGACTGATGCTGGTTGAGATCCGTTTGGTAGTGAAAAGCTCTTTGGGGATGTAGAGAAGTGTTTGCGGAGTGGGGACATGTCCGCCAGCTAAGGGCCCCTGTGCGATGCACAGAACGATTGTCTGGTGGGGGTGTGTTCGTTCTGCAAAGACATTATCGGTTTAACAAGTGTGCGCTCGTGTTGCCCCTGTATGCCTGATCAACATATTTGTGGCCCCATGAGTGTACACCTGCTGATAATCTCTTGTCCACAAAGACAGTAGAATAATCCAGGTATGCATTATTCTCTGGAACAATGCATAAGGATTCCTATCAGCGGAATTGTAGTCATCGTTCTTTGGTTATTGTATATTGTATCATTTATCCTGTGTTACATCCTTATATGGTCATGTCCTTATTTGGTAATGTCCTTTGTTGCCTACATCCTGTGTTGTTCATTTCCTGTGAGGTCAAACTTTGTAGGAGGCGTTTGGCTGTTGGAAGCACACCCTCAAATTTGGGACTTCCTGTTGATATGTGAAAAAAAGCAGAGGCATGGCTCAAAAGTCAAGGATGCTGACCGAGCTGAAAACGTAAGGAATGGTGGTGATGTCTGTTTACTTGGATGAGTGGGTATTTAGGTAAGAAGCATATATTATTAGACAAAATGTTGTTATTATTATTATTAGACACAGGAGATTTGGCTGTGTGCTCTGTGTACAGCCTAATTTCGCTGACAATTGGTAAGTATGGGGTCTTATCCTTGGCCCCCTCCTACCTTTTGCCTTTACATCCATCACTATGTCGCATCTCTCTGCTCATTTTGGTACATCAAACCTGCATCTATCCCTGACAATTACTATAACTATTCAGCTAACTATTATGTTGTGGATCTGCTACACACACACATTGTTTTTGTTGTTAATGTAATACTTTTCAGCACCATGAATTAATTGTTTGGAGTCCCTAAAGTGGCCTGATTGGGGCCAATTTTAGAGCACTGTGTGGGTTATTTACTAAAGGCAAATCCACTTTGCACTGCAAGTGCACTGAAACTGCACTCGTAGTGCAAAGTGGATTTGCCTTTAGTAAATAATCCCCATTGTCACTGAAAACACCAACTTACGCCAACACTGGTATGAAGCATTGAAAGAAGAAGCCACACATTGTTGAGTATAAAACATTTTACTCTGTGCACATTCACATGTGCGTTAGAAAAGGGTTTTTGAACAAACCAACATCTTTGGTGTATAACATTTTTATGGTTGACATTATAAATATCTTTTTTTTTGGTTAAACAGCCATGTTTAAAACCATAACATATACAACTCAGGAACTTACAAAGTTCAACTTTGAAAAAGTGAAGGCAATATCAGACATTAGTATGTTAAATCAGTGTTGATCTTGCCTTCATCAGATGGGGTGATGTCACCCCTGTAAAAGCCAAATTTTGAAGATGCACACAAATTGGGAGTGAAAATGTGGATTTCCCTCCTGATCCCATGCCTAACGTCATTATGTGCTAGCTCCCATCATGGGGGATCAATGGACCTGTTTCGGGGGTGCAACTTCTTCCTCTCACCTACTTGAGAGTTGCGAGGAAGGAGTTTCACCCCCAAAACACGTACTTTGATATCTAATGATGGCAGATAGCACATGTTGACACACTGTGTGCATATTCAAAATTTGGCTTTTAAAATACTTTTAAACTTGAATTAAAATAAAAAAAGTCCTCGACAAAACGGTACAATTTTTGTGCGTTTTTAGATTCTGCCTAAAACATCAATGATGTTCTTCTTTTTTTGTTGAACATAATTGATGTTTTCCTCTATCTTTTCTAAATCACAATTGCACACCATGATCTCCCCGATGAGGACGTGTGCACTGGCACTTGTGAAATGAGTTTCTTCTTCCACAACATCCACATCACCTAAAAAGAATAAAACATACCATGTATTATAAATATGCAGGCATACATCTATTACATGAAGCTGTGGTCTCAGACACTCACCTGTTGTGGTCACTATTTCAACCACGTCATGAACCTCTCCTCCCTCCACATCCTCAGGTTGTGGTGTGGTGACTTCCCCTTCTTTAGGAGGTTGGGGGTCCCTGGTGTCCTCTGATGTTCCAAGTCTTTTCTCCCCTATGTGAATAAAAAAAAAGGTATACCTAGCACACAGATATTTGAGGCAAGAAATATGAATATGAAACATTGCTTGAAGTGTCGTACAATTGTCTGTTTTGGCAGAGTTCCAAGCAAAAGACATGATTTTTTCCCTTTCTTCAAGCTGGAATACTTACCTTTTTTGGTAAAGTTTCCCACATGGAGACACCGCTAGTATCCACTGGAGCACCTCTGTGGGACACCCTAAAAAGGGTGTTCTGGTGTCCCACACTAGTGCTCCTGTGTACTCTCCTTACACCGAATCAAGTTTGCTTTCATTCGGATTGAGCAGCTGGCTGGAATGCATCACAGTGTTTCTCCAGGAGCAAAGGAAACAAGCAGCTCCACACAGACCAGCATGGACCGTGGAACAGGAAATGGTGTCACCGGCATTTGATTGGACCTAGGCAGGGCTGGAATCTTGTCAATCAGGGCTGCAGTGATGAAAAGCTACGCGCTCGGAGCTGACTGCTCTTTCTATTGGCCAATAAAGGCCAATAGAAGGAGCAGTCAGCTCCGAGCGCGTAGCTTCAATGGATAGTTGCGCAGGTTATAGTATATATAGCATTAAATATGAGTCCATACAAGAGTCCTTTGAGCTATTAAGCTCTGTATGAGAGAACAGGCTATGGAGACAGGGCAGCCTTGCAGGGGGAGCCAAAGCACACTCCAAACATGTAAAGAGAAAAACAGGAAGCAGGCACCTCTTGGTTAAGACTGTAGTATTTAATAAACAAAGCACATTAAAAACACTCACATTTTAGTATCGTTAATCAGGCACAGTAGAGTCCGGTTACACCAATCTCCGTCACAGCTTTCAGCAGGGGTCAAGTCCTGTGGGTCCGTGTATGGCTGGCCTTTTGTTGGTCATTCCTCCAGGAATCCGGGAATTGGATGGACGCGACAGCATATACAGCTGTCCTCAGGGATAAGTTACATTGTTCACACAAGTTAGAAGCTTTGCATGTAAAATGTTAACTGTACTATAATCGTTTAGATTTATGTTGTCCTTGACCGTTCCATGTATTGACTAGTTTCTTATACCCTCAATGGTGCTGCATTACATGTATTCATATGTTTAGTTATGATTTGACGAGGCGGAATGCCCCAAAATCAGACCCGCCACGTTCCCCACGATAGGGTTTGCAGAGTCTTTACTTCTTCTGTATTTAGAGTTTACTCTAGTTCTACACAGTAGTGCCCATTATCTTTACCCCAAAATAGACACTAGAGGGAGCAGCCCTCCCACTGATAGAAGCAGTACGTTTAGACGTACACAATCGAGAAAACTACTACACTGCTCTCTACGATACCCCCCCATGACTACACTGCACTAGAATTGCACATAGCTCAGTTATACCTACTACCAATCCTGTGCGTGTACCCTCTCCCTCTACTTCTTCCTACTTCTCCTTCCTCCCCCCTCATGCCTCACCCAATAGTTCTACCATTAAGCCACATCACGCCATGTCCCACTGCAGTTCAACATACAACCCTACGATTCATATCACATGGCTTCCACCTTAGAGTTTAAGATATCCTCACTGAATTGTAAAGGATTTAATACCCCTGAAAAACGCAGACAAATACTACATCACTTCCACAAAGCCAAAACACAGATACTTTTACTTCAGGAAACCCATTTTTTCTCTGACTCAATTCCGATTCTACCTGACAAGCACTTCACAACCCGGCTGGTACCATAGCACAAACCCCATAGACAGAACAAAGGGCATCTCAGTGACTTTCCACAGCTCTTTTACCCCTGAAGTGCTTGACTCAGATATAGACCCTAAGGGATCTTTCTTGTTTCTGCAATTGCAATACCAACAGATGGTTTTCACAATTGCTAATGTTTATCCTCCTAAACAGCTCCACTTCCTTTCCCCTGTGACAGCCCGCCTGAAAGCCTTTGGGACCCACAATTTAATCCTGGGAGGAGATTTTAATGTTCTCCTCACCCCGAAACTGGATTCCTCCACCGGTAAGTCACACATTGCCCCCTCCACTTTATCTAAAATATGCGCCACCCTAGTGGACCTCTTCCTGGTTGATGCATGGAGACTTCCACACCCCTCTGAGAGAGACTACACATACTACTCCCCTGCTCACAAGTCCTATAGTAGGATAGACTATATTTTTCTCTCATAAACACTACTGGACCTCAACCCCACTAGCCAGATCGGTCTGAAATTATGGTCAGACCATGCTCCAATGCATGTCACTCTCTGTAGATTACCACAACGCACATGTAGATCTGCCTGGAGATTAAATGACAATCTACTCACTGACACTGTGTGCATTGCAGCAGTGTCTACAGCCATCACAGACTTTGTCCAATCCCGCACTAGAGACGAGACATCCACCATGAATACATGGGAAACCCTGAAGTGTGTGTTACGGGGTATTTTTATTCAACGTGGTTCTAGATTAAAACGAGCTCGCACGGAAGTCATAACTCGCCTCTTCACTCTAATTGCCTCCCTTGATTCCATGCACAAACTCACATTAGAACCCAAGACGTTAGTCGAACTGTCAAACGCACGTCCCGATCTATTAGACCTCTTCACAGAGCGATCACTGACCGCCCAAAATAAAGGATGCCATATCCAATATTCACAGGTGAATAAATGTGGGAAACATCTAGCTCGGGTCATACACCCTAGACAACACAGACAAAACATATCTCACATTATCTCCCCAACCAGTCAAAAAATGCACAAGAACTCAGAGACTGTCTCCAAATTCATGGATTACTACTCCTCTCTTTACAATCTTCCCCCACCCCAGGCACATGGTACCCCATCTATCCCTGACACTTCAGACTTACAACACTACATTCAGGACATGGCCCTGCCCAGGATCTCCCCATCTGAAGTTGACAGCCTAGAACAACCTATTACCTCCTCAGACTTTCTGACCTCGATTAAAGGACTTAAGATCAGCAAAAGCCCAGGCCCGGACAGGTATACCCCCCAGCTGGCCCCAATCATGTCGCGGGCATTTGAGGAGGTGGATGAGAATCATCCATTATCTCCACAACTTCTCTGGGCTCAGATTGTGGCCCATATCACTATTGAACGTTGATCTCAAACTCATTTAAAAAATCATAGCGACCCGCTTAGCCCTCTTACTACCATCTCTTGTGCATAGTGACCAAGTTGGTTTCATCCCGGGTCGCGAGGCTAGGGATAACACCACAAAAACCCTGCATCTCATATTATACGCTCAACGCCAAAATATCCCCACATGCCTGTTAGCGTGCAATGCCGAGAAAGCATTCAATAGAGTAAGCTGGCCCTTTCTACGAGCATCCCTACATCAGATAGGCCTAGGCCCGAAACTATTGAGCAAGATAATGCCCCTATATACCAACCCATCAGCGAAAGTAGCAGCCAATGGGGAGTCCTCAGAGGCCTTTGAGATCAGGAATGGTACAAGACAGGGGTGCCCGCTGTCCCCATTACTGTTCGTGCTTACTGTTGAACATCTAGCCCAAGCCATTCGTAGTAACAACGCTATCCATGGGATCCCCACTCCCCCAGGACACCGCAAGCTATCACTATATGCAGAGGACTTGCTCCTTTACATCACGCAACCACACATTAGTATCCCCGCCTTACTCCAAGAGCTTGACCGCTTCAGAGAGCACAGCAATTTCAAATTAAATATTACGAAAACAGAAGCTCTGAATATCTCCCTCACCCTAACAACCGTATCCCTAGTTCAAAGAAAATTTCCATTCTACTGACAATCATGCTCGATTAAATAAGTAGGGCAGAGATCCCCGGGACCCGCACGACATATACGCTTTGAATTTCAGTCCTTTGATGACTAAAAGTCGTCGCTCACTAGAATCTTGGCATCACCTCAAACTCTTGTGGTTTGGCCGAATGAATGTCCTTAAGATGGAAATTCTCCCTAAATTACTATACCTATTTCAAACCTTCCCCATCCTTCTCCCCAATGCCTTTTTTCATATGCTTCGCTCCCTAGCAGTCAAGTTCATCTGGCAACACCACCACTCAGAAAATACTTTGTGCCCCTAAAACCAGAGGAGGCATAGGTCTCCCAGACTTTCAACTCTACCATTCCTCAGCCATAATCTTAAGACTCCTCAAATGGTTTCCCCGACCCCTGATTAAACCATCCATGGTCATCGAACAAGACATGGCACAAGTAGATCTTTGGGCTCTCCTATGGGGATGCAATGTTAAATTCCGGACAATGAACGGAATATCTCCTCTGACACTGGTGGCGCTCTCCACATGGTACAGCAAACACACCACCTTCGCCCTAACCACAGACCCTAGCCCATTGTCCCTCCTATTCAACAATCCAGCACTCCTAACCTACAATACCCGAGGACAATGCAGTTCCTATACGAGAGCACAGTGGCCCACAGCTAGACAGTTTGTTCACGCCTCCGCAGGCCAATTCCGACCGCAACCAGACATACAAACCTCCACCTCGATTGACTGGCTCTCCATGTTGTCTCTATCACAACATAGTAAGACACTTCACCTTTCAGGACAGGTCCACAGACCACTCGCGACATGTGCGTAGTCTCTCTCAGACCCCCAAACACCCCCTTTCTCTGATTTATAAAGACATACAGTCCTATACCTACAACTCACTCCCTAACTTCACGCAAAGGTGGTCCAGGGATATCCCTGGAACAGTGGTACACTTCATTCACACTCACACACAAATCGTCTATCTCCGGGTTCTCACAAGAGAGAAATTACAAATTGCTGTCTAGGTGGTACAGGGATCCAGTCACAGCGAATAGAATGTACCCCAACACTTTGGATGCTTGTTGGCGCTGTCACAGAGCAAAAAGCTCTTACCTACATGTGCGGTGGGAGTGTGACCGAGTTCGCCCTTTCTGGAACAAGGTTTTTGGTATATATAATGATTTAAACAACATCTCTCTTGTGCCCTCTCCTACAGTGGCTCTATTATCCATCCTACCAGGCCTCATTAAAACTCACAAGAAAAACCTACTCATATTCTTTTTATCTGCAGCCCGCCATGTCATATCGCAACACTTGAAAACAGAAACCATCCCCCCTATTAACGGATGGATAGATGTCCTCAATGACACCGTGCTCATGGAAGAGCTGCAGGCAAAGTTGGGGGACACATGGGATAAATATAAACAGCTATGGTACCTATGGCTTCACCACTCATCCTCGGACCTCCTCCTCAACAGAATATCTGCCTGAGGAATAGGTCCAATTTTGAACAGAAATATGAGGTATTACTTTGTCTACTCCCAGGTTGGGGACCCCCGACATACTAGAATCACCAATGAAGGTGGTCCTGATACCCCTCCAAGATTTAAGGTAGGGGGGAATCTGGATGTTTTTAGTCCCATACTGCTGAGTTCCCCTCCCCCCCTCCCTTGCTCTCACCTTGTTTGCTCCCGCTTCCATACTCCCTCTCATCTGACAGCCAGCTTACATGTCCCAAGTAAAATGGGCACTTGGTTGTATGGTATTGTGTTGATGAGAACTGTTTTAAAGCATTTATGCATATGTTTTATAATGTTATGTATAATGGGCGGTGTGTGAGAACGGCTCCCCCATCCCTTTTTTTTTCTCTTCATTCTGTATCCCCCTTTTGTTCCTGTTATTTTTTCCTGATAAAATCAATAAAAACTATATTCAACCTTAAAAGCAAACAAACATGAGAAACCATATTACTCAATTGTAAATTAATTATATATGTGCTCAGAATTATATCTGCAAGCATGGGATAAAAATGACGGTGTTAAATGGGTGTTTATTGGAAATATATATTGCTATATGTGGTACTATATAAGAAGATTGTTATATAGCCAAACAAGCTGCCAGAGCATACCTACATGTTTGACGTATATTCATAATGTTTATTAAAATTTGAAGGGAATAAATTGATCTTATTATATATATTATAATAAGATAATTATATATATATATATATATATATATATATATATATATATATATATATATATATTATATACAGTGGGGACGGAAAGTATTCAGACCCCCTTACATTTTTCACTCTTTGTTATATTGCAGCCATTTGCTAAAATCACCTAATACAGCCATGAGTCTTTTTGGGAGAGATGCAACAAGTTTTTCACACCTGGATTTGGGGATCCTCTGCCATTCCTCCTTGCAGATCCTCTCTAGTTCTGTCAGGTTGGATGGTAAACGTTGGTGGACAGCCATTTTTAGGTCTCTCCAGAGATGCTCAATTGGGTTTAAGTCAGGGCTCTGGCTGGGCCATTCAAGACCAGTCACTGAGTTGTTGTGAAGCCACTACTTCGTTATTTTAGCTGTGTGCTTAGGGTCATTGTCTTGTTGGAAGGTAAACCTTCGGCCCAGTCTGAGGTCCTGAGCAGTGGCGTAACTAGAACCTTCAGGGCCCTGATGCAAGAAACCATGGAGGGCCCCCCTGACCCCCGGACAATGCTCTTTTCTCCGAGCCCGATGGCGGAACACCAAGGCCCGGTCACAAGTAGGTGGCTGCATATAAAGGAACCGATTTCTCCATTTCCCCCTGCTTCTCCTCCTTTCCCTCCCACAGGCATTCAGCGGCTGCAGGAAGAAAATGGAGAGATTGGTTCCTCTATGTCGGTGTTTCTCAATGTGCTGCCTTTTCAGGCTAATTCAGTTATAGTTACTTATATATAATGTGTAGTTTACCACTGCCATCTAGTGGCCAAAGTCTGTAGCAGTTTTATCTTTAGTTATTAAATATTCTCAGACAGGAAGTGACCTTTGGTTTAGGAAGTTCTTCAGCCATTTTAGATTGTCATTCTACATGGATGCAGCATGTCTGTTTCTCTCTCAATGGGCTTGAGACATCATCACCTTTTCAAAAAACAAAAATAAATAATACAGAAGTAAAAGGGATGTGGAATTCCCTTCCACAGGCGGTGGTCTCAGCGGGGAGCATTGATAGCTTCAAGAAACGATTAGATAATCACCTGAATGACCGCAACATACAGGGATATACAATGTAATACTGACACATAATCACACACATAGGTTGGACTTGATGGACTTGTGTCTTTTTTCAACCTCACCTACTATGTAACTATGTAAAAAATAAAGTTGAATTACTTCAGTAGACAAATCAAGCATTGGGCTTCCGTTTACTGGAGTCTCTGACAAGTGTTTAGCTGTTCGTTTAGAACCACACATAGTCAGTGTTTTGAGAACGGAACACTCAATCTTTTTCCAGTCAGGGCACCCTTGAAGTATACCCCTAGGTCAGGGATATGCAATTAGTGGACCTCCAGCTGTTGCAGAACTACAAATCCCATGAGGCATAGCAAGACTCTGACAGCCACAAGCATGACACCCAGAGGCAGAGGCATGATGGGACTTGTAGTTTTGCAACAGCTGGAGGTCCGCTAATTGCAGATCCCTGCCCTAGGTGAATGAGGCAGCGGGCAACCAATCTGCAACTGTGTGTATTGCATGCAGTTGCAGCATAGTGATGATGCATTTAAGGGGTTAAAGCAGGCGGTCAGTAGGCAACATATTGCTTCTTTACTGGCTGTCAAATGCCTCTGAAAAGCGATCTGAGCATGGATCGCTTTTCAGGGGAACAGAATTTTTTGCTGGTACTATGAACAAGCAAAAAGAAATAAAAAATTTGTTTCTTATTGTACACATATAGGGGGTCAGGATTAAAAGCGAATACCTAAAATGTGCATACATACATGTAAACACACACACATATATAAAAACACACACATACATTTATATATATATATATATATATATAAGAACATATGCACGCACATATAAAACTGTCGCGGCTGGTGCTCAAAATTTTTAGGGGGGCCGCAAGCAAACTGAAAAATCCGGAAAAAAAACCATCAATTGCAGCCACTGTGCCCATCAATTGCTGCCACTGTGCCCATTAAACGCTGCCACTGTGCCATCAAACACCACAACTGTGCCCATCAAATGCCGCCACTGTGCCTATCAAATGCTGCCACTGTGCCTATCAAGCTCTGCCACTGTGCCATCAAATGCTGCCAGTGTACCCATCAAATGCTGCCACTGTGCCTATCAAGCTCTGCCACTGTGCCATCAAATGCTGCCAGTGTACCCATCAAATGCTGCCAGTGTGCCCATCGAAGTCTGCCACTGTGCCCATCGAAGTCTGCCACTGTGCCCATCGAAGTCTGCCACTGTGTCATCAAATGCCACCACTGTGCCATCAAATTACGCCACTGTTCCCATCAAATGCCACCACTGTGCCCATCAAATGCCGCCACTGTGCCTATTAAATGCTGCCAGTGTGCCCATCAAATGCTGCCAGTGTGCCATCAAATGCTGCAACTGTGCCATTGAATGCTACCACTGTGCCCATTAAATTCCGTCAGTGTGCCCATTAAATGCTGCCAGTGTGCCATCAAATGCTGCAACTGTGCCATCGAATGCCGCCACTGTGCCCATTAAATACTGCCAGTGTGCCATCGAATGCTGCAACTGTGCCATTGAATGCTGCCACTGTGTTCATTAAATGCCAATGTGCCCATTAAATGCTGCCAGTGTGCCATCAAATGCTGCAACTGTGCCATTGAATGCTGCCACTGTGAATACCCCCCGCCCGCTCACCGTCTGCCCGACACTTACCCTGTCTTGGTGGGGCAACGGGTGACGGCCATGAGCGGGGTCCTCCATGCGTCTCCTGCCGTCCTCATCTCTCGTCCTCTCCTCCTGATAGGCGTCCAATAGCCGCGCCTATCGTTTCAGCCAATCAGGTAATGGGTAACAGACCCGCACACCTGATTGGTGGAGAGGGGGTTCAGTGTTAGGAAAGTGAATATTAATTTGTTTTTCTAACACACTTGGGTGGACTGTGAGCGCCAAGCATGGCACTCGCAGTTCACCTATTTTGAAGCCTATTAGAGACTAAGGCTCTAATCAGGTGCTTCAAAAACATCCCCCGCCGCAGTAATTCAGGCACCCGGCGCCCGAAAAGGGGCTGGACACCTAAATATGGGGGTGGCAGAGGTGGCCATGGATAGATTCATGCTATACATGAATCTATCCATTGGTCATAGAGGGAGGGGGTGGCTGGAGAGAGGGGGCGGCGCCTGTGTGCCCTTATGAACGCACCTCCACTGATAAATACATGTACATACATGCACACTCACATACATACATACATACATGCCCACTCACATACATACATACATACATGCACACTCACATACATATGCATACATATGTGCACACACACATACACACATATAAACACACATACAGTAGATAGATAGTCTTATAAAAAAAAACGTCAGACCTTTACCTTAGCTCTTCCTGCCGGGTACTGCACTGTAGGGGGAGACAAAGAGCACAGCACACACTGTGCTTTCACTTTGATGAGCTCCCTGCACAGTCCCTGCCGATTACAGTTCGGCTGATGCTCGGGGAGCTTGTCTCAGCCGTCCCTGCCGTTCCTCCCATCGAAGAGTACAGGGGGCCCTCAAGGGCCGCCTGCAGCAAGGGACCTTATCGCCATGGCGATCTCAGCGACCCCTATAATTCTGCCACTGGTCCTAAGCACTCTGGAGAAGGTTTTCGTCCAGGATATCCTTGTACTTGGCGGCATTCATCTTTCCCTCGATTGCAACCAGTCGTCCTGTCCCTGCAGCTGAAAAACACCCCCACAGCATAATGCTGCCACCACAACATGCTTCACTGTTGGGACTGTATTGGACAGGTGATGAGCAGTGCCTGGTTTTCTCCACACATAACGCTTAGAATTAAGGCCAAAAAGTTCTATCTTGGTCTCATCAGACCAAAGAATCTTATTTCTCACCATCTTGGAGTCCTTCAGGTGTTTTTTTTAGCAAGCTCCATGCGGGCTTTCATGTGTCTTGCACTGAGGAGAGGCTTCCATCTGGCCACTCTGCCATGAAGCCCTGACTGGTGGAGGGCTGCAGTGATCGTTGACTTTCTACAACTTTCTCCCATCTCCCGACTGCATCTCTGGAGCTCAGCCACAGTGATCTTTGGGTTCTTCTTTACCTCTCTCACCAAGGTTCTTCTCCCCCAATAGCTCAGTTTGGCCGGACGGCCCGCTCTAGGAAGGGTTCTGGTCATCCCAAACATCTTCCATTTAAGGATTATGGAGGCCACTGTGCTCTTAGGAACCTTAAGTGCAGCAGACATTTTTTGTAACCTTGGCCAGATCTGTGCCTTGCCACAATTCTGTCTCTGAGCTCTTCAGGCAGTTCCTTTGACCTCATGATTCTCATTTGCTCTGACATGCACTGTGAGCTGTAAGGTCTTATATAGACAGGTGTGTGGCTTTCCTAATCAAGTCCAATCAGTATAATCAAACACAGCTGGACTCAAATGAAGGTGTAGAACCATCTCAAGGATGATCAGAAGAAAAGGACAGCACCTGAGTTAAATATATGAGTGTCACAGCAAAAGGTCTGAATACTTAGGACCATGTGATATTTGAGTTTTTCTTTTTTTAATAAATCTGCAAAAATGTCAACAGTTCTGTGTTTTTCTGTCAGTATGGGGTGCTGTGTCTACATTAATGAGGAAAAAAATGAAATGATTTTAGCAAATGGCTGCAATATAACAAAGAGTGAAAAATTTAAGGGGTCTGACGCGGATTGTGGCTTTTGTCTAGGTTGACTAGGACCAGCTGCAGATGGCATCCTGGATGAGACCCCAAATGTAGCATGATCCCCTTGGGGACTGCTTGGATTCACCTGCTGATCTGCACCACCATGACCTTGTGAACATTCCAACCCACCTGACACTCAGAGTTCAGACATCTCTGCACCACCTTAAAGTAATAAGTCAAACAACTCAGTGCGTTTATATTCTATTAACGTTTACTGAAATAACTCAAAGAGAATATTGTAATAGCCCCAATGAGCTAACAATCCTAGCTCAGCAGAGGAATTCCTCTACCATAACACAAGTAAGATAATTTGGTTGTAACAGTATATTATATACACATATGTACAAAGGAACACCACTGGAACATGACCTGAAAGGTTAAGCAAGAGTTAATCATTAATTCTGGCAAAACTTCTAAAGGGGGAACCTAGGCCAGCCTATTTAACCTCTAATCCTAATGAGAAATCAAGTTTAATAAGAATGATATGAGGGCGCTTTAAGCAGTAATGACAGCAATGTCTACGTTGCAGGCCTGATGGTCTTCACCGGCAGTCGGAGCTCATTAAGTATATCCAAAAAGGTGCAGTAACAAGTCAATGGTATTTCTTGGAATATATGAAGCTAAAGATGTCTATGTACAGTGTTCAAAGATAAGTGCAGTAAAGTATTCCCAAGGTAAAGCTGTCTGTACACAGTATCTGTTAGGTACCTTGTAGTTGAGCCTGACTGGTAAAAGGAGACCTCTCTTAAACGCTGGTTCAGGAGCCGCTGGAAGTGGGAACAGTGGTCTCCTGAGCGCAGTGGGTAGGAGGGCCTGATGCAGGTTCCAGCAGAAGCAGATACCGGAACTGGAAGGATGTCCCTCAGGGATGGCTGAGCTGCGGATGCAGGTAAGCTGGTGCAGGCGAAGACAGCAGCTGGATGCAAAACAAGCAGGCTGAGAGCAGCGTCACAGGACACAGGCAAGCAAGGTCAGACAGTCCGTTTTGGCAGGAGATCAGGCAGGTATAAGCAGGAGGGATGATCCAAGGATAGTCAGGCAGGCAGGGGTTCGGCAACAGGTAACAGGATAAGCAAGGTCAGGCAAGCCGGGTCGGATAGGAGACTGGAGAATGGTCAGACGTAGCCGGGTCACTAGCAGAATAACAGACAGGCAGATACAGGAACTCAGGTGCAGACGAACAGCACCTGACATGAGCACCTGTCATTCTTTTAAAGGGACCTTGGCGCCAAAACAGCGCTAGCGCGAACGGGTGCGCGTACCCGCGAACGCGTGAACACGCGTACGGGCACACGCGGGAGCGCTCCGGCGCCCCCTGGTGGGGAATTGAGCTGAATTGACCTGGAAAGACTCCTCGTGCACCTGCGTGCACGCAGATTCGCCCGACGGCTACTGACATGCCCCTGACATTGCCCCCTCCCAACGGGCAGCCTCCAGATGCCCAGATAACTCTTCTTTTCAGGATGGGCAGAGAAATAGGCATGAATCAAACGTTTGGCATGAATATTACAGTCAGGTTCCCATGAGTTGTTTTCCGGACCATACCCCTTCCACTTAATTAAAAACTGTACTTGCCCAGACCTCTTTCTGCAGTCAAGGATGGCTTCCACTTCATACTCCTCATTGCCGTCCACCAGAACTGGTTCAGGGACCCTGGTGCCCCTATCAGGAAAAGGATCATCTACAGCAGGCTTCAAGAGTGACACGTGAAACACAGGGTGTATCTTAAGAGAGTCAGGTAAGCACAATTCATAGGACACCTCGTTAGTTTTCCTTTGCACAGGGAAAGGCCCAATAAATTTAGGGGCAAGCTTCTTGGAAGGACATGTTAATCTAATATTATTGGTAGACAGCCATACCTTGTCGCCAAGCTGAAGGTTTAGATCTCCTCTTCTTTTCTGATCAAAGAACCTCTTATTGTCCGCTTGCGCCTTGGATACCGCTTCCTGCAAGATCCGGTTATTATGACTGAGGAACTGCACTGTGTCCTGGACCGCTGGAACTGAGGATTCTGAAAGAAAATCTGGTAAAAACCGGTGGCAGAGTGACTGGCATTATAATAAGCGAATTCCGCTAGGGGCAGCAAGGACACCCAATCATCTTGCACAAAAGATGTAAAACACCTAATGTATTGCTCCAGAGTCTGATTTGTCCTTTCAGTTTGCCCATTTGTTTGGGGATGGTATGCTGAGGACAGGGCTAGTTCAATTTTCAGATTTTCACAAAGGGCTCTCCAAAAGCGTGAAGTAAACTGTACCCCCCTATCGGACACTATATTTGCGGGGATTCCGTGTAACCTGACAATTTCCCTAATGAACACACGGGCCGTCTCCACAGCAGAAGGTGTTCCTTTTAGGGGCACAAAGTGGGCCATTTTGGATAGCCTGTCAACGACCACAAGGATCGCCGAACATCCTTCAGAACATGGCAATTCAACTATAAAGTCCATTGCTATCATCCTCCAGGGCCTATCTGGTATAGGCAATGGTCTTAGTAGTCCCCAAGCTCTGTTCCTGGGAGTTTTATTCTGGATGCAGACAGAACAGGAGTTGACATATCTTCTGCAAAATTCCTTCAGGTTAGGCCACCAAAAGGTGCGCTGCACCAGCTCAAGGGTCTTACGAACCCCAAAATGTCCTGCAAGTGGATGGTCATGCAAAAGTGTCAGCACCTTGACTCGGACGTTCTCTGGTACAAAAATTTGACTTCCCCTCCATAATAGTCCATCTCGAGATGTTAAAGAGGACCCCTGGAGACTTGAAGGTTCTGAGGATGCTTCTCTGATCATGGACAGAAGATCTGTTTGAAGGAGAAGGAAACTATTTGCCGGCAGAATAGTGTCAGGTACAGAAAAGTCTTTAGGATTATCAAACATGCGTGACAGCGCGTCTGGCTTTACATTTTTGGATCCCGGCCGGTAGGTGATATGGAAACAAAACCGTGTAAAGAATAGAGCCCAACGGGCCTGTCTGGGTTTTAGTCTTTTAGCAGATCTTAAATATTGAAGATTCTTGTGATCCGTATAAATCAGTACCGGGTGGACTGCGCCTTCAAGCAAATACCTCCATTCCTCCAAAGCTGTCTTGATAGCAAGTAGCTCCCGGTCCCCCACATCATAGTTCCGCTCAGCCGGTGAAAGTTTCCTAGAAAAGAACCCTACAGGATGCATCAGGTCCTTGTTGCCTTGCCGTTGGGAAATAATAGCACCCACGGCTACTTCGGAACCATCAACCTCCAGGATAAAGGGCAAGGATGGGTCAGGATGGCTAAGAATCGGAGCTGAGGTGAAACGTCTCTTTAACTCTTCAAAGGCCCCCTGAGCTTCTGGGTTCCAGTGGAAATGAAGATTCTGCTTAGTTAGCTGCGTGATGGGGGAGATGATGGCAGAGAACCCCCTGATAAACTTCCTATAAAAGTTTGCAAACCCAATGAAGCGTTGTACGCCCTTCTTGTCCATGGGTGCTGGCCATTCTAACACAGCAGACACCTTCTGAGGATCCATTTTGATGCCGGTTGGGGAGATCACTAACCCCAGGAACTGAATCTCCTCTTGTTCAAATTCGCACTTCTCCGCCTTAGCATACAATCTGTGCAGGCGGAATCGGGCCAGGACTTTACGGACATGTTCCCTATGTTGCTCAAGTGAACTGGAGAAGATTAGAATATCGTCCAAGTAGACGATTAGAAAGATGTCCAGGAAATCTTTAAACAAATCATTGACCAGATGCTGAAACGTGGCAGGAGCATTGCAAAGGCCGAAGGGCATGACTAGGTATTCATAGTGTCGGAAACGGGTCCGGAAAGCCGTCTTCCATTCATCCCCGGCCCGAATGCGGACCAGATTGTAGGCCCCTCTCAGATCTAATTTGGTAAAGATGATGGCAGACCTTAATTTTTGGAACAGTTCAGGTATTAGGGGCAACGGATAACGGTTTTTGACCGTAATTTTGTTTAGCTCCCGATAGTCCATACAAGGGCGAAGCGTTTGATCTTTTTTGGAGACAAAAAATATTCCTGCACCAGCTGGTGAAGTGGACTGTCGGATGAAGCCTTTTTCAAGGTTTTCGTTTATGCAAACCTTAAGTGCCTCTAGTTCTCTTTCAGATAGCGGAAAGATGCGCCCAAAAGGAATCTCAGCTCCAGGAAGCAGCTCAATTGGACAATCATAGGGACGATGGGGTGGCAGAGAGTCTGCTCCCTTCTTGCTGAACACATCTTCAAATTCCTGATAGACCTCTGGTACGTCTTGAAGCAGATCTGGGTCAATGTCCATACAAAGTAAGGTAGCAGCAGAATTAACGGGTTCAGGTAGACAATGTCTTTGGCAATAGGGTGACTGAAACTTGATCTCGCCCGTGGCCCAGTTAACAAGAGGATTGTGGGCCTGAAGCCAGGGCATACCCAAAATGATTGGGAAAAGAGGTGATGAAATAACATCCAGGACTAGGATTTCTCGGTGCTGAGATGAGCAGGGAAGGGTTTCTTGAGAGACCTGTCCAGATCTTATATGGGACCCATTGGCCAGAAAAACTGAAAGTCTGTGTGTTTTATTCTTTAAAGGAAGATCTTGGGTAGCAAAAACAGAGTCAACAAAGCAGCTACATGCCCCAGAATGGCGTTGACTTGAATTGTTCTTCCATGGAGCTGTAATGAGAGAGGGAGAACAAGTTGAGTGGTATTGGCTGGTAAAGCGGATAAACTGGTTGGAGTAGAAGAAAAACACTTACGAATCTTTACTGGGCAGTTGTTCACATAGTGGCCCGTCCCGCCACAATAGAGACAAAGATTCAGTTGGCGCCTGTGTGCCCGTTCTTCGGGGGTCAGAGTAGTACGCATAAGTCCCAGTTGCATAGGTTCAGGAGCATCAGTTGTTTGGTTGACTGGACTTGGGCCGGCAGAAGGTAGATACCGGGAGGCAGGCCGCGGGGCTCTTGCGGTCATCCACATAGGCCGCGTTTGTTGAGAAGATCGTTCAGACCGGCGCTCACGAAGGCGTCGGTCAATTTGGATAGTAATAGCAATGAGCTCCTCCAAGGTGTCAGGCATTCCTACCCGGGTGAGCTCATCCTTAAGACCCTCGGATAGCCCCATGCGGAACTGGTGGCGTAGGGCTGCGCTGTTCCATTGAGTGTCCGCGCTCCAGCGTCGAAAGTCCATAACATAGTCCTCGGCCGGCCTACGGCCTTGCTGGAGCACGAACAAAGCTGCCTCAGCGGTGGCAGCCCGCTGAGGGTCTTCATATAGCTGGGCCAAGGCTTCAAAAAAGGCGGGTAAAGACTGAATCTGTATAGCGTTGGTTTCAAGCAGGCGGTGGGCCCAGGTCTGGGGTTCCCCCTGGAGAAGGGATATGACAAATCCCACTTTGGTAGCTTCCAAGGAAAAAGTCCGTGGCTGTAGGCCGAAGTAAAGTTGACAAGCGCTGCGGAAGGCCAAAAACTTGGTTCGGTCAACAGAAAACTTTTCAAAAACAGGGACTCTTGGCTCTGGTGGAAGCATGACCACAGAGGGTGGTGCAGCAGCCTGTACTGGAGTGGCTGCGGAAGCAGGAGCCACACCACCGGGACCACTGAGGTTTAACACTTGACCCTCCAGTCTGTTGTAACTGTCTTGTAAGGTCTTTACTGCTTGGGTGAGGGCTGCTAAGTGCGTACAGATCTCTTTGATGGGAGAAGTCTCTCCTGCAGGCTCAGTCATGGCTGTTCGTACTGTTAGGTACCTGGTAGTTGAGCCTGACTGGTAGAAGGAGACCTCTCTTAAACGCTGGTTCAGGAGCCGCTGGAAGTGGGAACAGTGGTCTCCTGAGCGCAGTGGGTAGGAGGGCCTGATGCAGGTTCCAGCAGAAGCAGATACCGGAACTGGAAGGATGTCCCTCAGGGATGGCTGAGCTGCGGATGCAGGTAAGCTGGTGCAGGCCGGGAGGCAGGCAGACAGATGCGAAGACAGCAGCTGGATGCAAAACAAGCAGGCTGAGAGCAGCGTCACAGGACACAGGCAAGCAGGGTCAGACAGTCCGTTTTGGCAGGAGATCAGGCAGGTATAAGCAGGAGGGATGATCCAAGGATAGTCAGGCAGGCAGGGGTTCGGCAACAGGTAACAGGATAAGCAAGGTCAGGCAAGCCAGGTCGGATAGGAGACTGGAGAATAGTCAGAGGTAGCCAGGTCACTAGCAAAATAACAAACAGGCAGATACAGGAACTCAGGTGCAGAGCTGCAGATGAACAGCACCTGACATGAGCACCTGTCATTCTTTTAAAGGGACCTTGGCGCCAAAACAGCGCTAGCGCGAACGGGCGCGCGCACGGGCACACGCGGGAGCGCTCTGGCGCCCCCTGGTGGAGAATTGAGCTGAATTGACCTGGAAAGACTCCTCGTGCACCTGCGTGCACGCAGATTCGCCCGACGGCTACTGACATGCCCCTGACAGTATCCCAGTGAAGTAATAAGAAAAGGATCCGCTGTGATGATATCCCGATGCGAGGCTTGAAGCACGGCTTGTCGGATGAACAAGATGAGTCTGGATAGATGTCTGACGAACAGCAAGCAGGGTTAGGCTCTTCTCGTCCGGGTTAAAGTGTTGTACCCCGCGTTGTAGCCTCGACCTCACCCTCCCTGCACGGAGAGGTCTGTAATGCACGACGCCCAGGAGAGAGAGAGCGTAAGGTGGGTCTCTGGCTTCTTTTATAGCTCCTCCCAGCAGTCTCCCTAATGGTAGCAAAAATCTCTGGGATATGTGGTCCAGGTGTATAGTCATGCGGAGCAATTGCCATTCCAAGGAACTACTAATCCCACAATCCCTTTGGTTTGGCTCCCAAATATGATGTCAGTTAGTGATGCTGGGCACTAGAGGGACAACACGATATCCAGAAACAACGGAGGATCAATGCACTTTGCAATTGTAGTCCACATTGCTACATCGGTAACCCCATATCCCTTGTAAAAAATTACTTTGCCCCCCCTCTTCTCATCCCTCTCCTTTTGTGATATTAGGAAGGTACTGTACTATGGTTGTTTATCTCTACTGTTTTAGATCCTCCTTGAGCACGAGCCAATATAGATAATTATTTTGTCCTGTCAAGACCAGCATGAGGTTTTGGATGTTTCTTGCTATGTAGTGCCTTGTAGAGACCCCTACGTGGGTACACGCTGAAGTCGTGTCAGGACTTCTTTTTTCTTTGTTCTTACATGTCTGTGTATGTTATATGTCTTATTTACAATAAAAAGATTAAAAAAAAAAAAAAAAAAAAAAAGGCAATTGGTTTCACTAGACTACAAATGCAAATGCACGCCACACTTTTCTGATATTTATTTGTGAAAATTTTTGAAAACCATTTATCATTTTCCTTCTACTTCACAATTATGTGCCACTTTGTGTAATGCCCCATACACACGGTCGGACATTGATCGGACATTCCGACAACAAAATCCAAGGATTTTTTCCGACGGATGTTGGCTCAAACTTGTTTTGCATACACACGGTCGCACAAAGTTGTCGGAATTTCCGAACGCCAAGAATGCGGTGACGTACACCACGTACGACGAGACTATAAAAGGGCAGTTCAGTACCAAGCGCGGCACCCTTTGGGCTCCTTTTGTTAATCTCGTGTTAGTAAAAGTTTGGTGAGAGACGATTCGCGCTTTTTCAGACTCGTGGTTTTCAGATTGTATTTCTGGTGTTCAGTTTGTGCTTGTGGGTTTATATCTGGTCTTCGGTGCGTGCAGCGAGTTACCATTGACTTTGTCATTGTGTTCTTGTTTGTTCGTTACTGATTTTCAGGTCGCTCTTCACAGGCCTTGCTGTTCTTCAGTGCGTTCTGTTACTTCGTTCTGAGCAGCCGACCATTTTCTAGCCATTTTGCGTGTACGTACTCATCGTAGAGTTCGTGCTGTGCAGGGACTTGGTGTTTTGACACAAGCCTAGTCCATGAACAGGTTGAGGAGGAGTTCATGGACCAAGAATTGGCTCCAGCGTGACCAGTTCTGTCACATGCCTTTGCTCCGTGAGATCCGTGAGAATAATCCTGACGATTTCAGGAACTTTCTCCGGATGATGGACCCCGTTTTTCACCATTTGTTGGCTTTGCTGACCCCTTATATCAGCAGGCAGGATACCTGCATGAGGCAAGCCATCACTCCGGAGCAGAGGTTAGTCGCCACCCTGCGGTACTTGGCGACGGGGAGAAGCCTGCAGGACCTCAAGTTCTGGACAGGCATCTCCCCCCAGGCTCTGGGGATCATTATCCCAGAGTCCTGTTCTGCCATCATCCAGGTCCTGCAAAAGGAGTATATAAAGGTAAGATTTATCCTTTTACATCACATTTTATTGTATTTAATGTTTGTTAATATATTGTATTTCTTTCCTCATTCCCTAATTACCATGATTGTAATATGCTGTGAATTTCCCCTTTGTCCTCATGCATGCTGGATTTTTAGGTAATTTTTTTTTTGTCCTTCATACATATTTACATAGTTACATAGTTAGTCAGGTTGAAAAAAGACACAAGTCCATCCAGTCCAACCATAAAAAAAAAAAAAAAAAAAAAAAAAAAAAAAAAAAAAAAAAAAAAAAAAAACACGTACAATCCAATATACCCAATACTATACCCACAGTTGATCCAGAGGAAGGCAAAAAACCCCAGCAGAGCATGCTCCAATTTGCTACAGCAGGGGAAAAAATTCCTTCCTGATCCCAGAGAGGCAATCGGATTTTCCCTGGATCAACTTTACCTATAAATGTCAGTACCCAGTTATATTATGTACATTTAGGAAAGTATCCAGGCCTTTCTTAAAGCAATCTACTGAGCTGGCCAGAACCACCTCTGGAGGGAGTCTATTCCTTGCTATTATTCTAGTCTATTATTTGCTTTCACTTACCTCCCCAGCATGCTCTCCTGGGCCTATATTCACCTTGTTTAGTCACTTAACAATGTATTTTGCCAGCTCCAGTAGTGCTTTACCCTAAACAACCCCTAAAATGTGTAAAAATGTGATTTGTGCTTAAAATTCTGGCAGAGTGCCAGAGGCTTTTTTTTTGGGTCCCAAAATCATTTGGAACCCTCCCTCCCCCCAACTGCTAACTCAGCTGATACCAATCCTCTATCTGCTGACTTTGCCAAACCCATACACACTATACCTACCTCTTTTGTGGTCATATTTATGGATGAATTCACCAAAGCATGTAGTGCAAGGGCCTGCCTGAATACTTTCAAATGGTATTGTTTCAAGTTTTTGTATCCTATTATTATCTTGATAGGTAATACCAGAATGTAAAAATGTGCTAAAATGTGTACAGTGTGTATTTATATCTTTGTATTATGACAGTTCTTACCTGTCCAGTGGGCTGCCAATAGTGTAAGTAAGGAGGGGCTGGTCAAAGTAATACACATTATTTAAGCATTCATCTCTCAATGAAGTGGAGAGGGTTACCTGTCCAAAACATTCCCCCCCCCCATAAAATTAAAAAAATGGCCCATGAGGGGGGGGGAGGAGAATCTGATAGGTGGACCTTATACCTTTGTCTTTAAATACTCCCTAAAATAAATGTTATACTGATGTTGGACAAGAATGTTGTGTCTAATCTGCTTTCCATGTTTATGTGCAAAATGATTAATTTTTTTTTCTTGTTTGACTCCACAGTTTCCTTCCAACCCACAGGAATGGCAGACTGTGGCATCCAACTTTTCCCAGCGGTGGGACTTTCCTAACTGCGGAGGGGTAACTGATGGGAAATCAAAAAAAAAATTTAAACTGAAAAAATATTTGCTTAGATTTACTGCTTGTCTTTCTTCTAGCTGACCCTGACTGAAATTTGGGGAGTCCTGAAAATGGCGTGATTGTGTAAAATTAGAAAGCACTGTGGGTGTTATTTACTAAAGGAAAATACACTTTGCACTAAAAGTGCACTTGAGACTGCACAGAAACTGCACTTGTAGTGCAACGTGGATTTGCCTTTAGTAAATAACCTCCATTGTCACAGAAATCACCAATTTTACCACAAAAAATGCTTTTGAACATTGAAAGAAGAAGCCACACATTGTTGATTATCAATCTTTTTAATCCAAACACAATCACATGTGCATTTATAAAAGGTTTTTCAAAAAAACCAACATGCTTGTTGTATAACAAATTTTTAGATCACATTAATAAGTAGAAAATTCCAACAAGAAATATTCAACTCTGGAACTTACAAAGTTCAACTTTTATAGAAAGTGAAGGCAATATCAGACATGAGTATTTATAAACTGTGTTTGAAATTGCGTTCAGCAGATGGGGTGAAGTCACCCCTGGAAAAGCCAAATTTTGAAGATGCACACAAATTGCCGAATGTCAACATGTGCTAGCTGTCATCATGGGGGATCAATGGATGTGTTTTGCGGGTGCAACCCCTTCCTCTCAGCTACTTTGTTATTGAGGAAGGGGTTGCACCCCCAAAATGCATACATTGATCTCCCGTGATGGCAGATAGCACATATTGACACACTGTGTGCATCTTCAAAATTTGGCTTTTCGAGAATATGTAAAAAAATGTGTCAAAAATTTTCAGGAAAAAACAGCAGAAATAATTAGGGATTTCGAGGGGTTTTTAACTCTCCCTAAAACATCAATGATGTTCTTCATTTTGTTTTGAACATCATTGATGTTTTGCTTGATGTTTTCCAAGTCCCTATTACACCCCATGATCTCCCCGATCAGGATCTAGGCACTTTCACTGGTGAAATGACCTTCATCCACAACATCACGATCACCTAAAAATATATTTTAAAAAAACACACCATGTAATATAAATATGCCGTCATCCATCTCTTACCTGAGCCTGTGGTTGCAGACACTCACCTGTTGTGGTGACAATTTCCACCACATCTCCCTCCTCCTCCTCCTCCTCCTCTTGTGTTTGTGGGATTTCCACTTCTTCATGAGGTGGGGGGTCTGTTGTCTCCTCTGATGAGTGGTGTCCTCCGAGTCTTTTCTCCCCTATTTAAAAATAAAATAGGTATACTTATCACACAGATATTTGATGACAGAAATAGGAAACATTGCTTGGAAGTGGGGTACAATTGTCTGTTTTGGCAGAGTTCCAAGATGAAGAAATATTTATTCGCTTTGTCAAGCTTGAATACTTACCTGTTTTGTACAAGCTTCACAGATGGAGTCACCCCTATATTATCCACTGGAGCACCTGTGTGGGCCCCTTAATAAAAAGGTTCTGGTGTCCCATACTAGTACTCCAGTGTCCAGATGTGTAAACAGCTGCTGAGTGGCCTATCCTAACACAGAATCTAGTTTGCAATTTATTCTAGTTACAAACCCATCTAGACACCAAAATTATTTTAAGAGAAGTAGGCCAGAAAAAATGTATTGAAATGCATCTGGACAAAACATGGTGTTTTATTGGCCGAACGAACAATGTTTCCTACGAACGAATAATATGTCCATGAACATGAAAGTTGCCATTTTAAACTGTAAAACAGTAAAGAAATGCACATGGAGCAGCACAAACATAATAAAAATAAAGAATAGGAACACAGGACAACTACTTACTTTTTTGCAGCACTCTCCTGATCCTTCTATACTGATCATGCTCCCTGATTTTGAGGTCCGACCACCGCTTCCTCAGTTGATCCTTGGATCGATGTACCCCAAAATTCTTCTGCAGACTCTTCACAACTTTCGCCATGATCTTGGCCTTTCTGACATTAGGGTTGGGGTAAGGTCCATACTTCCCGTCATAGTCGACCCCCTTCAGTATGTCGACCATCTCCACCATCTCAACAAAGGACATATTTGATGCCTTAAATCGTCCTCCTCCTCGTTGGTGTAATTAGCACGCACCTGTTTTGTCTCCGCCATGTGCTCTTCCCCCACTGCGCCGAACAAGAAGGGGCGGGGAATAGACTAGAAAGAACATCAGTGGTGGGCGGAGTTTCAGGCATGCGCAGTGTATATAAAGCATAACACGTGTGCGTAGTACGTACGATCTGTGAGCGGGGGAAGGAGTATCGGAAGCGCCGATCGTGATAATGAAGGTAACATTTAAACTTGGGCCTATACTGCTTAGAGATTGAGGCCTATATTGGGACAAGATTAGGAGACTTTAGCCTGACATTAGGTTTTGTCTTGTGTTGTGTCTTGCAGAGAAAATAGATATATTGAATGATCAGGATGTTGGAGATACAACAGATTTCAGCTTAGCCTATTAACTGTAGTTCTCAAACAGGACACTAGATGTCGCTAATGCTCAGTGGTATACTGTGCTGTGCAGTTTTCTATGATATGTTGTATTTCCTGTGTATAGTGTTGTACTTGTTGGTTTCTTTTTCCTGTCTGTGTTCTTCTTACCATGTGAGGTGATATCTGTGTACTTCTTGCTAGTTATGTTCCAATAAAGAAGTCAGTTCCTGTTACTCAACAACGTCTGATCTGAATTGACTCCGCTGCACCTAACAATCGCACTCTGCAACAGGTTATGGGCCCTGTGTCCGGATAAAGTCATACAACCAGGTGCGGCCCAGGCAGAACAAAGGCTCGAACGGGAGACAGTGTGGCTGATGCGGAGATCGACATAAGGAAGGTTTCCAGTGACATCTCCTACAGACAAGTAAGACTGTTTGTATATAACGGAGGGAAAAAATGTCCGGAAACTCAGAGCTTAAACTCTCAGTGGCCAAGCTGAACAATGACAATTATCAGTTATGCAAGTTCAAAGTGGAAATGCTATTATCCAGAGATGACTTGTGGGAGGTTACCACCACAGAGAGGCCACAGGATAATAATCAGGACTGGGACAAGAAAAACAGACAGGCACCGGCCACCATAAGCTTACTAGTGGAGGATGATCAGCTCATTCATATACGTCATGAGGACACATCGAAAGGCATGTGGGACGTACTGAAAAGACTGCATGAAAGATCCAGTTTAAACAGCAAGCTGTTTTTGCTGTGGATACTTTACAAAACGAGAATTGGCAGAGAACAGGACATGCAGGAGCATATAAATGTAATGCTGGAAGTGATTGCGCAACTCAGATCAATCGGGGAGAATATAACAAACAGTCAAAGTGCAGCCATGTTGTTATGCAGTTTGCCTGATACATATACTGCACTAATCAATGCACTGGAGACACGACCTGAGACAGATCTGACGCTAGCATTTGTAAAAACCAGACTCATAGATGAGTATCAGAGAAGAAAGGAATTAGTGCATGACTCCACAGAAACCGACACCAGAACCGCTCTTAAAGTTACAGATGCAAAGTTACACAGGAAAGAGACCAGAGTGTGTTTCAGATGCCACAAACAGGGACACATAAAGAAAGACTGTACTATATGGAAAGCAGAGCAAATGAGACAGCGTCCCTCTTATGCTAAACAAAAGGTCAAAACCATAATCAATGATCCATGGGAAGGAAACTGGAATGCCACATTTAAAACGACAGGCAACAACAAATGCCAAGGCTGGTGCATCGATTCCGGGGCAACCAGTCACATGACGAGTGATAAAAGTTTCTTCACAGAACTTGATCTGAACAACAAAGAAACTATTTATCTCGCAGATGGAAGCAAAATACATGCAGAAGGACATGGACATGGAACCCTTGTACGTCTGGATGATGCGGGACACAATTTAGCCATACCAGTGAAAGATGTGCTTTATGTTCCTAATCTAGAAGGAGGACTCTTATCTGTGAAGCGTCTAACAGCCACAGGACTCACTGTAAAATTCCGAGGTGACAAGTGTTCTATTTTAAACGGCAAACAGACAATAGCAAGTGCCAAGCTGGATGATCATCTATATCACCTTGACACAGTGAAGGAAAAGGTGAGACTATGTACACACAAGCACAATGACTGTATACATATATGGCACAGACGTCTAGGTCTCAGACACCCAGAATGCATACAGGAACTACAAAGGAGGAATCTGACAAGGGATCTAACAGTATCCCCTTGTCCAGTTACTGTTAAGTGTGAATGTTGCATTAAATCCAGAGCAACAAGAGCAACACTTCCCAAAGTCAGTCAGAAGAGAGCTTCAAGACCACTTGACTTAGTTCACAGTGACGTGTGTGGTCCTCTAAACCCACCCACACCTGGAGGCAACAGGTACATAGTGACTTTCATAGACAACTATTCAAGATACACAGTCACCTACCTAATGCAACACAAGAGTGAAGTTTTCGACAAATTAAAAGACTATATAACAAAGACCAGTAACAAGTTTCAGAGGAAGACTCTCATACTTCGGAGCAATAATATAGGTAAATTCACAGGAAGTAAGATACAAGAGTACTTAAAACAGAATGGAATAGAACATCAAAAGACAGTCCTTTATACACCAGAACAAAATGGAGTAGCTGAAAGAAAGAATAGAACTCTGACTGAAATGATCAGATGTATGCTGACAGACTCTGGACTACCACAAAAATACTGGGGTGAGGCAGCCATGACAGCTACATATTTGCAGAACAGACTTCTTTCCAGAACAGTGGAGAAAACCCCATATGAACTATGGCACAATGAGAAGCCAAGTGTAAAACACCTAAGAGTTTTTGGATGCAAAGCATTAATCTACATACCTGAAGAAAAATGCACCAAACTCCAGAATAGAGCGTTTGAAGGTATCTTCGTTGGATAAAGTGACAATGTTAAGGGTTACAGAATCCTCAATCCCAAAAACAACAAGGTTACCATTAGCAACAGCATAACTTTTGTTGAAGATTTAAGAGACAATGTAATGACAACAGTAGAAACGAGAATAGAAGAGCAAACTGACATTGACCAGCCCATCTCTGTAACTTCCGAACAAACAGTTGAAGTAAGTGCAGACTCAGCCAGCACTGAAGAGCAGAAACAAGAAGACTCCGACACAAAAACGAGACGTTCAACAAAAGAAAATACAGGTAAACCACCTATACGTCTCTCTTCCAGAACAAGATGCAAGTAAATGGATAAAGGCTGCTGAGGAAGAGATGAAATCCATGCATGACACCAAAACATGGACACTTACAGAACTACCACCCGGAAGGAAAGCCATAGGCTGTAAATGGACTTTTAAAGTGAAATACAATGCAGATGGCACAATTGAACGGTACAAAGCAAGACTAGTAGCCAAGGGCTATTCTCAAAAATACGGAGAGGACTATGATGAGACGTTTGCACCAGTAGTCAAGCACACTACAATACGGACTTTACTGACAATATCCGCCATAAGGAGAATGCAAGTGAAACATTTTGATGTGAAAACCGCGTTTCTACATGGCGAATTAACAGAAGAAATTTACATGGAACAGCTGCCAGGATTCAAAGACGAACAAAGGTCAGGCCTAGTATGCAAACTTCGCAGGAGTATATATGGTCTAAAGCAAGCAGCCAGGGCTTGGAATATAAAAATAAATGAAGTGCTTACACATCAAAACTTTCTAAGGAGTAAAGCAGACCCCACAAAGAAATTGGCAAATCGATGGGTCTATATGCTCATTTATGTGGATGATATCCTGATTTGTTTTGAGCAAGAAAGGGATGAAGCAGAAATACTGAAAAAACTAAATCAGCACTTTGACACCAAAGATCTTGGCAACATAAAGAATTACCTCGGTATCCAGATCGAGAGAGAGAAAGATGGCAGCTTTCTTCTGAACCAAAGACACAAAATACAAGAAATAATTAAAAATTATTTGGAATGGAAGACGCCAAACCGGTAAAGTCTCCCATGGAAACCAACTACCTAAAGGAGATGAATTGTCAAGATAACCCATTACCTACTAATACTCAATACAGAAAAGCAATAGGGAAATTGCTGTACCTTACTACTGCTACAAGGCCAGACATTGCAGCAACTGTTGGAAACCTATGCAGAAAGGTTTCGATGCCAAGTAAAAAGGACTGGAATGCTGTAAAGCGAATCATTCGCTATCTGAAAGGGACTTCGCACTACAAGTTAAAGTTACCAGCAAGTGATGAAATCACCCTAACAGGATATGTGGATGCTGACTGGGCAGGAGACACCAGTGACAGAAAATCTACCAGTGGCTACTTATTCTTTCTGTCAGGTGGTGCCATCAGTTGGACTAGAAGAAAGCAACTCGTCTACTCGTCTACTGAAGCAGAATATGTCGCTGCAGCGCAGGCAAGCCAAGAAGTTATATGGCTAAGACAGTTATTAACAGACTTGGGTCAACCACAGTTGGGACCAACAGAAATCTATGAGGACAATCAAGGATGCCTTGTACTTGCGCACATGGAAGGACTTAATTCAAGAACCAAGCACATTGATGTGAAGTTTCCCTTAGGGATCTTCAAGAGCAAGGTCTTCTTGAGTTACTTTATTGCCCAACCGAGGATATGACAGCAGATATCCTTACAAAGCCCCTGACCACTGAAAGACATTCAAGGCTTACAAAGAAGATAGGTTTAACAGACTAAGCCTTAATGCTGCGTACACACGGTCGGACTTTCTGGGAAACTAGGTCCGACGTACTTGCCGCCAGACTTCCGGCGGTCTACCGCCGGACTTTCTGAACGGACGGACTTGCCTACACACGAACAAGTCCGTTCATTTTGAACGTGACTCGGGTACGATGGGACTAGAAAAGGAAGTCAATCTCGCTGCTTTTATCCGTGAGATTGAAATCTTGCGAGCCCCGTCGCAGGCACCCCAGGCCCTTAGGTCTGGTATGGAACTTTAAGGGGAACCCCCTACGCCGGTAGCTCTCTTGCCAGCGGAGGTCCGGACTTCTGGGCTTCTTGTCTTCTCTTCTCCAGATGTTGACACGACGCTCTCTCCGGCTGGACTGGTCTCTGAGGGCTCCGTTGTGACTTATATAGGCGGAGACCCCGCCCCCATATGATGTCACAGTCCCTGGGCATGCTGGGACTGTGACGTTTTAGGGGGCGTGGTCACCGAGTTGATCACCGGGTCTCCGCCTATATAAGTCACAACGGAGCCCTCAGAGACCAGTCCAGCCGGAGAGAGCGTCATGTCAACATCTGGAGAAGAGAAGAGAAGACAAGAAGCCCAGAAGTCTGGACCTCCACTGGCAAGAGAGCTACCTGAAGACAGCGGAGGAGCCGGCCGAAGAACTGAAACACCAGGAGAAGAGGCCGGAGAGAGCGCAGAAGAACCAACCGGTTGCCGGGAGAAGAGGAACCAGAGGGCCCCCCGAAGCCGGAAGAAGACCCCCAAAGCCGGAGGAAGATCCCCCCCGGGGCTGTTTAATAAATTATTTTAAAAACCTGTGTAGTGTGTTTTATTATTGACACTTTTTCCCTAGGTGAATGGGTAGGGGTACCATGTACCCCATACTCATTCACATAGGGTGGGGGGCCAGGATCTGGGATTCCGATAAGCCCCCCGCCCGCAGACCCCGACAACCAATGGCCAGGGTTGTCGGGAAGAGGCCCTTGTCCTCATCAACATGGGGACAAGGTGCTTTGGGGTGGGGGACACTGCAGGGCGCCCCCTCCCCCAAAGCACCCCCCCATGTTAAGGGCATGCGGCCTGGTACGGTTCAGGAGGGGGGGGCGCTCGCTCATCCCCACCCCCTTTCCTGACCGGCCGGGCTGCGTGCTCAGATCGGGGTCTGGTATGGATTTTGGGGGGACCCCCACGCCGGTTTTTCGGCATAGGGGGTTCCCCTTAAAGTTCCATACCAGACCTAAGGGCCTGGGATGCCCCCCGTGCTCGCCGCAATAGGAAAATTTGTTTTTCCTATTGCAGCGAGCGCGAGATGCAGTACCCTGCTCCTCCATCGTATCTGGTCCGTTGGACCAGCATACAGACGAACGGGCTTTCCGTCAGGAACTGAGTCCGGGGGAGTTACGACGTAAAAATTTGAAGCAAGTTTCAAATCTAAAGTACGTCGGATTTCCGACCGAAGCGGTCCGTCGGAAGTCCGATGGAGATCACACACGGTCGGATTGTCCGCCGGATTTAGTCCAGCGGCGTCCGTCGGACTTTTGTAGGTGAAAAATTCGACCGTGTGTACGCGGCATTAACTGTTGAGAAAGGGTGTTGGAGATACAACAGATTTCAGCTTAGCCTATTAACTGCAGTTCTCAAACAGGACACTAGATGTCGCTAATGCCTAGTGGTATGCTGTGCAGTTTTCTATGATATGTTGTATTTCCTGTGTATAGTGTTGCACTTGTTGGTTTCTTTTTCCTGTCTGTGTTCTTCTTACCATGTGAGGTGATATCTGTGTACTTCTTGCCAGTTATGTACCAATAAAGAAGTCAGTTCCTGTTACTCCATAACGTCTGATCTGAATTGACTCCGCTGCACCTAACAATCGCACTCTGCAACACAGGACTTTATCCCCATATTCATTGATATGTTCAGGGAGCTGCCCTGTCTGTGGCAGGTAAACCACCCACATTATAAGAATCAAACAAAGAGGAAGGCAGCGCTGGATCAATTGCTGGAAATTGTGAAGCCGGTGATCCCCACAGCAGACATTACCTATTTGAAGATCCTAATTGGTGGCATGAGGAGTACTTATCTAAAGGAGCACAAGAAGGTCCAGGATTTCCAGAGATCAGGAGCTGCAGATGACATTTATGTCCCCAGGCTGTGGTACTGTGACAGACTGCATTTTCTGGCAGGTCAGAATTAACCCAGGCCAGCACTCTCCAATCTTCCTTCCATGCTTCCTTCCCCCCCAGTTGAGGCTTCTGACGCCCAACCTGGGCCTTCCAGGCAGCAACATGTTGGGGAGCCCAGCTTGAACCAGGTATAGCATTCTTCTAATTATTTCTGTTGGTCAAATTAATGATGTTAAATCTATGTTAGTTGGGATTACTAATTTATGATTGTGATTGATGAACCAAAAACTAAAACGATGTCCCTTTTTCATACACAGGAAAATCTCAGCCAGGAGGTGGCCGGGCCCAGTAGCCTGCCCGATACCCAGGTCCCTCCCCTCCGCCTTCAAAAAAAAAGTGGCAGGAAGAGGAGTAACCTGGAGGAGGCAGCAATTGGCATATTTTGGAAGGCTACTGAGGCTCTCAGAACCCCCCACAGTGTTGAAGAGGACTTTGCAGACATAACAGCCTGCAAAATGATGGAAATGGAGGAGGGCCAATGCCTCTTATGTGAGTTTATCATTTTACAAGCACTAAATAAGGTGTTGAGGGACCAACTCACAAGCCAAAGCCACATTTGTGAGCTCAACCATGGTCCTCCTCCTACAGGTCCTCCTCCTCCACCTGCCACACCTCCAACACCAGAGCCACAGCCTAGAAGGAAGCGTCTAAGGAAGACCAGAGAGTGATGACCTGGGTTCAGTCTGGTCTGGCAAAAGATGCAGGCTCTTGTATGACCACAGCCTGGGGACATACATGTCATCTGCTGCTGTTCATGATCTCTTGGACTTCTGGACCAGATTGTACTTCCTTATATATGGACTCCTAAGGCCACCAATTTTGCAGTAAAATAATTGATGTGTGCCCTGGGGGCCAAAGGCTTCGCCAATTTCTGCTATTTCTCCAGCGTTGCCTCCCTCTTTGTTTGGTTATGACCCTTTAATACATTTTTGGTTTGATTTATTATACTTGCCTATGTGTGTTTTCCTTCAAAAAGGACAGTTTGTTTGTGAGCAGGCAGGTATGTTTCAAAACTACAATGTGAAATTACCAAGAGACACCAACAGCAAACAATCGCCTTGAGATTAAATATTACAAGATAATAATGGTGTTGTGGTAACTTGACACACAAAACACACCCAAAAATATTCTGGAGTTAAAAAAGAAAAAGAAAACACAAGATCAGGCTTTTAAAAAAAAAAAAAAAAAATTGAATCTAAATTATAAAGAAGAAGAGAGTGCGCTGCATTAAAAAATTTAAAACATTGCAGCTTGACGAAAGTGCTATATCCATTCCGAACGCTAATTTTACCAGACCGAGCAATTCCGTCTCGGAATTTGTTCTGAGCATACGTGGCACTTTGTGCGTCGGAATTGTCAACACACGGTCGGAATTGACGCGATCGGATTTTGTTGTCGGAAAATTTTATAGCCTGCTCTCAAACTTTGTGTGTCGGAAAATCCGATGGAAAAAGTCCGATGGAGCCCACACACGGTCGGAATTTCCGACAACAACCTCCGATCGCACATTTTCCGTCGGAAAATCCGACCGTGTGTACAGGGCATTAGTCTGTCACATATAATCTCAAATAAAATGTGGAAAATTCAAATACTTTTTCAAGGCACTGTAAGTGGGAACAGGACCTCAACGAAACACTCAACCTGGAAGAACCTGAAAGAATGTAATTCAATAACCCAGAAAGCCTTGTGGTCCCTTATTAATCCCTCCATTATCAAGGAAAATTATAAAGTACTACTAAGGTGGCTGGTCAGGCTGGCAACTTATGCCCGGGGGACTGCAATCCTTATATGGTGACAGTGCCCCAAGGTGAGACGCTTTTGGATTAGAGTGTACAACTTTATTTACACCATCGCCCATGTTAACCTGATTAAGTCTCAGAGACTCCCTCTGCTGGGTTGTATGGTGGGGGAAGCCCCGAGACCTCAGAGAAAACTTATTACTTTTTATCTTTGTATCAGCAAAAATTACAATTGCTAGGTCCTGGAGGAGAGCCGTCATACCTTTCGAACAATTTAAATATAAACCCTCCTGGATTATGATAAATGAACATTTATCATCAATCTTAAATGACAAAATGAAATTTTTAGAAAAAAATTTTGGACCCCTGGGTCATATGCCTAATTAATGACCCTCGGACCACACCCAATTAGATTGCATTCTATTTACCTTAAGTTACCTAGATTATGTCAAATTGTGTATCTGTACTATTGTGTCTGTACTTTTCGCGGAGGTTCTGCAACTTTTGTGTTGTTGCTGGCCTCCAGCTTATCTTTTGTAAACTGTACTTTTTTGTACTTTTGTAAAAACCTTTAATAAAAAAGACTGAAAACGAGACTGAGGATAACGATGCGAACAAAGCAGAAAAGACCGATAGTTAGCGGGTTGTAAACTCTCGTGTTTTTTCACCTTAACCACTTGCTTACTGGGCACTTAAACCCCCCTCCTGCCCAGACCAATTTTGAGCTTTCAGCGCTGTCGCACTTTGAATGACAATTGCGCGGTCATACAACACTGTACCCAAATGACATTTTTATCATTTTTTTCCCACAAATAGAGCTTTCTTTTGGTGGTATTTAATCACAGCTGGGGTTTTTATTTTTTGCTAAACAAACAAAAAAAATGGAAATTTTTGAAAAAAAAAAATCATGTTTAATAGTTTGTTATAATATTTTGCAAACAGGTAATTTTTCTCCTTCATTGATATGCGCTGATGAGGCGGCACTGGTGGGCACTGATAGGCTGCACTGATGGGCATAGATAGGCACAGATAAGGCGGCACTGATAGGCACAGTTAAGGCGGCACTGATGGGGACAGATAAGGCGGTACTGATGGGCACAGATAAGGCGGCACTGATGGCCACGGATGGGCGGCACGGATGGGCAGCACGGATGGGTGGCACGGATGGGTGGCATGGATAGGTGGCACAGATGGGCACTGATAGGTACCACTGATGGGGGGCACTGATGGGCGGCACTGATGGGGGGCACTGATGGGTGGCACTGATGGGCAGTGATGGGCAGCACTTATGGGCACTGGTAGGTGACACTGATGGGCACTGATAGGTTGCACTGATGTGGGTGCTGATGGGTGGCACTGATGTGGGTGCTGATGGGTGGCACTGATGGGTGGCACTGTGGGCACTGATGGGTGACGCTGGTGGGCACTGGTAGGCAGCACTGCTGCCTATTGCTTTGTGTTAGAAGATCGCCGTGATTGGGACTAATGTCCAGATCACGGCCGCCGGTGATCGGGTTTTTTTTTCCTCCTCACGCTGTCAGCGCGAGGAGGAAAAATAGCCGATTACCGGCTCTGTTTACATCACATGATCAGCTGTCATTGGCTGACAGCTGATCATGTGGTAAGGGGTCGGGACCAACCCCTTACTCTGATCTGTGATCAGGCGAGTCTCATAGACTCACTGGTCACCGAGCGCGCCGCGCGCCCTGCAGGGGGCGCGCAGGCCGCTAGTGCACGGGACGACGTCAATAGACGTAGTCCCGGCAATTTAGATCCGCGCTGTTGCCATCATTTGGCAATGGCCTGGATCTGAAGCGGTTAATGCATCCTATGATACCTTAGAAAAGAATTTCTACAAGAGTTAAAAATTTTACTGCCCCCAATAAGAAAAGGCACATCACATTTTTGGGGGGCCAAGTCACCGAAAAGATAACAAGATATTACTACATGAAACTGCATCTTGCCACTCTACATCTGTAAAGCATGCCCAATAAGGTTAAGGCAGTGCTGGAAAATAATGGTGGCCACACAAAATATTGACACTTTGGACCCAATTTGGACATTTTCACTTAGGGGTGTACTCACTTTTGTTGCCAGCGGTTTAGATATTTATGGCTGTGTTGAGTTATTTCGAGGGGACAGCAAATTGATTCTGTTATACAAGCTGTACACTCATTACTTTACATTGTAGCAAAGTGTAATTTCTTCAGTGTTGTCACATGAAAAGATATAATAAAATATTTACAAAAATGTGAGGGGTGTACTCACTTTTGTGAGATACTGTATATGTGTATACCCTAGCTTGGTGGGGTGGAAAAATGTGGATTCAACTGCGAGTTTTCAACCCGCCAGTCATAAACTGAGCTTCAAGTGCCTTTCATAGGGTTTTTCCGATCAGGTCCATCTGTCATTTTTTGAGAGGGATCTGATCAGAATCTCTATGCAGATCTATGTGCAGGAGGATGTAAAAGGAATTGTCCGTTTATAGCCACTTACCTACAATTCTGTCCAGGTTCATTAAAAAAAAAAATAGGGCAGGGCTGTATCTTTTTTCAGCTCTAAACATGATGGTTCACAGGTAGCCTGATGTAAATAGACACAATTCTGTTTACATTCAGTCAGGTCCGCCACAGTCTGCTGTCAAAATGTGGACACAAACTAAATGGGCACAGATGTCACAAAACGGACACATGTTCCATTCTGCTGTGATTCAGCAGGGGATCTGTTCACGGATCCCCTGCTGAGCAGAGCACAGCACAGCCAGCTGCAGTCCCCTGACCATGGCTGTCAGCTGCAGCTCTCCTAACCTCTCACTGCGCCTTCCTGTTTTCATAGTGGCCTGCAGTGCCATTCAATATCCCACTATGCCCCCAGATGCCCTGAGAGCCCCCAACCTCAGACAGTGTCACCCAGGTGCTGCAGGCCCTCTAACCTCCCATAGTACCCCCAATCTCCAACAGTGTCCCCCACCCCCGCAGCTCCCTACACTCTCCCTCAGTGCCCCTGCAAAGCCCACGGCCTCCTGGAAAGAGACTCTATCCCCCACAGTTTCTCTCAGCTCCCTCCAGCAACCTTATCCCCTACAAGGCCACCAAGCAGACCTTCTAACTCCCTCAAAAACCCCACCCCCCCTCTTTCTTCCTCACGGTGACACCCAGCATCATCCAGAACCTTCCAGCATTTCAATACATATTTTGAATTCCCATTCCTTTATTGTGTGAGCACATGAACTTTTCCTTTTTATTTATTGGGGGCATGAAAGGTTTTGGAAGAATTTACTGAGCCCTGGTCTTAATAAGGTTGAGAATCACTACCCTAGATCACCTTTTAGATTCCTTGTTTTTTTTTTGTATGATTGCTTTATATTTGTTGCTGTGAATCACAGCTCCATATTCGGATCAGCATTCCGCTTGCCTTGACATCTTGAATTTTTTCATTTTATCAGTGTGGGATAAAAATGAAACCTGGTTGGCTGCAATCAGCAACCTTTGCTTTTCCAGTTCTGCAGCAGTCATGTTTCTGCTTACTTTATGAAATCATTTGGTTGTTATGGGCAACAGTTTTTCTTTTGTTTGTTTTTTTTTTTTCATTTACTGTAGGTTTTTACTGTAGGTAGCAGCTGTACGGTTGCTCCATGTCTTGTAAACCTATAATAACTACAGCTGGTTGATAAAGGAAACAACTCCAATCTTCACAAATCACACACGCTACTACATTTTAAGTGATATATTGCATACATCAGGTGGCATTGTCTAGAAGCAAAGCCTGGGACCCTTATTGTTCTAACACAGGCTGCCAGTGTGTAGAGGAGGATGATACGCTGTCTCCATGCATGCAGCATCTCCAATGCTTGTGGGCTGAGCAACCTGATCCACCTCCTCCTCCTTTACAGTGTGGAACTCTTGGGCATGTGACTGCTTGAGTTAAGATGGCAGCTCTGTCTGAACCCTTAGGTCTGGAGCGAGGTAGGAGATATAATGCATGTTCCATTGCAGGGGCTGGGGTTTTTGGCTGTAGCCAGAGGGAGGAGGGAACAGATGAATGACTTGGTTGTTCCCTCATCTTGTTTTTCCCCTTTTTTTTTATTTTCACTGGCCTCAACCTAATAATCAGGAAATTGAGAGTGATTTGCAATATAACCTTGCACTTGCCTCTCCTGTATTCTGCTGCTCCGCAAAACACTGCAGATGACAGCTTTTCAATTCTGTCTAATCGCTTCAGTAAACATTATATTACCCACTTCTGTGTTTTCACCTTACCCCATCTTCAGAGCTGCCATTCATTATCATTTACACTTGTTAGAGTTCTATTAGGACAGCTGCTGCTATTTTTTAAGTGCAGTGATAGAGAAAGGCACCTATAGGTAGATGCAGATGGGGAAAAATGTTGCATGAAACAACAGATTTAAAAATCCACTTGCCCTTGCTTGAAACATGCATTAAGACCACTGTCACAGAGCACCCCAATCTAATAATCACTATCAAAAAGATTAGAAATTGCAAACTAACCAGATCTCTAATCACAAGCATTGCTCTAAAGCATTGTAGTCAGAACTGGAGATATGCCGCCGATAATGTTAAAGTGCTGACAGGTGTCTAAAACCTCAGGTGTACAGGGGGGCTAGTCACTATCTCACATGCAAAAGTGCTCTCCAGTTTCTAAGTGTGAATTATGTAATAAAGGTATTTTTTCTACTGATTGCTTATTAAACCAAAAAGCTCAAATTTATTTTACTACAAATTACCAATTGTCAGATGTGGTGGACGCATTTATTTTCTTTTTTTCAGGCTTTTTTTATTTTATTGTCACTTGGTGATCCTGCCACTAAGTATGTTGTTTTTCAACAGAACAAGCTGCCTTTAGTTGTTTCAGTTAGAGGATTGAGACAATTTGACACTGACAGGGGTGCTTACAATGACCAGTATTCATTTATTTATGTAAAACCTTTATCCCAAAAGGAGCAAAACTGTTTAGAAAGTATTAGCTGGGGTTTGGCTTCAATTTGTTAGTGTATCTAATTCTGCTAAGTATAGGGAGTGATATGGCGCAAAGGGATGACTAGAGCTACAGTCCATAACTGTATTTGGGAATTTACAGAAAAGGGTTTTCGCTGAATCCAGAACACCTTTAAGCCCCATACACATGATAGGACTTTGTACAAACTTTCCTGTGGATTTTTGTACAAAGGGCGTTGGCCATAAGTGTGTATTGCATACAGACGGCAGGACTTTTCCAGCCAACTTTCACCAAATCACATGGTTTTTCAGCTCTTTACCACCTCCCTTTGGTCAACTTCTGTATTGTCTGATATTGTGTCAATCTCGCCGCTTTTATTGGGTTCACACTGGTTCGGGGATCCGACTTGGATCCCCACCAATGCCAGGCACTGTGTTTGGTATGAATCATGAGGGGGAACTCCACGCCAAATTTTAAATAAAAAAACGGCGTGGGTTCCCCCCAGGGGCATACCAGGCCCTTAGGTCTGGTATGGATCTTAAGGGGAACCCCTACGCCAAAAAAACGGCATAGGGTCCCCCCCCCAAAATCCATACCAGACCCTTTTCCGAGCATGCAGCCCGGCCGGTCAGGAAACGGGGTGGGAACGAGCGATCCCCCCCTCCTGAGCCGTACCAGGCTGCATGCCCTCAACATGGGGGGTGGGTGCTTTGGGGGCCGGGATCTGGATCTGCCGGATTCACATAGGGTGGGGGGCCGGGATCTGGGGGCCCCCTTATTAAAGGGGGCTCCCGGATTCCGATTAGCCCCCTGCCCACAGACACCGACAACCAACAGCCAGGGTTGTCGGGAAGAGGCCATAGTCCTCATCAACATGGGGACAAGGTGCTTTGGGGTGGGGGGCCTGCAGGGTGCCCCCTCCCCCAAAGCATCCACCCCCATGTTTAGGGCCTGTGGCCTGGTACGGCTCAGGAGGGGGGGTGCTCGCTCGTCCCCACCCCCTTTCCTGACCGGCTGGGCTGCGTGCTCAGATAAGGGTCTGGTATGGATTTTGGGGGGACCGCCACACCATTTTTTCGTCATAGGGGTTCCCCTTAAAATCCATACCAGACCTAAGGGCCTGGTATGCCCCCAGAGGGGAATTCCCTCTCGCGCTCGCCGCAATAGGAAAATGTGTTTTTCCTATTGCAGCCAGCGCGAGATGTACAGTATCCTGTCGCCGAGAACCAGCGCGATGGGTTCGTGCTGGAAACATTCTTGCGGCTGCGTACTGTAGTTTGTACAAAAGTCTGATGCTTTTGTGTACACACGATCGGACTTTGCTCCATCAGACTTTTGTTGCCAGAAAGTTTGTGCGTTCGTACAGCCAACAAAAGTCCGATGGAAACAGAAAAAGTTTGTCCGATGGAGCGTACACACGGTCGGATGTTGCTCCAAAACAGCTAATTTGCATGTTTGTTATCAAAAAGTCCGATCGTGTGTACGGGCCTTTATGCAGCACCTCCAGGAGACTGGGGAGATCTTTATAACGGCAAATAAAACACAGCAGAGTGTTCAATCGACATGTAGTGGATATTATTCATTTATTAACAACTAGACCAGACCATTTTTAACTGGCAATTGCTTTCTCATGCAACACTGTACACAAGTGAATTTTTTATCATTTTGTTCCACACAAATAGAGCTTTATTTTCATAGTATTTGATCACCACTGGGTTTTTAATCTTTATTCTATACACAAAAAAAGACTGAACTTTTTGAAAAAAAAAAAAAACAATATTTTATTTCTATTATAAAAACATATCCAATAAAATCACATTTCTTCATACATTTAGGCTAAAATGTATTCTGCTACATATCTTTGGTAAAATAATGCCTATAAGTGTATATTGATCAGTTTGTGTGAGAGTTATAGCGTCTACAAACTATGGTATACTGTATATACTCAAATTTACTTGAGGCGCTAAAATGCAAGGACGGTACAAACACCCCCCAAATTACCTCTTTTTTGGAAAGTAGACATCCCAAGGTATTTTCTGAGACACAGGTCGAGTCCATGAAAGATTTTATTTTTTGCAACAAGCTTTTGGAAAATTACATATATAATTCTTCTTTTTTTTACACAAAGTTGTCACTTTAATGAGATATTTCTCACACATGCCATGGATAAAAATGGAATTACACCCCAAAACACATTCTACTACTTCTCCCGAATATGGGGATACCACATGTGAGAGACTTTTTTGGAGCCTAGCCACATACAGGGGCCTAAAATCCAATGGCCACCTTCAGGTTTTCAAAGGTTGTAACTTTTGCATTTAATTTCCTGACTACCTATCGCATTTTTGGAGGCCCTAAAATACCAGAACAGTATAAACACCCCTCAAATCACCCCTTTTTGGAAAGTAGACACCCCAAGGTATTTGCTGAGAGGCATGTTGAGTCCATAAAAGATTTTATTTTTTGTCAAACTTTTTCTTTTTACACAAAGTTGCCACTTTAATGAGAAACTTCTCACGCATGCCATGGGTATATGTGGAATTACACCCCAAAACACATTCTGCTACTTCTTCTGATTATGGGGAGGCCACAGGTGAGATACACTTTGGGAGCCTTGCCATGTACAGCGGCCCAAAGCCCAACAATCACCTTCAGGCTTTAAAAAGTCATCACTTCCACATTTTATTTCCTGTCTCAGAGGCCCTAAAATGCCAGGACAGTATAAACACCCCCCAAATTACTCATTTTTGGAAAGAAGACACTCCATAGTATTTGATAAGAGGCATGGTGAGTATTTGAATAAATGTAAAACCTCTGCGTATAGTATAAATAAAATCTCTAAAGCATTCAAACAAAATCAAATAGTGTTACCACCTCACAAAAGAAAGCTGCAAACTGTAAGGCCCCTTTCACATGACAGACCCGCTCGGATCTGCCTGTCCGTTTTTCAGGCAGATCTGAGCAGGCCACCACAGACGGATATCAGCGGAGATGTGTCCGCTGACACACGCCTGCCATCTGATTCAGCAAGATCCGCTGAAAACAGACGGATGGCGATACGTTCAGAGATATTCACTTTACCTACAGGTAAGCTTTATTATAAGCGTACCTGTCGGTTAAAATAATCACGCGTTTACTACCACTTAAAAGTGCTTATGTGCATAACGTTAAATTCATACATATATGACAGAAATAAGACCAAGTAATTCTGCGCTGCTCGCAAGATCAGCAGCTAACACACCACATTGAAAAAATGGTATACTAAATAAAAACAGCAAAAGTGTAGCGCTAAAGAATGATGTGCCCAGTGCAATATATGAGTGAAACTAAATGGCACTAAATTCAAAATTGAATACAATAAGTAAGATGTTATACACAATTGTGTGCAAAGTGAAAATAAAGTCCATAAATAATGATGGATGTGAATATATTCCCAGTCAATATATGAGGAAATCTTGCAAACAATAAATGTATATAGCTGTGAGGAGAACCACCACCGGGTGAAGAGGAGGCTTACCGGATCGTTTGAACACGCTAGAGCATACGCTCTGCGTGTCAAACAGGCTTGGGTATGGTTGAATGGACCCTGGATCAGTATCATCAGGCAGGTGTACACAGATGACAGCCAGATGGAACCACAGAAAATGTAATATCATTGCAGACCGTTAAAAAGAATGTTAAAAAGGAAAGCAAGAGGGGACCACATAGCGTAATTCCGTAAACAAGGATGAATTTAATGAATTAAAAAACACTCACATGAATGGAAGTATAAAACAGCGCTGATATAAAATCAATAAGGCAGCCGGGGGGACCGTCCCGATGCGTTTCGTCTCCAAGGACATCGTCTGGGGTAACGATGTCCTTGGAGACAAAGCACGTCGGGACGGTCCCCACTGCTGCCAAATTGATTTTATATCAGCGCTGTTTTTTACTTTCATTCATGTGAGTGTTTTTTAATTCATTAAATTCATCCTTGTTTACGGAATTACGCTATGTGGTCCCCTCTTGCTTTCCTTTTTGACATTCTCCACATGCCTGTGGATTTCTGAGTTCCGGTCTGCATGTGATATTACATTTTCCGTGGTTCCATCTGGCTGTCATCTGTGTACACCTGCCTGACGATACTAATCCAGGGTCCATTCAACCATACCCAAGCCTGTTTGACACACAGAGCGTATGCTCTAGCATGTTCAAACGATCCGGTAAGCCTCCTCCTCACCCGGTGGTGGTTCTCCTCACAACTATATACATTTATTGTTTGCAAGTTTTACTCGTATATTGACTGGGAATATATTCACATCCATCATTATTTATGGACTTTATTTTCACTTTGCACGCAATTGTGTATAACATCTTACTTATTGTATTCAATTTTGAATTTAGTGCCATTTTGTTTCACTCATATATTGCACTGGGCACATCATTCTTTAGCGCTACACTTTTGCTGTTTTTATACAAATATGACAGCTGACTGTTTTTTCCCTCATGGATTCTAAAGCTGTATGTATAGTAGGGGTGTTGAATATAATTGCTGCATCAATGCATCATGATTCAGACATTCGTGATTGTGCATTGATGCTGAAAGTCGGCCAAATCCATCCAATCCAACGTCATCCGGCGCTCCAGGCAGTGCTCTGCCTCTCCTGGAGAAATACAGAGGCAGAGCCTGCCTGGTGAATAAAGTCCTCACCCCTTTCCCACCCACCGCAGTGAGATGGACACTGAAGCAGAAAGTCAGCTGATGAGCTGACAGCCAGTAGTGAAGGGGAGGGGCTCGAGGAGACCCCACGTCAGGAGAGGCATCACTGAAGGCACCAGAAGGGAGAAGAGAGGCAGAGACACACTGAGGGGAATCGACTGACACTGAAAGCAGGTGAGTGCTAGTGTCACTGATTCCATCCCTCCAGCACCATCACCCCTCTGCCTCTGACTAAATCCCATCTCTCCACCGCCACCATCATCCCTCTGCCTCTGATCCCATCCATCCCACCATCCCTCTGCCTCCGATCACATCCCTCTACTACCATCCCTCTGTCACTGATCCCACCCCCCATCATAATCCTTCTGCCACTGATCTCCCTATCACCATCCCTCTGTCACTGATCTCATCCATCCCCCTGCCACTGGTCCCATCTCTCCACTATCATCCCTCTGCCACTGATCCAATTCCCCCCATCACCATCTATCTTCCACTGATCCCATCTACCCCATCTTTCCTCTGCCATTGATCCCATCCACCCCACCATCCCTCTGCCACAGATCCCATCCACCCCACCATTCCTCTGCCAATGATCCCATCCATTCCACCATCCCTCTGCCACTGATCCCATCGATCCCACCATCCCTCTGCCACTAATCCCATCCATCCCACATCCCTCTGCCACTGATCCCATCCGTCCCTCTGCCACTGATCCCATCCATCCTTCTTTCCCTGATCCTATCCATCAAACCATCCCTCTGCCACTGATCGCATATGTCACGCCATCCCTCTGCCACTATTTCCATCCATTCCACCATCCCTCTGTCATTGATCCCATCCCACCCCTACCACCATCCTTCTGCCCCTGATCCCATCCATCCCACCATCCCTCTGCCACTGATATCATCCATCCCACCATCCATTTGCCCCTGATCCCTTCCACCCCACCATCCCTCTGCCACTGATCCCATCCCACCCCAACCACTATCCCTCTGCACCTGATTCCATCCATCCCACCAGCCCCTTCTCACTACCACTTATATTTTGTGCATTTAGGACAGGTATGCATTTCAGGTCTTTTTTAAGACAATCTACTGAGCAGCCCAGCACTAGTTTGTAAGAGAGTCAGTCTTTTCCACATTTTCACATCTCTTACGGCAAAGAAGCTTTTCTGTTTTTCCTCTAGACATAAACATAGACATTGTCCTCTGTAATTAACTAAAAGTTAATAACTTGTAGCCCTCTTTTGGGATGGTTATGAGAATTATGAGAATTATGAGATATCGCGCTAAGAGCAAATGAAAATAAAAGAAACAGAGTTCTGACTGCTTAAATTTTTGGATAAAAACCATGGGCATTAATCGTGATGCATCCCGGAATCAAATCGTTGACAGGATAATTGGAATCAAATCATGAGACCAGTCAAGATGCAGGAACAGTACACCGCTGAACATGGGGAGTGTGGTTTTCCGGAGGATCGAAGAACCGGGTAAGTGTAGCCTTTCCTTGCGTCCCTGGACAAAACGAGCAGTTAATCCATGCAGTGCGGGCACAGCCCACTGCATGGGAAAATAAAAATAATTGCAAGCCTACCAGTAAAATGTACAAGGGTCTTGTCTATGCAGATGTTTTGTTGGGGCATATACACATCTGCAAATTTAGAGGAGAGGTAATTTATGAGGGGCCGAATTTTATGGAGCCAATCATAGTCAGGGTCACTCCGCCGACAACAGAGGGAATTGTCATTAAAATACATAAAATGCATTATTGTCTTATATCTTACCCTGGCCATTGCAGCAAAGAACAGGGGCATATGATAAATCAGGTCTGTAGACCAATAGGACCGCAATTCATTATTTTTTGTAATGCCCAAGTTAAGGGTTAGGCCCAAAATAGTTTTAAATTCGAAAACTGATAGGTTTCCACCCAAATGGCCAGGCAAATTTTTGTTGGTGGCGATGTACTGTTGGGTATAAAGATTACATAGGTCCACAATCAGATTATATAGGTATTCAGTGAAAAACAAAAAAAAAAAAAACAAAGTCAAGCGGTGTTGATAAAGCAGAGCTCCACCCAAAAGGGGAAGCGCTGCTTGTTCGCACACACCCCCCCTTCCACTGCCACATTTGGCACTTTTTGAGGGGGAGTGGGCATCTGGTTTTGACAGATACCCGCTCCTACTTCTGGGTAAAATCGCCGCTGCCATTTCTGAGTATTTCCGGCCCCTCCTCCTTCCCCCCCGCTGCCTTCTATTATGCACGCAGGTCCCAGAAGATGGCAGGATCATTCAGAAAGCGCGGCTTCACTGCCGGTTTCCCTTAGTGAAGATGCCGGGGACTGCACCCAAAGCTGATTGAAATTGTTCGGGGTGCCGACATCGCTGGATCCCTAGACAGGTAAGTGTAATTATATTAAAAGTCAGCAGCTACAGTATTTTTAGCTGCTGACTCCTAATTTTTTTCCCAGATTGGAGTTCCTCTTTAAGTTCGCTGTTTCCACCTGAACCCTGGGCTAAGCAGTGAATTAGCCACGTGAGGAAGAAAATAATTTGTTTCGTTTCGTTTTGGATTGATTCATGAAGTTACTAATTTCCTTTTGATGCATTCGTAATTAAATTTGTATAGTTTTGTTTAGTTTATACGTCTTCGACCAGATTCAAATTTTTTCCAATGGATTCAAAGTTTTTGAATCGAAAATATTGAGTCCTTTCAAATTCATTGTGAAGAATAGCTGGTTGTTAAGGAAATGCCATGTCCTTAAACAAACTCATCCCCGGATTCCCCACTGACAGAAGGATGTAAACAATGCCGACATTCTTTTTTTTTTTTTTCACGTTTTCTTTTAAACGTTTTAGTTTGGGCTTTACCACCAAAATCCATACCAGACCCTTATCCAAGCATGCAGCCTGGCAGGTCAGGAAAGGGGGGCGAGCGAGGGCCCCCCCCTAAACCATACCAGGCCACATGCCCTCAACATAAGGGGGGTACTTTGGGGCAGAGGGGCTGCCCCCCCAAAGCACCTTGTCCCCATACTCATTTACCAAAAAAAAGTGTAAGAAAAACAAAACACAAACACAGTTTTTGATGAGTCCTTTATTAAAAGAAAAAAAAAACCGTAGTCCCCCAAGTAAATCCAGCATCAATCACAATCAATGCTGCCCCGATTAAAAAAAGAAAAGAGATCCGCATCCGTCGCTTACCTCCCAGCGTCTAACATCTCCAGTTCTCTAGTAAAAAAATAAATGGTTATACGCTGTCAATGGTGACCCTGCCCCTGTGTTTTTTTAGTTTGGTGGGAACCAGAGATGGGTCGGCAGAAGCGCCATTCATCACGATTGCTGCTGAATTTATTTTAGACATTGTTTATGTTTTTTTTTTTTTTACAAGGACTTGTCAAAAACTTTGTTCATGTCTCCATTTATTTTTTACACTTTTTTTGGTGAATGAATAGGGGTACTATACATCCCATATTCGTTCACATGGGGATCCGGGAGCCCACTTGTTAACTACTTTCTGTCTGGCCATTGCCTACAAACGTCAGGTGGGAAGCAGCGCTGATGTGGGTTAACGTACCTGTACGTCTCCTTGCAACAGAGACGTATGTCTCACAGAGCGTGCACCTGGTGGTTGGTATGTCACCTGGGCATAGCGGATCACATTACCGCTGTGTCCAGGTGATAGGATGTTGTTTTACCATGTGATTGCTGTGTCCATTCACAGCGATCACATAGTAAACAATGAAAAGTTAAAGTTAAGATCAGTTCCCTCTGCTCTCACTGTGAGAGCAGAGAGATCCAATGCTGCAGCCTGTGAGCGTACAGCAGATTGTCAGGCTGCTTGTACACTCATAAACAGCAATGCAAGCCTGCCCAAGTGTCTCTGATCACCGCCCCCAGTGCCCCAGATCACTGCCCCAGTGTAGTCATAATAAACAATGCAGCCATCCCTGTCACCTGTCCCGGTGCTCACCAAAACACCACAATACACCATATCTGTGTGCTGATCACTGCCATACCAGCGCCCCGATCACTGCCCTAACCCATACCAGTACCATGATTACCACCATTTGCCATACCAGCATCCTGATCACTACCATATGCCATACCAGCATACCGATCACCACCATATGCCATACCAGCACCCTGAACACGCCATACCAGCGCCCTAATCATGCCGTACTACTGCCCTGATCCCCGCCATACACCATACCAGTGCCCTGATCCCTGTCATACACCATACCAGTACCCTGATCACTGCCATACACCATATTAGCGCCCTGATCACTGACATACACCATACCAGCATCCTGTTTACTGTTGTAGCCAAGTCCCGGGCCTCTCCAGGCCTAATGGTGACCTCCAGAGTTAGGGACAGCTGACATTCTTCTGTGTAGAGTGGGTTACGAGGCATGATGGGTGTAATGTATTCATGGGCACCAGATACTTTTTGAATGTAAAGAGATTTATTGTGGGAGAGAGGTTTAGGGCCAGGACACCCTTTAGTAGCAATGTTAATTTAGCAGACTGCGAGACTTCTATAGGTAGAAGGGAAGGCATCCAGCAAGACACCACATCTGCATGAGTAGGACCGCTGTCTCCTATGGCAACAATCTTGAAACAGTTTCTAACAAAGGTTGTAATGAGCTTTTTTGACTGAGCTCCCAGTCTTTCACTAGACTTGCTGATCCACTGCCACTGGATCCCCTGAGGGGATCTGAGGGATTTTTTCATTCAGTATCTTCCTCAAGCGTCACCCACGCGTCCCTGCTGGGTCCCTAGCTTGGCACTCACTGATACTCCTCAAGCGACACCCCACTAGCCGGCTTGGTCCCTGGCTTGGCACACAATAATGCTCTGCTATTAGTAAGAAACTGCTTCCTGCTTTACTTGGAGATTCCTGGGTGATCATCTGGGAGCTCTCCATGTGGAGATACAGTGGGGATGGAAAGTATTCAGACCCCCTTAAATTTTTCACTCTTTGTTATATTGCAGCCATTTGCTAAAATCATTTAACCACTTGCCGACCGCCTAACGCAGATATACTGCGGCAGAATGGCACGGGCAGGCAAAGTAACGTATGGGTACGTTACTTGACTCCCGCGGGCGGGGGGTCTGATCAGCCCCCCCCCCCCGGTGCCCGAGGCAGTCGGCATCTGTCCCCGAGCGATCAGAGGTGGGGGGAGGCCATCCATTCGTGGCCACCCCCTTGCGATCGCTCCCAGCCAATGAGAATCTACCTCTGCTGCTGTATAGTAAACAACGGCAGAGGAAGTGATGTCATCGCTACTCAGCTCGGTATTTTTCATTCCGGCGCCAAGGAGAGAAGACATCTGAGTAAGTGCACAACACATCACAGTAAAAAACACCAGACACACTTTACACCACCCATCACCCCCCGATCACCCCCTAATCACCCCCCCGTCACAGTGACACCAAGCAGTTTTTTTTCTGATTACTGCATTGGTGTCAGTTTGTGACAGTTAGAAGTGGTAGGGCAGTTAGTGTTAGCCCCCTTTAGGTCTAGGATACCCCCCACACCCCCCCTAATAAAGTTTTAACCCCTTGATCACCCCCAGTTGCCAGTGTCACTAGGCGATCGTTTTTCTGATCGCTGTATTAGTGTCACTGGTGATGCTAGTTAGGGAGGTAAATATATAGGTTCACCGTCAGCGTTTTATAGCGTCAGGGACCCCCCTATACTACCTAATAAAGATTTTAACCCCTTGATCGCCCTCTAGTTAACCCTTTCACCAGTGATCACCGTATAACTGTTACGGGTGACGCTGGTTAGTTAGTTTAATTTTTTTATAGTGTCAGGGCACCCGCCGTTTATTACCGAATAAAGGTTTAGCCCCCTGATCGCCCGGCGGTGATATAAGTTAGGTTTTACGGTCAGATAGGGTCTGCGTCGCCCCAGGCAGCGTCAGGTTAGCGCCAGTACCGCTAACACCCACGCACACAGCATGCACCTCCCTTAGTGGTCTAGTATCTAAACGGATCAATATCTGATCAGATCTATATTAGCGTCCCCAGCAGTTTGGGGTTCCCAAAAACGCAGTGTTAGCGGGATCAGCCCAGATACCTGCTAGCACCTGCGTTTTGCCCCTCCGCCCAGCCCACCCACGTGCAGTATCGATCGATCACTGTCACTTAAAAAACACTAAACGCATAACTGCAGCGTTCGCAGAGTCAGGCCTGATCCCTGCGATTGCTAACAGTTTTTTTGGTAGCGTTTTGGTGAACTGGCAAGCACCAGCCCCAGGCAGCGTCAGGTTAGTGCCAGTAGCGCTAACACCCACACACGCATCGTACACCTTCCTTGGTGGTATAGTATCTGATCCGATCAGATCTATACTAGCGTCCCCATCCGTTTAGGGTTCCCAAAAACGCAGTGTTAGCGGGATCAGCTCAGATACCTGCTAGCACCTGCGTTTTGCCCCTCCGCCCAGCCCAGCCCACCCAAGTGCAGTATCAATCGATCACTGTCACTTACAAAACACTAAACACATAACTGCAGCGTTCGCAGAGTCAGGCTTGATCACTGCGATCGCTAACAGTTTTTTTGGTAGCGTTTTGGTGATCTAGTAGTCAAACCAGCACTGCAGTAACACTTGGTGACGTGGCGAGTCCCACAAGTGCAGTTCAAGCACAAGTAGTGTCCCGCTGCCACCAAGAAGAAGACAAACACAGGCCCGTCGTGCCCATAATGCCCTTCCTGCTGCAGTCGCCAATCCTAATTGGGAACCCACCACTTCTGCAGCATCCGTACTTCCTCCATTCACATCCCCAAAGTCGGCTGCATGAGAGGCATTTTCTTTATGTCCTCCCGAGTACCCCTACCCAACGAACCCCCCCAAAAAAGATGTTGTGTCTGCAGCAAGCGCGGATATAGGCGTGACACCCGCTATTATTGTCCTGACAATCCTGGTCTTTGCATTGGTGAATGTTTTGAACGCTACCATACACTAGTTGAGTATTAGTGTAGGGTACAGCATTGCACAGACTAGGCACACTTTCACAGGGTCTCCCAAGATGCCATCGCATTTTGAGAGACCCGAACCTGGAACCGGTTACAGTTATAAAAGTTAGTTACAAAAAAAAAAAAAAAAAAAAAAAACACAAAAAAAATATATATATATAAAAAAAAAAAATAGTTGTCGTTTTATTGTTCTCTCTCTCTCTCTCTATTCTCTCTATTGTTCTGCTCTTTTTTACTGTATTCTATTCTGGAATGTTTTATTGTCCTTATGTTTTATCATGTTTGCTTTTCAGGTATGCAATTTTTTATACTTTACTGTTTACTGTGTTTTATTGTTAACCATTTTTTTGTCTTCAGGTACGCCATTTATTTATCTTGACAGCAACAGCGTTCACTCCCACGATATATAAAGCCGTGACTCCAGCGGAGGTGATATATGCCGAAGCATGGGGGCAGCAGGGGCGGAGGAGCGATTTGCTCCTAACTTTTGGGACAGATGCCCCTTTGCTTCGACATATATAAATGGTGCATGTATGCCCATCATTAGAAGTAGGTGGATGAAGGGAGGTATTCTAATGGTGGGCATACCCACCGATCAATCTCTTTTTTTCGTTCAGCCCACAGGCTGCATGAAAAAAAAAAAAAGATTACAATATATGCCCAACAAGGACCAGCAACGTACTGGTATGTTGCTGGACTTTGAGTGGTTATACCAGAATGATGCCTGCAGGTTTAGGTATCATCTTGGTATCATTCTTTTCAGCCAGCGGTCGGCTTTTATGTAAAAGCAATCCTAGCGGCTAATTAGCCTCTAGACTACTTTTACAGGGAACCTGAGAATGCAGCCGGTGATTCAGCCAGCTGACCATAGAGCTGATCAGAGACCAGAGTGGCTCCAAACATCTCTATGGCCTAAGAAACCGGAAGCTACGAGCATTTCATGTCTTAGATTTCGCCGGATGTAAACAGCGCCATTGGGAAATTGGGAAAGCATTTTATCACACCGATCTTGGTGTGGTCATATGCTTTGAGGGCAGAGGAGAGATCTAGGGACTAATTGACTCCAATTTTTTCAAAAAAAGAATACCTGTCACTACCTATTGCTATCATAGGGGATATTTACATTGCCTGAGATAACAATAAAAATGATTAAAAAAAAAAAAAATGAAAAGGAACAGTTTAAAAATAAGATAAAAAAGCAAAAAAATAATAAAGAAAAAAAAAAAAAAGCACCCCTGTCCCCCCTGCTTTCGCGCAAAGGCGAACGCAAGTGTCGGTCTGGCGTTAAATGTAAACAGCAATTGCACCATGCATGTGAGGTATCACCGCGAAGGTCAGATCGAGGGCAATAATTTTAGCAGTAGACCTCCTCTGTAAATCTAAAGTGGTAACCTGTAAAGGCTTTTAAAAATGTATTTATTTTGTCGCAACTGCACGTTTGTGCGCAATTTTAAAGCATGTCATGTTTGGTATCCATGTACTCGCCCCAAGATCATCTTTTTTATTCCATCAAACATTTGGGCAATATAGTGTGTTTTAGTGCATTAAAATTTTAAAAAGTGTGTTTTTCCCCCAAAAAATGCGTTTCAAAAATTGCTGTGAAAATACTGTGTGAAAAAAAAAAAATTAAACACCCACCATTTTAATCTGTAGGGCATTTGCTTTTAGAAAATATATAATGTTTGGGGGTTCAAAATAATTTTCTTGCAAAAAAAAATTATTTTTTCATGTAAACAAAAATTGTCAGAAAGGGCTTTGTCTTTAAGTGGTTAGAAGAGTGGGTGATGTGTGACATAAGCTTCTAAATGTTGTGCATAAAATGTCAGGAGAGTTCAACCCCCCCCCAAATGACCCCATTTTGGATAGTAGACACCCCAAGCTATTTGCTGAGAGGCATGTCGAGTCCATGGAATATTTTATATTGTGACACAAGTTGCGATAAAAAGACACATTTTTTTTTGCACAAAGTTGTCACTAAATGATATATTGCTCAAACATGCCATGGTAATATGTGAAAATACGCCCCAAAATACATTCTGTTGCTTCTCCCAAGTACGGGGATACCACATGTGTGAGACTTTTTGGGAGCCTAGCCACGTACGGGACCCCGAAACCAAGCACCGCCTTCAGGCTTTCTAAGGGCGTACATTTTTTATTTCACTCTTCACTGCCTATCACAGTTTCGGAGGCCATGGAATGCCCAGGTGGCACAAAACCCCCCGAAATGACCCTATTTTGGAAAGTAGACACCCCTAGCTATTTGCTGAGAGGTATAGTGAGTATTTTGCAGACCTCACTTTTTGTCACAAAGTTTTAAAAATTGAAATTTCACAAACAAATGAGAGCTGCAAATACTCACCATGCCTCTCAGCAAATAGCTTGGGGTGTCTACTTTCCAAAATGGGGTCATTTGTGCTATCTTGGCATTTTATGACCTTCGAAACTGTGATAGGTAGTGAGGAGTGAATCAAAAATTTACGCCCTTAGAAATCCTGAAGGAGGTGATTGGTTTTCGGGGCCCCGTATGCAGCTAGGCTCCCAAAAAGTCCCACACATGTGGTATCCCCATACTCAGGAGAAGCAGCAGAATGTATTTTGGGGTGTAATTCCACATATGCCCATGGCATGTTTGAGCAATATATCATTTAGTGACAACTTTGTGCAAAAAAAAAAAAAAAAAATTGTCACTTTCCCGCAACTTGTGTCAAAATATAAAATATTCCATGAACTCAACATGCCTCTCAGCAAATAGCTTGGGGTGTCTACTTTCCAAAATGGGGTCATTTGTGGGGGGCTTTGTGCCATTTGGGCATTTTATGGGCTTCAAAACTGTGATAGGTAGTGAGGAGTGAAATCAAAAATTTACGCCCTTAGAAATCCTGAAGGCGGTGATTGGTTTTCGGGGCCCCGTACACGGCTAGGCTCCTAAAAAGTCCCACACATGTGGTATCCCCATACTCAGGAGAAGCAGCTAAATGTATTTGGGGGTGCAATTACACATATGCCCATGGCCTGTGTGAGCAATATATCATTTAGTGACAACTTTTTGTAATTTTTTTTTTTTTTTGTCATTATTCAATCACTTGGGACAAAAAAAAAAATAATATTCAATGGGCTCAACATGCCTCTCAGCAATTTCTTTGGGGTATCTACTTTCCAAAATGGGGTAATTTGGGGGGTTTTGTACTGCTCTGCCATTTTAGCACCTCAAGAAATTACATAGGCAGTCAAACTAAAAGCTGTGTAAATTCCAGAAAATGTACCCTAGTTTGTAGACGCTATAACTTTTGCGCAAACCAATAAATATACGCTTATTGACATTTTTTTTACCAAAGACATGTGGCCGAATACATTTTGGCCTAAATGTATGACAAAAATTGAGTTTATTGGATTTTTTTTTATAACAAAAAGTAGAAAATATCATTTTTTTTCAAAATTTTTGGTCTTTTTCTGTTTATAGCGCAAAAAATAAAAATTGCAGAGCTGATCAAATACCATCAAAAGAAAGCTCTATTTGTGGGAAGAAAAGGACGCAAATTTCGTTTGGGTACAGCATTGCATGACCGTGCAATTAGCAGTTAAAGCTACGCAGTGCCAAATTGTAAAAGGTGCTCTGGTCAGGAAGGGGGTAAATCCTTCCGGGGCTGAAGTGGTTAGGTTCATTTTTTTCCTCATGATTGTACACACAACACCCCATATTGACAGAAAAACACAGAATTGTTGACATTTTTGTAGATTTATTAAAAAAGAAAAACTGAAATATCAAATGGTCCTAAGTATTCAGACCCTTTGCTGTGACACTCATATTTAACTCGGGTGCTGTCCATTTCTTCTGATCATCCTTGAGATGGTTCTACACCTTCATTTGAGTCCAGCTGTGTTTGATTATACTGATTGGACTTGATTAGGAAAGCCACACACCTGTCTATATAAGACCTTACAGCTCACAGTGCATGTCAGAGCAAATGAGAATCATGAGGTCAAAGGAACTGCCTGAAGAGCTCAGAGACAGAATTGTGGCAAGGCACAGATCTGGCCAAGGTTACAAAAAAATTTCTGCTGCACTTAAGGTTCCTAAGAGCACAGTGGTCTCCATAATCCTTAAATGGAAGACGTTTGGGACGACCAGAACCCTTCCTAGAGCTGGCCATCCAGCCAAACTGAGCTATCGGGGGAGAAGAGCCTTTGTGAGAGAGGTAAAGAAGAACCCAAAGATCACTGTGGCTGAGCTCCAGAAGGGAGAAGGGAGAGAGTTGTAGAAAGTCAACCATCACTGCAGCCCTCCACCAGTCGGGGCTTTATGGCAGAGTGGCCCGACGGAAGCCTCTCCTAAGTGCAAGACACATGAAAGCCCGCATGGAGTTTGCTAAAAAAAACACCTGAAGGACTCCAAGATGGTGATAAATAAGATTCTTTGGTCTGATGAGACCAAGATAGAACTTTTTGGCCTTAATTCTAAGCGGTATGTGTGGAGAAAACCAGGCACTGCTCATCACCTGTCCAATACAGTCCCAACAGTGAAGCATGGTGGTGGCAGCATCATGCTGCGGGGGTGTTTTTCAGCTGCAGGGACAGGACGACTGGTTGCAATCGAGGGAAAGATGAATGCGGCCAAGTACAGGGATATCATGGACGAAAACCTTCTCCAGGGTGCTCAGGACCTCAGACTGGGCCGAAGGTTTACCTTCCAACAAGACAATGACCCTAAGCACACAGCTAAAATAACAAAGGAGTGGCTTCACAACAACTCCGTGACTGTTCTTGAATGGCCCAGTCAGAACCCTAACTTAAACCCAATTGAGCATCTCTGGAGAGACCTAAAAATGGCTGTCCACCAACATTTACCATCCAACCTGACAGAACTGGAGAGAATCTGCAAGGAGTAATGGCAGAGGATCTCCAAATCCAGGTGTGAAAAACTTGTTGCATCTTTCCCAAAAAGACTCATGACTGTATTCAGAGGCGGCTCTCTAATTAGGCAAATTAGGCGGTCGCCTAAGGCCTCGCACTCACAGAGGCCTTGCGGCCGCCTAATTTGCCTGTTCTCAATCACTTAAGTTGACGCCGGCGGCTCCGCCTATCCCCACTGGGACTCTGTGGCTTAGGAGCTGATGGACAAATCAGATACTGCCCGCAGCCTGAGGAATACCGGCCTCATCATGGAGCGTCCCAGTCCGTGTGGCCTCATGTGTAAGTTTTGCCTAAGGCCTCACAAAGCCTAGAGCCGCCTCTGACTGTATTAGATCAAAAGGGTGCTTCTACTAAATACTGAGCAAAGGGTCTGAATACTTAGGACCATGTGATATTTCAGTTTTTCTTTTTTAATAAATCTGCAAAAATGTCAACAATTCTGTGTTTTTCTGTCAATATGGGGTGCTGTGTGTACATTTGTTTTGGATTCAGAAAAAAGTTCCGATATTATTATATCTACCCCTGATCAGATTGTTGAATACAAAAGCATGCATGCTTCAAGTAAGCTCACACTGAGACTGCTTAGTTCAGAGTCAAATTACTTTCTGTTTAATATTTCCGCTTCTCAAGACTTTTATACAATTCCATTGAAGATTGAGATACGTCAACAAGACTGGCGCATACAAGCCACAATTATAAAAATACAAATATGTGACAAAATTTTGGCTTTCAGCTGATGCACATTTGCAGAAGTGAATACAGTAATTGTTTTTGCAGCGTTCTCTTGCTCTTGCTCCATTGTGTTATGCTGTTATATTCAAACTTTTTGATTCATTTTTTGCAGTCAGTCCATTTCCTAAGCAAGCTTTGCAGAATATCTGTAAATGTCTTAAGGCTTAATAAGCATAGAAGCTGAGTTTATATATGTTAGGTATATAAAGAAGGTAGTGGAATAGACAGTTCACCATGATCACATCCATTACAGTCCCCCCCTTGAAGCTGTCTATTTCAAACTGTCCCTTATACTAAAAAGTCCTACTCACTACCCTGGCCCTCTCCTCTGCAACTCTTTTCAGCTGTATATAGAGAAGAGCAGTGACTAACTCACTAACTCACTACCCCCCTCGATACAGCTTGGAGGGGCAATCAGGTGCTGTCTGTCCCTGTAATCCTATGCATCTTGGGAGGAGGTGACTGTAACGGAGTGTAACACATAATCATCATCAAGTCTTACATAATCTTCATCATCTGGTATTTCCTGGTTCACAAACATGGGAGTGGATTGGGCAACAGCTTTTTCTACACACTTCTTAAAGAAGGGAAGAACACAGCAGGCCATGACAGCTAGGGTCACTAGAATTATCAGAATGGCTATTCTGATCTGTGTTAAAATTCCCTGCCATCCCCCTTGATCCAGGTGAAGTACTGATCCCAGGGGTTGGAGAGCCCTGAATTCTTTTTTAATTCTTTGGACAAATCCTCAAGCTTCTGGATGGCTAAAGTCACTTTACCATTTGGGCCTGTGTTATCTGGGATATAAGTATAGCATGTACTTGTTTCAGGTAACATCTTACACACACCCCCCTTTTCAGCTAGGACCATGTCTAAGGTCATACGGTTTTGGAAGGTCATATGTGAAGCGGCTTCTAGTTGTTCGGCTAAACCTCGGGGTGCATCTCTGGTGTAAATAACAAACCTTTGTTGGTTGTAGTAGATGTAATTTATACAGTCTACATTCTTGTTTACAGTGATGATGGGGATCAGGGACTCAAATCCTGCTGTTACTTGGTCTCTTGCTTTGAACTCATCTGGGACCCCTCTAGGGACCCCTATGGCATCTATGTATACATGAGGGTCAAAGCTTCCTGCTGGGGCACTCCTATGCCTCCTGTTGGGTCAGGGTGTGTTGTTTGTATTTGGCCTTGGGTTCTCCGAGAGAATATGTAGAGGCATTATGGCCTTGGCCAATGCACATTCTCCTGTCCACTGTCCTGTCAATCTGCTTCTAATTTTCAGGTCTCCGCAGATTCAGTACACGTCTCCCAAAGACTGAACTTGATTTTGCACCAGATCTGCAGACACCTCACGATAAGATCCACAGTAACCCTTAGTGAAATTCCCAAGAGGTTTCCCCACTCCCTGATACCATCCATAGCATATGTAATTGCCAGGATATATGGTGATACCTTCTCCTGGCTTTGGGGTCTTGGCAACTATGGGATATTCCTTCTTCCAATGTTCACACAGGGAGTGGTCAATGGTTGTATTGGTAAATAGGCTGAGGAAACATGTCTCATGTTCTGGGGGTATGTTTAGGGGTACCTTTCCTAAGTGTGGTCTAGCCCCCCTACACACATAGCAATCGGTCTTATTGTGTTTCTCTGCACTGTACCTCATCCACTCAAGCCACAAGTTGACATCTAAGAACCCAATTTCTTCAGCCATGGTATCCTCAAAGGTAGGGTCTGCTATGGCCACCATGTCCTTTAATGTCTGTATATGGGGCATCAGGGGGTTAGAGCTAGATGTGGATTGGGGATCTCTCCACTCTGGGTTATTGAACATATCTTTCAGTTGGAAAGGCTTTCTAAAACCGGGATACCCACTTCCCCACCATAGGCCCAGAACATAGGTCCCACCGTATTCTGGGCTAGGATTCTCAATGGTCAGCCTGAACTCTTTGGTGTAAGGCTGATCTGTGTGTTTGTTGATTGTCATTCTAACTAAGAGTGACTTCCCATTTTTGTCTTTTCTATTTTGGGCGTTTTCAGGTTTGTACCCCCAGTGTTCCAACCCACTGCTCCCCAGGAATCACAGTTGTTACCCCAATAGGTGTCAGTGACGCATACATACACAGTCAAGGGTCTTAGTGCCTTATCCCAGGTCCGGATCTTGTACATAGTACCTGGAATTATCTGTTCATAAGAGGATATAAAAATGGCAACATGTGTATTGGATGAGTAATACCAGAACTGGGTTATACCATCTTTTTGTTTGATGGCTACCTCTTGCGCCTGGGCAATGATTACTATAAAAAGGATATACAGAATCATTTGGTCCCCCCGACCTCTTCCTCGGGTACAGGGACTTTCTTGCAGTGGGAGGCGTGTGTCCACGTGTTCTTCCTGGCCACTTTGACTGATGTGGCAGTTGTTAGGAGAACCTGGAAAGGACCATCATATCTGGGTTCAAGAGTGTGCTTTCTCACAAATTTCTTTAATCAGGACCCAATCACTGGGAAACAGCTTGTGTATGGCTGTATCTAGCTCAGGATCTGGAATGGAAGAAAACACTTCAGAATGGATACGGGTTAATTCTCAAGATAAAGCAGTCACATAATCAGTTAATACATCAGATTGGAGCTGCAACTGTTGTGGGAAATAACAACCTAGTCTGGGGGCTGAACCAAACAATATCCCATAGGGTGACAGACCATGGTTTCCCCTTGGAGTGTATCTAACACTGAATAAGGCAATGGGTAGGCTGTCTGGCCAACTCATTCCCATTTCCTGAGACATTTTTAGTATTCTAGATTTTATTGTGCCATTCAATCTTCCCACCTTCCCACTGCTCTGAGGATAGTATGGGGTGTGGAAAGCTAGTGTGACCCCCAAAGCTGCCCATATTTCCTTGGCCACTAAGGGCATGAAAGCTGGCCCCTTATCACTCTCTATGACCTCTGGAACACCATATCTGCACACTATTTCTGTTAAAAGTATTTTAGCTGTGGTTTTTGCTGTCATGTTGGTGACGGGATAGGCTTCCGGGCCCACGTGGCAGACACGGTCTCTTGTTTAATTCCATGATTCCTTCAACTTCTGTGGCTCCTTTTTTGATCCACACTACTTTTTCTTCTTTGTCAGCTGCAGCCTGTTGCTCCTTGAGGCGAGTCCTGTTTACAGGAGGGTTTTGTAGAATCATAGTGGTTTGCACAGTCTCTTCAGGGGTGTTTATTGGGTCATCCAGGATGGGTGCATTCACTCTGCTGACCACTTCTCGCGTCCCAGCTGCAGCTGGTTTCGCAGCGGTATCTGCCAGATGATTGCCTCGTGCTTCTTGAGAAACCAGCTTGCCGTGCATCTTTACTTTAAGCATAGCCATTTGTGCTGGGAGGAGTAGGGCATCCATTAGGTCCTTGATAGCTGTGCTGTGTTTTACAGGTGTTCCTGCTGCTGTCAGGAACCCTCTGGTTTTCCGGATGATCCCAAAATTTCCTTCTGCCAATTTGCATGCCATAATTAGAGCCTGGAGTTCTTCTGCTTCCTGGAAGAGGGTAATCCTGAAGCTTGAAGAACTGCATCTTCGGTGGTGACTGCGTATCCTGTGTGGTACCGTCCAGTACTGTCCGCATACCTGGAACCATCCACAAAAATTGTCAAGTCAGGGTTCTCAAGGGCTGTCATCACTTCGAAGCAGTCATGAGCGGTGAGATGAGGATTATTCTCCAGAGAGGTTCCCCCTTCGAGAAGAGAAAGCAGAGTGGATGGGTTAAGGGTATCACATCGGAGGTTAGTGATGTTATCGGGGAGAAGCAAGGCACACTGAGGTGTCTTGCTGAGGACAGGTGTTTGGGCTGTACTTGGTTCAGTATGGCAGTTATGTCATGAGGGGCATTGGGCTGCAAAGACAGCTCTGAAGCAGGAGGGCCCCCACCTGGCCACTGAGTCCAGTTGACAGGAGTAATACCCAATGGGTCTGAGTCTGTTACCATGGGCCTGAGCCAAAACTCCTGTGACATGTCCTTGCCTCTCTGAGACAGTTTGAAAGTCTTTTAGTCCCAAAGCAGGGGCTGTTGAGAGGATCTCCTTCAGAGTTTTAAAATTGTCCACAGCTTCTGAAGAAAGTGATAAAGGGTCAGATTTCAGGGCAACATAAAGGGGTTTCATCAAGAGGGAGGCTTCTGGGATCCAAGAACGGCAGTAGGAGATTAATCCTAGAAAGGCGTAAAGGGGCTTTTTGACCTTGAGGGATGCCCTTGATTGCAGCAACTCTTTCTTCAGTGAGATGTCGGTGCCTTGGGAGATGCAGTGGCCTAGGAAAATCACCTTCTCTCTGGACTTTTTGCTTTAAGGCCTTGCATCTTTGCTCAGCCAGGCAGTGGAGGAGGCTTTCAGAGAAGATTGAGGCATCACCATGGGTATCTGCACAGGCAGGAGGTGATCTACATACTGAACGAGTACAATGTCTGGGTGTAACTTCATCCAGGTGTCCAGAATGAGAGCCATTGCCTTGGCGAATTGGGAGGGGGAGTTCTGGGCACCTTGTGGCATAACAGTCCAGGTGTAGCTGGCAGGTGACACAGATTGCCTGAATCCTTGTGGAGAAGGTCCATGTGATCCGGAGAGGTAGGGCGAGGTGGTAGGCGAGGTGGGGTGTCATGTCCCTGGTACTGGGCGCTTTCATGTGGACCATGGTTGGGGCTTGGTTGACTGTGGGTGAATTTACGGGGGCTTCGGTATTCCCTTCTGGAGTGGCCGGGTCTTCCGCAGTTGTAGCAGACACGTGGAGTTGGTACCGGTGGGTGCAGATAGGGTGTGTCAGTGGCCATAATGAGAGGAGCTACTCTCTACTGCTCTGTGAGGTTTCCGGACCTAATAACATCTCAAGGTCCATTACTCTATACTCAGACCCTTTCGGATTGACTCTTTAAGACCTGAAATAAATGCGGCAGCTAACATGTGTCTATGTGCTTTGGTCGGTCAGTACGACGCTAAAACCCAAATCAGTAAACTTTTGTGCTACAAAATGCTCAGATGTGAATGGGGCCTAAATCTAGCACATAGATTTAAGCAAGGAAAGCACTTCCTCTTTTGTTCTTCTGGCATAACGCCCAGAATACATGAACTTCCTCTTTATTTATAATACTCTTAAATATTGAAATTGAACACTTTAAACTCCCCAATTATTGCTAATACAGCTTAAACACAACTAAAACGAGACTTGCCAACAACAATTTTCACTGGATAATGCACATTCAATCTAAACACCAATAAATGCGCTTTATGTGGCAGTAGGGGTTTGTAACCAAGAGACTCAGCCCTATATCCTGGCTCTACCACTTCAATCACCCCCCAACCCTCTTCATGTATCCCAAATAACAGACCACAAACACACTTAGGACATGACATGTGTGACAACCATAAAGGAATACAAGATTGCTCAGATCTCACGGGATCCCCACGCCACCTCTGGGTGTATTTCTGACACCCCCTCCTGGTTACCCGTGCTTTGCTGCACAATTATTTCCCCCAGGAGAAGTTTAACCACATCCTGACGCCCCTTCCTGGTCCCTATTCCCCAGGAGAAGTTTAAACCACGTCAACTAAATTTCATCCGTGACTATATAAGCAATCCCTCATTTACAACAGCCGCCAAAAAACACAAGATCGAGCAACAAAACAGAACAGAACAAAACAGGCGGTAGATATAATTGCAGGTTCCTTATTATATCAACAGACTCGAGGCAAGGTATATACCTGTCTTTGAGGGCCACAGGGGTTAACCAGCCACAGGTACCGATATGGGCACAGGGGTTGACCAGCCATGGGTACAGGATAAACAGTAGACTAGATATACGAGAAATCAAAAAAGTGTCTTACCGTTTTTAGAGGTGATCAGTCTCCATATCCTGTCTCTCCGTGTTGGCTTGTCCCGGTCCCTTCTGGATAGGCTATCCCTTGGGATCCTAGCCTCGAGCCCCATGTTCAAACGCCAAATGTTTTGGATTCAGAACAAAAGTTCCGATATTATTATATCTACCCCCAATCAGATTGTTGAATACAAAAGCATGCATGCTTCAACTAAGCTCACACTGAGACTGCTTAGTTCAGAGTCAAATTACTTTCTGTTTAATATTTCCGCCTCAAGACTTTTATACAATTCCATTGAAGATTGAGATACGTCAACAAAACTGGTGCATACAAGCCACAAATATAAAAATACAAATATGTGACAAAATTTTGGCTTTCAGCTGATGCACATTTGCAGAAGTGAATAATTGTTTTTGCAGCATTCTCTTGCTCCATTTTGTTATGCTGTTATATTCTGTATGTATTCTGGGAAGCAGGCGCAAACTTTTTGATTAACTCTTTGGAGTCAGTCCAGTTCCTAAGCAAGCTTTGAGCTTTGCAGAATATCTGTAAATGTCTTAAGGCCTAATAAGCATAGAAGCTGAGTTTATATATGTTAGGTATATAAAGCAGGTATTGGAATAGACAGTTCACCATGATCACATCCATTACACATTAATGAGGAAAAAAATGAACTTAAATGATTTTAGCAAATGGCTGCAATATAGCAAAGAGTGAAACATTTAAGGGGGTCTGAATACTTTCCGTCCCCACTGTATTTCTATTCTGACAAGCGAGACCTGTTCCTTCCAACTACCCCCAAGAGTGTCCTGACGAAGCAAAACAGCAAAACGCACAGGGCCTCACTGCCATTTATTTGGTGTCAACTCTCTTGTCTACACTAGATATTCATTACTATCATATGCCTATCGTATGTTTTTAATTCTTTTTTACTTGACCATTTTGAAATGACTTAGTGTTAATAAAATATATTTTTGTACTATATCATTGTCCATCTTGCCTGTAAAGTCCGAATTAGGGCCCTGTGGCCCTTTACCCTTTCTTTCTTCCAATCAAGTTTATACGGATGTGGTTTTAGGAGTGTTATTTAAATTTTTGCGAATGCTCTGCAAGCGTCGCCTTCACTGGCTGGGTCCCTGGCTTGACATCTGCTGAAGTTTCCCAATTCTTCACCATCCCCACTTGGTGAGAATACTGCTCTGGTACTTCAGCTCCTCATAGTGGCCCCTTGTAGTAAGGTGGATGGTCCCCTAGTGGTGACAGCTTCTCCTCTACCTCTGACCATGACAGGTTCTCCGGCCGGCTGATCCGTCACTTCTGGTTCAACTGCAAGCCGCAATCCCAACTCTACGCTGCTCTCCTGCTTCTGGGTAGGCCCTCAGACAGCCTAGCAGCCAGATGTTCCCGGGATAGGCCTCAGGCTCTGGCCTAGCAGCCCGGGGCAGCACAACACACATCCACCCAGACAGCCGTCCAGAACAGGTAGCACAGAACCCGATCACCTGACTCCACCCAAACAAATAGGCTCTTCCAGCAAACCAAGGGACCCATGAAAATCCTTGCCCATTGGCTGGAACACCCCATTCATTCCTAACCTGTCCTTGCAAAGCCCTTGTCTTATCTAATGCCACCAGATACCTGGCAATCTAGTGACAGAAGAGAGAGGTGCAGAAATTCCAGATGTAGCACCCCAGAGTTTAGGTAGGGTTGCTCCTCACAAATTTACTTGCCAGGAAGAGTTATCCTGGTTGATTGCTAGAGATCTATTGATTTCTCCCTAAGTTTGGCCTTGTTGCACTTTTCTCTTCTACCACTAGGTGGTCGGGTACTTGGTGGTACTAGATACGAGAAGGGCAACGCAAGGTCAGGTTATGAGTATATGGGGTATCTCAGCCAATGGGCAGGGGTTTTCTTGAATCCCTTGGCCTACTGGGAGAGCTTATATATTTGGGTGAGGTCAGGTGATCTGTGTTCTGTGCCACCTGGACGGCTGACTGGGTGGAAGTGTGTTTAATTGCCCAGGTTGCTAGGCCGGAGATGGGGCCTATCCCGGGCACATCTGGCTGCTAGGCTGTCTGAGGGCCTATCCAGAAGCAAGAGATCAGCGCAGGGTTGGGACTGCGGCTTGCAGTCCAACCAAAAGTGACGGTTCTGTCAGCCAGAGAACCTGTCATGGTCGGAGGTAGAGGGAAAGCTGTCGCCAGTAGAGATCTAGCCGCCTTATTACCAGGGACCATAGTGAGTAACTGAAGCAAGTACTGAAGCAGTGTTCTCACCAACCGGGGACGGTGAAGAATCGAGAAACTTCAGTAGGAATCAAGCCAGGGTCCTAGCCAGCAGAGGTGATGCTTGCAGAGCAGCCTTGTGTGTCATGCCAGGGACCGAGCAGGCCAGCGGGGTGAAGCTTGAGAGGTATCTAGAGTGCCAAGCTAGGGACCCAGCAGAGAAGTGGGGGTGACGCTTGAGGAAAATACCACTGTGAAGATTGGAGGAGCTCAAGGGATTTGGTGGCAGTGAATCAGTGGGTCTAGTGAGAGACCGGGAGCTCAGTGTGCTGAAAAACTACAAGGAGCGATTGTAGTGAATGTAAAGAAACTGTTAGTCTTTAACAGTTCCTAACACAAAGCTTGTTACCATAGTAGACAGCATTCCTACACATGCAGATGTGGTGTCTTGCTGGATGCCTTTCCCTGCATAGCGGTCCTCCTATTGAAGTCTCGGAGTCTGCCAATTAATCTTGCAACTACCTAAGGGTGTCCTGACCCTAACCCTCTCCCCTTCCCCCAAAAAAAAGGTTCGTTAAGAGAAACAAACTTTCTTTTGCATCCAAGAAGTGTCTGGCACCTAATAACTTTAACAACTATACAGCCACAATGCCTCACAATCCACTACATAACAGAAGAATGTCAGCTATCCCTAGCCCTGGAGGTTCTCATTAAAAGGAGGCCTGGGACCTTGCTACACAGAATTAGGGTGAAATCAATTGATCTACTATTAATTGGCCAAGGCAAATATCACATCAGGGTGCTACACTGTCATACACCATATCAGCGTTCTGATCACCCCATATGCCATACTAGCATCCTGATCACTGCCATACCCTATACTAAAGTTCTGATCATTCCCTATTCCATACCAGCATCCTGATCATTGCCATACCCATACCAGCTTCCTAATGACCAACCTACCCCATACCTGCATCCTAATCATCGCCATTACCCATACCAGTGCCCTGATCACTGCCATACCTCATGCCAACTTCCTGATCACTTCCATACCCCATATAGCTAAGAAGAAAGATTATTTGCAAAATTTTATAACAAAAACTAAGAAAAAAATGTTTGTTTTTTTTTTTCAAAATGTTTTCATTTATATAGCAAAAAATACAAAACACAGTGGTGATCAAATGCCACCAAAAGAAAGCTCAAATTGTGTGAAAAAAAAATAATAAAAATTTTATGTGGGTATAGTGTTGCATGACCATGCAATTGTCATTTAAAGTGCGCCAGCGCTGAAAGCTAAAAATTGGCCTGGACTGGAAGGGGGTGAAAAGTGTCCAGGCTTGAAGTGGTTAAAAGGGAGCTAACAGATTTCGATAAGCCCCCTGGCCTGCAGACCCCCAGTGACAGAAGATGAGTCATAGTTGTTATGGATGCCGCAGCCACCCGGTCCTTAACAACCAGCTATTGTGAATATACAAAACAAATGCCGAAAGATCCAAGATTAATTCTGAAATTTGTTTTGTATTCTCAGTATTCGTTTAAAATTTTTTAATGCTATTCCAATCCAAATATACAAAATGAATGCCAAAGATATAAAAGAAATTTCATAATTCGTTTTGAATCTTCGGCATATATTTAATATGCCTGGAATGACATAAAACATTTTTTTGGGGGGAAAACATGGGGGTCCCCCCAAATCCATACCAGTTTTGTATGGATTTGAGGGGAACCCCACGCCAAAATGTAAAAAAAAAAAAAACACAATCCCCCCCGCCCCAAAGCACCCCCCCATGTTGAGAGCATGTCGCTTGGTATGGTTCAGGGGCCCACACCGTTTTTTTTTTAAATGTTGGCGTGGGGTTCTTCTGGGTATATACCAGACCTGAAGGACCTGGTATGGATTCAGGGGGGGGGGACCCGCATGCCGTTTTTTAAAACCTTTTTAATGCGGATAAATATTTTGTTTACATTCTGCTGTCAGTGGGAAATCCCAAACAATGCATTCCAATAAATATAGAGCGAAAATTAAACCTGGGTGGCTAAACCATAATATGAACAGCCTCATCAAGGAGAAAAGTATTACCGTTAAAAAATATAAAGGGAATGGGTCACCATCAGCATTCCAGCACTACAAGGAATGCAATAAGAAATGTAAAATTGCAATCAGGGCAGCCAGACACATTGTGGAAGAAAGTAAAAATATCAAACATTTTTTTTAGATATACAGTCAGGTCCATAAATATTGGGACATCGACACAATTCTAATCTTTTTGGCTCTATACACCACCACAATGGATTTACAATGAAACAAACAAGATGTGCTTTAAACGGCAGACTATCAGCTTTAATTTGAGGGCATTTACATCCAAATCAGGTGAACGTTGTAGGAATTACAACAGTTTGTATATGTGCCTCCCACTTTTTAAAGGGACCAAAAGTAATGGGACAGATTAACAATCATCCATCACACTTTCACTTTTTAATACTTGGTTGCAAATCCTTTTCAGTCAGTTACAGCCTAAAGTCTGGAACGCATAGACATCACCAGACGCTGGGTTTTATCCCTGGTGATGCTCTGCCAGGCCTCTACTGCAACTGTCTTCAGTTCCTGCTTGTTCTTGGGGAATTTCCCCTTCAGTTTTGTCTTCAGCAAGTGAAATGCATGCTCATTTGGATTCAGGTCAGGTGATTGACTTGGTCATTGCATAACATTCCACTTCTTTCCCTTAAAAAACTCTTTGGTTGCTTTCGCAGTATGCTTCGGGTCATTGTCCATCTGCACTGTGAATCGCCACCCAATGAGTTCTAAAGCATTTTGCTTAATATGAGCAGATAATATTGCCCGAAACACTTCAGAATTCATCCTTCTCCTTTTGTCAGCAGTCACGTCATCAATAAATACAAGAGAACCAGTTCCATTGGCAGCCATACATGCCCACGCCATGACACTACCACCACCATGCTTCACTGATGAGATGGTATTCTTTGGATCATTAGCAGTTCCTTTCCTTCTCCATACTCTTCTCTTCCCATCACTCTGGTACAAGTTGATCTTGGTCTCATCTGTCCATAGGATGTTGTTCCAGAACTGTGAAGGCTTTTTTAGATGTTGTTTGGCAAACTCTAATCTGGCCTTCCTGTTTTTGAGGCTCACCAATGGTTTACATCTTATGTTGAACCCTCTGTATTCACTTTGGCAAAGTCTTCTCTTGATTGTTGACTTTGACACACATACACCTACCTCCTGGAGAGTGTTCTTGTTCTGGCCAACTGTTGTGAAGGGTGTTTTCTTCACCAGGGAAAGAATTCTTCGGTCATCCACCACAGTTGTTTTCCATGGTCTTCCGGGTCTTTTGATGTTGCTGAGCTCACTGGTGTGTTCTTTCTTTTTAAGGATGTTCCAAACAGTTGATTTGGCCACACCTAATGTTTTTGCTATCTCTCTGATGGATTTTTTTTTGTTTTTTCAGCCTAATGGCTTGCTTCACTGATAGTGACAGCTCTTTGGATCTCATATTGAGAGTTGACAGCAACAGATTCCAAATGCAAATAGCACACTTGAAATGAACTCTGGACCTTTTATCTGCTCCTAGTAAATGGGATAATAAGGGAATAACACACACCTGGCCATGGAACAGCTGAGCAGCCAATTGTCCCATTACTTTTGGTCCCTTAAAAAGTGGGAGGCACATATACAAACTGTTGAAATTCCTACACCGTTCACCTGATTTGGATGTAAATACCCTCAAATTAAAGCTGAAAGTCTGCAGTTAAAGCACATCTTGTTTGTTTCATTTCAAATCCATTGTGGTGATGTATAGAGCCAAAAAGATTAGAATTGTGTTGATGTCCCAATATTTATGGACCTGACTGTATTAACAGTAAAAAGACAAAATAGGAGCACATTGCGCACTTAAAATATGTGGATGGGAAGATGGTTACAGATACCAAGGCAACTGTACTAAATGCCTTCTTCTCCACAGTTTTTATGCAGGAAAAAGAAGGGTTTACCGACAACGATTGCAGTGTTAGTGACACAATACATGACATACCCAAAGTGGCTAACAGAGGCCAGAGTCAATGAAAGACTTAACTTAACACAAATAAATCACCAGGACCAGATGGCTTACACCCGAGAGTCCTCAAAGAACCCAGTCAAGTTATAGCCAGGCCATTATTTCTGATCTTTGTGGACAGCATACTGACAGGATTAGTACCAGCTGATTGGAGAAAAGCCAACATGGTACCATTATTAAAAAAAGGGCAGAGACATATTCCTTGGAATTGCAGGACAGTCAGCCTAACAACAATAGTGGGTAAATTATTGGAGGGGGTGATTAGGGACTATATCCAAAGATTGAGGAGAAGAATATCATTAGTAGCAATCAGCATGGGTTTATGAGAGGACGTGGATGTGGTGTATCTGGACTTTACAAAAGCATTTGATACAGTCCCCCATAAACGGTTAATATACAAGCTGAGGTCTGCAGGCGTGGACTATAGGGTCTGTGCTTGGGTAAAAAAAAAATAAAAATGGTTGTGGGTTGTGGGAGTGGGGTACCCCAAGGTTTTGTCTTGGAACCAATTCTATTCAAAATATTCATAAATGATATAGAGAATGAGATAACTAGTTCAGTCTCAGTTTTTGTGGATGACACAAAGATAAGCAGAGTAATAGACTCTGCATTACATTACAATATACATTTTGCAGAATGACCTGAATAAGATAAGGGACTGGGAAGACAAATGGCACATGAGGTTTATTGTGGAGAAATGTAAAGTAATGCACTTGGGGGCAAAAAACATAAATGTAAAATATTCACTAGGTGGAGAACCTCTGGGAGAATCAAGGATTGAGAAGGATCGAGGGGTGCTAATAGATGACATATTGAGCAACAGCATGCAGTGTCAAGCTGCAGCTTCTAAAGCAGGCAGAATGTTAGCATGCATAAAAAAGGGATATACTCCAGGGAAAAAAACTATAATTCTGCCACTTTTTAAAACTCTGGTTAGGCCACATCTGGAATTTTCTGTCAAGTTCTGGTCACTAGTCCTCCAAAGGAAGGTGCTTGAGCTGGAGAGAGTCCAAAGAAGGGCAACAAAACTAATAAGGGGACTGAGAACCTTGAGAGAGGACATGATAGTGATCTACAAATATCTCAATGGGGATCCCAGTATAAGAAATAAAATATTCAGTCCCAGGGAGTGTAAAAGGACAAGGGGGCATACAATGAGACTGGAGGAGAAGCACTTAAACTGCGTAGGGGATTCCTCACTGTTAGGGCTATAAGGATGTGGAACTCTCTCCTACAATTGGTGGTGGCTACGGGGAGTATGGATATTTTAAAAATACTCTTATGCCTCATACACACGATTGGACTTTCCGACAACAAAACCATGGATTTTTATTCGAAGGTCGTTGGCTCCAACTTGTCTTGCATACACACTGTCACACAAATGTTGGCCAACAATTACGAACTTGGGAACGTCATGACGTACAACACGTGCAACGAGCCGATAAAAAGAAAGTTCAATATCAAGTGCGCCACCCTTTGGGCTCCTTCTGCTAATCTCGTGTTTATTTCGTGTTAGTAGAAGTTTGGTGAGAGACGATTCGCGCTTTTGAGCCTCGTGCTTTTCAGTTCGTTTCTGCTTTTCAGTTTGTGCTTGTCAGTTCGTTCCTGTCTTTCAGTGCGTTCCATTTATAGTTCGCTTCTGATTTTCAGTGAGTTCTTGTCCGCTCGTTTCTGATTTTCAGCTCATTCTTCTCAGGTCCTTTCTGATTTTCAGTGCGTTCTGTCAGTTTGTTCTGAGCAGCCATTCGTTTATTAGCCATATTGCGGTTACGTACTCGTCATAGAGTTCGTGCTGTTCTTGGGCTTGGTGTTGGAGTTATTGCTTTGACCCAAATCCAGTCCATGAACAGGGGGAGGAGCAGTTCTTGGACCAAGAATCGGTTGCTTAATCTTGACCAATTCTCTCATATGCCTTTGTTGCGGGAGCTCCAGGAGAATAATCCTGATGATTTCAGGACCCCGTCCTTTACCCTCTGTTGGCTTTGCTGTCCCCTTATATTACGAAGCAGGACACCTGCATGCGGCAAGCCATCACTCCCGAACAAAGGCTTGTCGCCACCTTGCAGTACTTGGCGATGGGGAAAAGTCACCAGGACATCAAGTTCATGACTGGGATCTCCCCCCCAGGCTCTGGGAATCATTATTCCAGAGACCTGTTCTGCCATCATTTAGGTCCTGCAGAAGGACTATATTAAAAGGTACGTTTTATCCCTTAATATCACATTCTATGTATTTAATGTTTGCTAATGTATTGTGATTATTTCATCATTCCATAATTACCATGATTGTAATATGCTGTGAATGTCCTCTTTGTCCTCATGCATGCTGTAAGTTTTTAGGTTCGATGCACATCTATGCATGTTACTTTTGAGTGTTTCTGCAGTGCTTTTCGTGTTTTTGGACACACGTTTTTACTGCGATTTGCTTTTTTTGCACTATATATAGCTGGTTGCTGCGTCCTTAACAACCGATGAGTCATCAGTTGTAAAAGAAAAAAAAAAGAATTGCTGGCTAAAAAAAAAAAAATTATATATATATATATATATATATATATATATATATATATATATATATATATATATATATATATATATATATATATATATATATATATCTCAAGAGAAAAAACAACGTGCCCCCCCAGGTCCATACCAGGCCCTTGGGTCTAGTATGGATTTGGAGGGGACCCCCATGCCAAAGTTTAACAAAAAAAAAATGGCATGGGGGTCCCCCAAAAATCCATACCAGACCCTTATCCAAGCATGCAGCATGGCAGGTCAGGAAAAGGAGGGGACGAGCGAGCGCCCCCCCTCCTGAACCATACCAGGCCACATGCCCTCAACATGGGGGGGTGGGTGCTTTGGGGTGGGGAGGCCCCCCACCCCAAAGCACCTTGCCCCATGTTGATGGGGACAAGGGCCTCTTCCTGACAACCCTTGCCCGGTGGTTGTTGGGGGTCTGTGGGAGGGGGGCTTTAACAAGGGGGCCCCCAGATCCCACCCCCCCTATGTGAATGAGTATGGGGTACATTAAAAAAAAAAAAAAGTAGTGTAGTGTTAAAAAATACAGTAGACAGTTTTTGACAAGTCTTTTATTAAAAATCGTTTTCTCCGCTTCTTCCTCCATCTTCGCCCGCATCTTCATCCTCCGGTCTTCTTTTCCCCCTGCTTCTTCTTCCGCTCTTCTTCTGTCTTCTTTGTCCGGTGTTCTTCCTCTACCGCTGCTCCCACCGACGACCCTCCTCTGATGCTGCGTCCTGCTGATCGGTCAGTGCCGATGTCCTGCATTTCTTAAATAATGATGGGACGTGGCAATCGGATTACGTCATCCGGAGGCCACGCCCCCTTGTGATGTCACGGACCCATCATGCCTTAGGCAGGGACGTCACAAGGGGGTGTGGCCTATGGATGACGTAATCCGATAAATAACGATGGGGGCGTGGCAATTGGATTACGTCATTCATAGGCCACGCCCCCTTGTGACATCACCACCCGGGGCATGATGTGTCCGTGACGTCACAAGGGGGCGTGGCCTCTGGGTGACGCAATCCGATTGCCACGTCCCATCATTATTTAAGAAATGCAGGACATCTCCGATGCTGAGTCCTGCGGATCTGCCGGCGCTGATGTCCCGATTGCCACGTCCCATCATTATTTAAGAAATGCAGGACATCAGCGCCGGCAGATCCGCAGGACTCAGCATCGGAGATGTCCTGCATTTCTTAAATAATGATGGGACGTGGCAATTGGATTACGTCATCCAGAGGCCATGCCCCCTTGTGATGTCACGGACCCATCATGCCCCGGGCGGTGACGTCACAAGGGGGCATGGCCTATGGATGACGTAATCCGATAAATAACAATGGGGGTGTGGCAATCGGATTACGTCATCCATAGGCGTTGCCCCCTTGTGACGTCACCACCCGGGGCATGATGGGTCCGTGATGTCACAAGGGGGCATGGCCTCCAGATGACGTAATCCGATTGCCACGTCCCATCATTATTTAAGAAATGCAGATTACGTCATCTGGAGGCCATGCCCCCTTGTGACATCACGGACCCATCATGCCCCGGGTGGTGACGTCACAAGGGGGCAACGCCTATGGATGACGTAATCCGATTGCCACACCCCCATTGTTATTTATCGGATTACGTCATCCATAGGCCATGCCCCCTTGTGACGTCACCGCCCGGGGCATGATGGGTCCGTGACATCACAAGGGGGCATGGCCTCTGGATGACGTAATCCAATTGCCTCGTTCCATCATTATTTAAGAAATGCAGGACATCGGCGCTGACAGATCAGCAGGACGCAGCATCAGAGGAGGGTCGTCGGTGGGAGCAGCGGCAGAACACCGGACAAAGAAGACAGAAGAAGAGCGGAAGAAGAAGCAGGGGGAAGAGAAGAAGACTGGAGGATGAAGATGCTGGAGAAGATGGAGGAAGAAGCATAGAAGATTTTCAATAAAAGACTTGTCAAAAACTGTCTACTGTATTTTTTAACACTACACTACTTTTTTTTTAGTGAATGGGTAGGGGTACAATGTACCCCATACTCATTCACATGGTGGCCCCCAGATGCCAGCCCCCTTGTTAAAGGGGTCTTCCAGATTCCGATAAGCCCCCCCCCGCAGACCCTGACAACTACCCAGCAAGGGTTGTCAGAAAGAGGCCCTTGTTCCCATCAACATGGGGGCAAGGTGCTTTGGGGTGGGGGGGGGCAGAGCCCCCATTCCCCAAAACACCCATCCCCCTATGTTGAGGGCATGCGGCCTGGTATGTGAAAATATATATACTAAATATATACGCTCGCGCTAATGGTGTATCAAATAACAGAAAATTGCAGCTGCCATACACAAAGTGCCAATCACTTGAAAAACATATTGAGATAAATATAGCGCTCGCAAACACAATAAGTGAAAATAGTTGACCAAAATAGAAAGTCCAAAATACAATAGGTGAAAATAAAGTCCAAATAAAGTGACTACAGATGCTCCAATCCAAAGCGAAGGAGAAATAAGGTGCTTCAGAGAAATTCAGCTGTGCAACACCCCCTCATGTATCCCCACTCACCAGATCAGAACGACCCCCAGCTTTTTAGTCTGGTGGGTCATTTAAAGCTTGGTAAAGAATCCTGGGATGGCGGATAAGGTGATATGCCTTCAGGTCCAGAAATCCTTTAAAAGAGTTTCTCAGCCAGAACACAGCAGGTACCCAGAAGTAAAAACATAAGGAAATTGATAGTGAAGTACCATTAAAAAGGTTTTATTAAAGAAGGGAGTGGGTACTTACACAAGTAAGATAAAACAAGCCTCAAAATGGAGCTGTGGGTGTAAAAACGCTGTTCCTGCATGCGTTCCACAGGACCGGAAGTGATGTCAGTGATACCAGAAAAAGCGTCAACGTTTCGCCCTATGGTACAAAAATGTCCCTGCATTTCTGCAAAATGCATCAAAAAACGCATTAGTGTGAATCGAGCCTTAATGCTCCTTTTTTGTCCTTCATGCATATTTGCCTTCACTAACCTCCCCAGCATGCTATCCTGGGCCCATATACACCTAGCCTAGTCACTTAGCAATGTATTTTGTCAGCTCCATTGTAGTGCTTACCCTAAATACCCCCTAAAATGTGCCCAAATGTTATGGTTGTCCTTAAATTCAGGCAGAGTGCAAGAGGCTTTTTTTGGGGGGGCCAAAACGCATTTGGAGCCCTCTTTCCCCCCAACCGCTAAGTCAACCCATACCAATACTTTGCTGACTTTGCCAAACCCATACACACTATACCTACCTCTTTTGTGGTCAGATTTATGGATGAATTCACCAAAGCATGTAGTGCAAATGCCTGCCTAAATACTTTCAAATGGTACTGTTTAAAGTTTTGTTCTCCTATTATATTGATCGGTAATTGCAGAATGTAAAAATGTGCTTCAATTTGTACAGTGTGTATTCATATTTTTGGATTATGACACTTCTTACCTGTCCAGTGGGCTGCCAATAGTGTAAGTAAGGAGGGGCTGGCCAAAGTAACGCACATTTAGGCATTCAGCCCTCAATGAAGGGAGAGGGTTACCTGTCCAAAACATCTCCCCCCCACCCTCAAATTTTTACAATGGGTCATCAGAGGGGGTGAGGAATCTGATAAGTGGACCTTATACTTTTGTCTTGAAATACTCATTTCAATAAATGTTATACTTATGACCCAGCTGTCATGGTGCACGTTGGCACCAATGACAAAGTCAGAGGCAGATGGAGTGTCCTAAAGAACGATTTGAGGGACTTAGGTGCTAAATTAAGGAAAAGGACCTCCAAGGTAGTATTCTCAGGAATACTACCAGTACATAAAGCCGCACCAGAAAGGCAGAGGGAGATTAGGGAAGTAAACAAGTGGCTGAAGAGCTGGTGTAGTAAGGTGGGGTTTGGGTTCCTGGAGGACTGGGCCGACTTCTCAGTCGATAACCGGTACTATAGAAGGGACGGACTGCACCTAAATGAGGAGGGTGCAGATCTGCTGGGAATGAAGATGGCCAAAAAGTTAGAGGGGTTTTTAAACTAGGTGATGGGGGGGGGGGTCCAGAGGTAGAGATAGTCAGCACAGAAGATATTCCAGAGGGTAGTATTGGGGGGCACTAGTGGTAGGTTAACCAAAGCACAAAAACACAAGGTAAGTATAGTAGCAAGTCCTAGTTGCAATCTCGAAACACCCAATACAAGGACAATATGTGACCGGTCTAAACTATGTGGCATGTTCACCAATGCCAGGAGCATGGCGGACAAGATGGGTGAACTAGAGATACTGTTGTACGAGGAGGATTTGGATTTTGTGGGAATTTCAGAGACCTGGTTCAACAGCTCTCATGATTGGCTGGCAAACATTCAAGGGTATACCCTTTACCGCAAGGATAGAGAGGGTAAAAAAGGGGGAGGGGTATGCCTATATATCAAGAATAATGTACAAGTGAATGTGAGAGATGACATCACTGAGGGAGCTAGGGAGGAGGTGGAATCCTTATGGGTAGAGCTCCAAAGGAATGAAGCTAAGGGGAAAATAATACTGGGAGTATGCTATAGGCCCCCTTACCTGAGGGAGGAAGTGGAGACAGATCTCCTATCACAATTTGCATTAGCAGCAAGGATGGGAAGTGTTATCATAATGGGGGATTTTAATTATCCAGACATAGACTGGGCGGAGGGAACTGCGCATTCATTTAATTCTCGCCAGTTCCTTAATGTCTTGCAGGACAATTTTATGGGTCAGATGGTAGATGCACCAACTAGAAATAAAACATTACTGGATCTACTGATTACCAACAATACAGACCTGATCACGGATGTGGAAATACAGGGCAATTTAGGTAACAGTGATCACACGTCAATTAGTTTCAGTATAGATCACACAAATAGGAAACATAAAGGGAATACAAAGACACTGAATTTCAAAAGAGCCAACTTCCCTAAACTACAAACTTTGCTAAAAGGCATAAATTGGGATAAAATATTAGGAACAAAGAATACGGAAGAGAGATGGGTTTGCTTTAAGAGCATATTAAATAAGGGCATTAGCCAATGTATCCCATTGGGTAAAAAATTCAAAAGTCCTGGATGTCTTAACTCCAATGTAAAAATGCATATAAAAGCAAAGGAGAAGGCCTTCAAAAAATGCAAGGTTGAGGGATCATAATCAGCATTCAGACTTTATAAAGAATGCAACAAGAAATGTACGGGTGCAATTAGGATGGCTAAGATAGAACATGAAAGACACATAGCGGAGGAGAGCAAAAAAAATCCCAAGAAATTCTTTAAGTATGTAAACAGTAAAAAATGAGGACAGACCATATTGGCCCCATAAAGAATGAGGAAGGACATCTGGTTACAAAGGATGGGGAGATGGCAAAGGTGTTGAATTTATTCTTCTCCTCAGTCTTCACGAGTGAATAGGGGGGCTTCAGTAACCAAAACTGCAGTGTTTATCCTCATGACACATCACAGCAAGCACCCCCATGGTTAACAGAGGACAGAATTAAAATTAGACTTGAGAAACTTAACATTAATAAATCACCGGGACCAGGTGGCTTGCATCCGAGGGTACTTAGGGAACTCAGTTAAGTGATTGCCAGACCGTTGTTCCTAATTTTTACAGACAGTCTACTGACTGGAATGGTACCAGCTGATTGGAGAAAAGCCAATGTAGCACCAATATTTAAAAAGGGCCCAAAATACATCCCTGGGAATTACAGGCCAGTTAGCCTAACATCAATAGTATGTAAACTCTTGGAGGGGATGATAAGGGACTATATACAAGATTTTAGTAATAAGAACGGTATCATTAGCAGTAATCAGCATGGATTCATGAAGAATCGTTCTCGCCAAACCAATCTACTAACCTTCTATGGGGAGGTGAGTTGCCATCTAGATAAAGGAAGGCCCGTAGACGTGGTGTCTCTGGATTTTGCAAAAGCATTTGACACAGTTCCCCATAAACGTTTACTGTACAAAATAAGGTCCGTTGGCATGGACCATAGGGTGAGTACATGGATTGAAAACTGGCTACAAGGGCCAGATCAGAGGGTGGTGATAAATGGGGAGTACTCGGAATGGTCAGGGGTGGGTAGTGGAGTTCCCCAGGGTTCTGTGCTGGGATCAATCCTATTTAATTTGTTCATAAACCACCTGGAGGATGGGATAAACAGTTCAATCTCTGTATTTGCAGACGATACTAAGCTAAGCAGGGCAATAACTTCTCCGCATGATGTGGAAACCTTGCAAAAAGATCTGAACAAATTAATGGGGTGGGCAACTACATGGCAAATGAGGTTCAATGTAGAAAAATGTAAAATAATGCATTTGGGTGGCAAAAACATGAATGCAATCTATACACTGGGGGGAGAACCTCTGGGGGAATCTAGGATGGAAAAGGACCTGAGGGTCCTAGTAGATGATAGGCTCAGCAATGGCATGCAATTCCAAGCTGCTGCTAACAAAGCAAACAGAATATTGGCATCCATTAAAAAGGGGATCAACTCCAGAGATAAAATGATAATTCTCCCACTCTACAAGACTCTGGTCCGGCCGCACCTGGAATATGCTGTCCAGTTCTGGGCACCAGTCCTCAGGAAGGATGTACTGGAAATGGAGCGAGTACAAAGAAGGGCAACAAAGCTAATAAAAGGGTCTGGAGGATCTTAGTTATGAGGAAAGGTTGCGAGCACTGAACTTATTCTCTCTGGAGAAGAGATGCTTGAGGGGGGATATGATTTTAATATACAAATACCATACTGGTGACCCTACAATAGAAATAAAACTTTTTCGCAGAAGAGAGTTTAACAAGACTCGTGGCCACTCATTAAAATTAGAAGAAAAAAGGTTTAACCTTAAACTACGTAGAGGGTTCTTTACTGTAAGTGCGGCAAGGATGTGGAATTCCCTTCCACAGGCGGTGGTCTCAGTGGGGAGCATCTATAGCTTCAAGAAACTATTAGATAAGCACCTGAATGACCGCAACATACAGGGATATATAATGTAATAACTGACACATAATCACACACATAGGTTGGATTTGATGGACTTGTGTCTTTTTTCAACCTCACCTACTATGTAACTATGTAATATATATGTTGGCCAAGAATGTTTGTGTGTAATCTGCTTGCAATGTTATGTGCAAAAGTACTTTTTTTTTCTTGTTTGACTCCACAGTTTCCTTCCAACCCACAGGAATGGCAGACTGCGGCCTCCCAATTTCACCAGCAGTGGGACTTTCCCAACTGCGGTGATGCGATAGATGGGAAGCACGTCCGGATTGTCCCACCCCCCAACTCGGGGTCAAACTACTTTAATTATAAGGGGTACAGTAGTATTGTGATGTTGGCGGTGGTGACGGCGAATTATGAGTTCCTTAATCTGGACGTAGGGAAGAATGTCAGATGAGGAGTGATCGCACAGACAGAATTTTACAGGCGTCTATAGAATGGCACCTTGGGGTTGCCACCTCCAGCGAATAACGCAGTGGGCCTCCAGTTTTTTTTGTGGCAGATGAGGCCTTTGCGCTGGGGACCATCTGATGAGGCCATTCCCCATGAGGACCCTGACCCCAGAGCAGAGGGTTTTTAATTACCGGCTGGCCCATGCCAGAAGAGTGGTCGAGAATGCCTTTGGCATAATGGCCAGCCGGTTCTGGCTTTTCCATGCGGCCATCAACATGGCCGAATACAAACTCAACCACATTATGAGCTGCTGCATTCTTCATAATTTCATACGGAAGAATGCAGCCAACTATCTGGCCTCAGTTGCGACTGAGGCCGACTTTTCACCGGCACAAACAATGAAGGCGCTTGAAACTGGCCGCTCTGGCTTGCCCCCTCAAATCGCCCTAGAAGTACGGCAAAAGTATGTGGAGTACTTCATGGGTAGGGGGGCAATTGATTTACCAGAAAATCTGGAAGCTGTTTAAAAATTTTTTTTTTTGAAAAACTAAACTCATATTTTATTTGATTTACTGCTTGTGTTTTTTATCTGTCTCCTAGGTTCTCCAATAGCCTTTTATTTTTGGTCATTTTTTTCAATAGTGCAAACAAAAAACTTATTTGATACATGAGGTGACAATCTCTTCTTCAGCTAACAATTTTGTTGTGTGGTCTGCTACACACACACACACAATGTTTTTGTTGTTAATGTATGTAATGCAATATTGATAAAAAATAATCATCCTTTTCAACTCCATGAATTATTTGCTTGTAGTCCCTAAAATGGCCTGATTTTGGCAAATTTTACAGCACAGTGGGGGTTATTTACTAAAGGCAAATCAACTTTGCACTACAAGTGCACTGCAAGTGTACTTGTAGTACAAAGTGAATTTGCCTTCAGTAAATAACTCCCATTGTCACTGTAACTGCAACAACTTAAAAAAAACTGGTATTGAGCATTGAAAGAAGAAGCCACACATTGTTGAGTATAAAACATTTTACTGCAAGCACATTCACATGTGCGTTATAAAAGGGTTTTTGTTTAACAAACCAACATCTTGGTGTATAACATGTTAGTATGTTTGACAGTATATAGCTTTTTTTGTGGCAAAACAGGCATGTTTAAAACCATAACATACACATCCCCAACTCAGGAACTTACAAAGTTCAACTTTGCTAAAGTGAAGGCCAGGGGACAATATATCTCCTCTATTGCTGGGATTCGCAGGGAACAGGCAGCCGTTGCAACAGCGCTACAGCAAGCTGTGCAACGTCAGTCTGATATTTATACTACTGACCCTACTAATATCCATTTTGACCTCCTGAATGCTGCAAAACGTAAGCTACATCCCCATCTTACTGAGATCACCAGATTAGATCTACATCGGAATAAACAAATGTTCTTTGAACAGGGGGACCGTAATGGTCGTCTTCTAGCGATGTTGGCACAGCCGGATTATCCTCCAACAGTGATTCCCAATGTGGTGTCTGCCTCAGGTGCATCAGTTTCTTTATTACCAGATATATTAGAGGTCTTTCGCCAATATTATAGTTCTCTTTATACCTCTGTGTTGCCTTCTGACTTTCAGCCCAAGGATTTGGCATCCTGGCTAGACCCATTGGCATTAGGCTGGCTTTCAGATAAAGAAAGAGAATCTCTGGTGGGGCCAATAACCCCGGAGGAGGTACTGAGAGCAATCGAATCATTTCCGCGGGGGAAGTCTCCGGGTCCGGATGGCCTCCCCATAGAGTTTTATAAGACACATGGGAATATATTAGCTCCCAAGCTAGCACAACTTTATTCTCAATGCCTGACAGATGGAGCCCTTCCAACTTCTATGAGCTATGCCCATGTTATACTAATTCATAAAGATCTAAAAGATCCCTCATTGTGTGCCTTCTATAGGCCAATTGCCCTACTTAATACAGATTTTAAAATTTTGACTAAATTACTTACCATCAGACTACAGGCACTATTACCAACTGTTGTAGATATTGATCAAACCGGCTTCATGGCCAACAGGTCAACCGATGTAAATTTGAGACGTTTGTTTACTAATATACATGCAAAGCATTTGAATGAAGGTACTAGGGTGGTGGCCTCCTTAGATATTGAAAAGGCCTTTGATACTATCGAATGGCCTTTTCTTTGGGAGGTCCTTAGAAGGATGGGGTTCCCCCTGATCTTTATTAAATGAATACAGATAATTTATCAAAACCCCACCTCAGCTATCAAGTTGGGAGGTAGCTTATCACAGTCTTTTTCTCTGTCAAGGGGTACTCGACAGGGCTGCCCCCTCTCTCCAGCCCTTTTCGCCATAGCGATGGAACTGCTGGCAGAGGCTCTCCATACTTCCCTTCATGTTAAGGGATTGCGCGTTGGCTGGCTGGAGGAAAGGGTCGCCTTGTATGCGGACGACCTACTCCTCTTTCTTAATGAGGCAGGACCATCACTTAGGGGGTCCCTACAGGTCCTCAATTCTTTCTCCGCAGTCACAGGCCTTAAAGTAAACTGGGAAAAGTCACTTCTATTTCCTATAGACTCTGCGGCTCGTGTTACTGCTGATATGGATACCCCCCTAAGATGGGTGGAGAATCTTAAATATCTAGGGGTGGTGGTTTCCAGACAGGTTTCAGACTATATATCCCTAAATTTAACACCTGTGATCCAGGAGACCCAACAACGGCTGAAGGCATGGGAGTCATTACCCCTTTCATTGTTAGGAAGCATAAATTTAATAAAAATGAATGTATTACCTAAATTCACATATTTATTTCGACACTCTCCCCAGTGGATCCCTAAATCTTTCTTTGCAAGGCTACATCGTATTTTCTCAGCATTCATATGGAGATCAAAGCCCCCTAGGTACAGCTGGGCAACATTGGTACACCCGACCTCCCAAGGTGGCCTGGCATGTCCAGATTTCCATAAATATTACTTGGCTTCTCAGCTAGTAACTACGGCCTGGTGGCCTAACCCAGATCCCTCAAATTCCGCTACTCCGGTAGAAGCAGCAGTGCTGGGATCCCTAGAGGCACTGAAATTTTTGATCTTTCGGGGCCCTCGTGCTCCATATTCATTGACACCATCTATGCTTACCACGCTACGTGTATGGGGAGAGGGCCTCAAAATTGAATGATATTCCCTACAGGCAATATCACCTAATGCTCCCCTCTGGTTAAATCCCACTCTGGAGCATTTCTATTCACTACCCGACCCCTATGCTTGGACTAATTTTAAGATAAAAACAGTGACACAGATCATTTTGGATAAATCTTTGATTTCTTTTTCCCAATTAATCTCTGATTTCAATATCCCTCAGTCGTATTCTTTTTGTTTCCTTCAACTCTCCCATGCCTTCAGCTGTCAATTCTCTGGCTCTCCTCTACAACTAGTCCAATCTGCCTTAGAGAAGCTTCTTAGGTTGGATTGCACAAAGAATGCCGCATCTAAATTGTATCTTCACTTAACAACTGCCTCTCTCCCTGATTTAGAGAAATTAAGATCAAAATGGTCTCAGGATATCCCTGAACTTAATGAGGATGATTGGGATAATATATGGGACTCTCCCTTCAACTCTCTCATCTCCTTGAGAGACAGACTTATTCAGTTTAAGATAGTCCACAGGGCATATTACACCCCCCATATATTAAATAAAATTAATTCAGACTCTGCTCCTGGCTGTTGGCGATGTGGGGAGATTCCTGGAGACTTTACCCATATATTCTGGACTTGTCCAGCTATCGTAAGGTATTGGGAAGAAATACTAGCTTTTATATTCAAAATAACATATCCCACTGCAACGATCAATGCCAATATGTATTTTAGGTCTGATAGAGCAATTTATTCCTACGACAGCAGGGCGCACTTTGGTGGGGCTGCTTTTGTTCTATGCTCGTAAAGCCATAGCTCTCAGCTGGAAGAAAACCACCCCCCCATCGCTGACTTTGTGGAAACAACTCATTAATTATACAACATTGATAATTATACATATCCATTGATCCCCCATGATGGGAGCTAGCACATGTTGACACACTGGGCCTTAATACAGAAAGGACAATCCACTTTGCCCTACAAGTGCACTTTCAAGTGCACTTGTAGGGCAAAGTGGTTTTGCTTTTTTTAAATAAGCCACTGTGTGTCAACATGTGCTAGCTCCCATCATGGGGGATCAATGGACATGTTTCGGGGGGTGCAACCCCTTCCTCTCACCTACTTTAGTTTGGAGGAAGGGGTTGCTCCCACAAAATGCGTACATTGATATCACATGATGGGAGATAGCACATGTTGACACACTGTGCATCTTCAAAAAAATTGGCATAGCAATTACTTTAAAACAACGTACAATAATGACAAAATTTTTATTTATTTTTTTGTTTAGATTTTGCCTAAAACATCAATGATGTTGATCAGTCTTTTTTGAATATCATTGATATTTTGCTACAGCTTTTCTAAATCCTGATTGCACACCATGATCTCACTGATTAGTACTTGTGCACTTGCACTGCTGAAGTGAGTTTCTTCTTCCACAACATCCACATCACCTAAAAATAAAAAACCACACCATGTATTATAAATATGCAGGCATCCATCTATTACCGGAAGCTGTCGTCTCAGACACTGACCTGTTGTTGACACCATTTCGACCACTTCCTGAACCTCTGCATCCACATCCTCAGGTTCTGCATCCACATCCTCAGGTTGTGTGCTGAGTTCCCCTTCTTCAGGCGGTGTGGGATTCCTGGTGTCCTCAGATGTTCCGATTCTTTTCTCCCCTATGTGAATAAAAAAAATGGTGTACTTAGCAGACAGATATTTGAGGCTAGAATTAGTAATATGAAACATTGCTTGGAAATGTTGTCCAATTGTCTGTTTTGGCAGAGTTACAAACTGAAGACATAATTTTTTCTCTTTCAAAAGCTGGAATACTTACCTGTTTTGTGCAAGTTTCACACATGGAGAGACTCCTAGTATCCGCTGGAGCAAAAAGGTTGTTATGGTGTCTCACACTAGTGCTCCTGCGTCCAGCTGCTGAGTGTCCTCTCCTTACACTGAATCAAGTTGTCATTTCATTATAGTTTCAAACATATCTAGACAACAATGTAATAAACTTCTTTTAATCAAAATAGGCATGAACAAATGTAGTTAACCTGCATCTGCCAAAAACGTTGTATTAGTGGTCGAACGATGTTTAATACGAACGATTCCTGTGCCCACAAACCTCAAACTTGGCATTTTAAACTGTACAACAGTAAAGAAAAGCACATGGACAAGCACGAAAGTAATATTATTATTATTAATAATAATAATAATAATAATAAATAATAATAATAAGAAGAAGACACGACAAATACTTGCTTTTTTGCAGGACTTTCCTGACCCTTCTATACTGATCCTGCTCCCTCAATTTCAGGTCTGTCCAGCGTTTCCTCAATTGCTCCTTGGATTTCGTACCCCAAAAGTCCTGTGCAGACTTCTCACAACTTTAGTCATGATCTTGGCCTTTCTCGCATTTGGGTTTCTGTATGGTCCATGATTCCCATCATAGTCGGTCCTCTTCATGATGTCCACCATCTCCATCATCTCTTCAAAGAACATATTTGAGGCCTTATATATCCTCCTGGATCGGGAACTGCCTTGCTCCGGGCTTTCGTCGTAGTTGCTGCTCTCAGCACACACCCGCTGTGTCTCCGCCATGTGCTCTCCCACTGCCCCGAAAGAGAAGAGGCGGCTGATACACTAGAAAGAAGGACAGGGGCAGAAGTTGACGCATGCGCAGTGTATATATAGCATAACTTGCGGGCGACATACATACGATCTGTGAGTGGAGGACGGAGGATCGTTAGCGCTGATCGTTCAAATGAAGGTACAATTGTAACTTGGGGCATCAGTGGTTAGTGGCCTATACTGCTTATAGATTGAGGTCTATATTGGGACAAGATTAGGAGAGTTTAGCCTGACATTAGGGTTTGTCCTGTGTTGTGTCTTGCAGATAAAATGGTGGATAAATTCACAGACCCTGATTTCCTGCCTAACTTCACAGATAAGTACAGGGAGCTGCCAGGTCTCTGGCAAGTCCAATGCAGGGACTATTCAAACAAGCAAAAGAGGAAGGCAGCGCTGGATCAACTGTTGGAATTGGTGAAGCCTGTGTATCCCATGGCAGACATCAACTATTTGAAGGCCAAAATTGGTAGCCTGAGCACATATATTAATAGGGAGTGCAAGAAGGTCCAGAATACCCTGAGATGCGGAGCAGCAGCAGATGACGTATATGTCCCCAGGCTGTGGTACTACGACAAACTGCGTTTTTTGTCCAACCAGACAGAACCCAGGCCATCACTATCAACACTTCCTTCCACATCATCTGAGGCTCCTGAAGTCCAAACTGGGCCTTCCACCCAGAAAGAAGATGTGGAGGAGCCCAGCTTGACCCAGGTATAGCATTGTTGAACATATTTCTTATCAAAAATTGAATGTTGTTAACTAGATGTTATTGATCACTAATTTCTGATTTAACAAAGTGGCTTACATATCAATAGACAGTAGTAGCCAAAAATGATTGGGACACGAATGAAAAATGCTGGGGTCTGAATGATAGTCTTTTCTATTTGTTAACATTCAATTTGCAACAGTCATGAGCTCAAAATAATGTGTGATTGATGACCAAAAACCTAAAACTGTTTTTATACACAAGAAAGTCTCAGCCAGGAAGAGGCCGTGGCAAGCAGCCTGACAGAATCCCAGGTTCCTCCCCTCCGCCCTCCAACCAAAAGAACCAGGAAGGCAAGGAATCTTGAGGAGTCCATGGCTGTTTTCCTAAAACAGGCTACTGCAGCAATTACCACGACCCCTGGTGTCCATGAGGCATTTGAATGTGTCACTGCAAGCAAACTAGAACACATGGAGGAGGGCCAACACACGATCTGTAAAGAAATAATTTTGAAGGCCCTAAACAAGGGGACGAGGGGTGAACTCACAACTCAAACCCACCTGTGTGAGTTGGACCATACTCCTCCACCACCTCCAGCAACACCACCAACACCACAGCCACCCAACCCACCACAGCAGCATGCAAGGAAGCGTGGAAGGAGAGTGATGGCCTGGATTTGGTGTGGTCTGGCAAAAAACGCAGGCTGTTGTAAGACCACAGCCTCAGGACATATATGTCATCTGCTGCTGCTCCCTATCTTTCGGAGTCCTGGACCGTATTATGCTCCCTATTAAATGGACTCCTCAGGTTACCAACTTTGACAGTCAAAATAATGGATATTTGCCCTGGGGTACAGAGGTTTCACCAATTCCAATTGTTTCTCCAGCGTTGCCTTCCTCTTTATTTTGTTATGACCTTGTGCTCCCTATTAAATTTCAAATTTTGGTTTGAACAAATACCTGGCTATGTGTTTTACTTCAAAAAGGACAGTTTGTTTGTGAGTAGGCAGGTACATTTCAAAAATACAATGTCAAATTAACAAGGGATACCAACATAGTTGTATCTTTGAGGTCAAAAAAATACAAGATAATAATAATGGTGTTGTGGTAACTTGACACACAAAACAAAAAAAAAACAAAAAAAGAAGGAGTATTCTGGAGATCACGAGAAAAAACCCAACAAACAAATATTATTCAGAAGATCGCTATAAAGAATAAAAAATACGTTTGTCAGAATTCTGTGAATATCAGCAGCAAAGCAACTCCATTATTATGGCATTATAAAGAAGAAGAGAATGCGCTGCATTGAGAGATTTCATAATTTGCCGCATGACGAATGTGATATCTCCATTATGAATGCTAGTTTTACAAGACCGAGTGCTTCCGGCTCGTACTTGATTCCAAGCATGCGTGAACTTTTGTGGGCAACGGACTTGTGTACACATGATCGGAAAGTCCGACAACAAAGTTTTGTTGGTGGAAAATTTGAGAACCTGCTAGCCAACATTTGTTGGCGGAAAGTCTGACAACAAATGTTCGATGGAGCATACACACGGTCGGATTTTCAGCCAACAAGCTCACATCCAACATTTCCCGTCGGAAAATCCAACAGTGTGTATGCGGCATAAGATGTACATCTTAAAAGGACAAAACATACAGGGATATGGGAAATTATAGACACTGATACACCTACACAGGTTGAACTGGATGGACTATTGTATTTTTTCAGCCTCACCAACTATGTAACTGGCACGTTGCTGCATATGAGCATAATTAAATGAACCTCTTCTCAATCATCTGAGCTAGCTGGCAGGGTGCCACTGCTTTCTACAGGTGCATATTCTGAGCCAAATTCTGTTTTTGTGGACAATGTATGAGGTGGTAGTGATCAGAAAAGGTATACTGATACTGCATTTGGTGGAGGGGGGGGGCTTAAACGCAAGTGCTGGCAGCGATTGGGGTCCTGCTGATGCTGCGTTTTTTGGGACATTATACCAATGGGGACACTTGTATAGTTCTGTTCACGATACTGATCCGTGGGGGGGCGTGGCATAACCTAGCAGGAAGATGGAAGCTTAATCCCTGAGCTCCTGCCACCACAGGGAAAAGCTGACTGGAATCTGAGGTAAAATTGCCCCTAAATACCTCCAAATCATGGGGACTGCATCGCGGAACTCTTCTGCCTCCCACTCCCGCTCCCCCCGCGAACAATTAGGGGATGGGGGTTATATTATTCCTGAAATGCTTCATACCGGCAGAGGGAACACGGGGCCTTCCCGCCACAGACACACACTCTCAGGCTTCTGAGTTGGCCCTGACAGAACCGCCACATGCCGGATCTCCAAACCCTCACAGGGATAGAAAGGTCATTGAACTCTCACCACAGCCGCACTTAAACATGCAAGACCTGCGGACCATCGCAGAGGATATCAAAGACACCTTATCTGCCGCCATTTCAGAGCTCAGGCTCGATATCCGTGCGCTCAGTGACAGAGTTCTCACAGTTGAAAGAGTGACTGAACGCCATGATGCGACTATCTGCAAAAGCTGCGAATCGCATTGACTCCCACACATTACAAATGAGAGATATGCAACGCCATCTGGAATACCTTCGACAATAGAGGTCAGCACCATAATCTCAGAGTCAGAGGACTGCCAGAGGCCATCGAGGGAGAACAAATAGCCCCCACTGTGACTGGAATCTTCAATGGTCTGCTTAATAGACCACTTCATACGGCCATTGACATGGAAAGGATCCACCGGGCCTTACGTCCCAAGGGAAGGGAGACAGATCCCCCAAGGGACATCATTTGCTGCATAATAGACTTCAAACTGAAGGAAGAAATTATCAGACAAGCAAGAAGCAGACCTCAAATTCTCCATGATGGGAGAGCAATCCAAATCTATTAGGACCTCTCAGGAATCACCTTACAGCACCGATGTGATCTGAAGCCTCTGCTGGACGCCGTTCGCACGAAAGGTATTCCATATAAATGGAAATTCCTGTTTTGCCTTTCTGCCTCCACCCAGGGCCGCACGGCTCTCCTGAGAGTTTCAGAGGATCTCCCACACTTCTACGGAACCCTGGGCATACTCCTGGTAGATGTCCCTAACTGGTATGCGGAGTTTCGTCGCTCAGTGCAAGCAAAGAATCACCTCAGGAAGAACCCATGGAGGCGCAAGATACCAGGTACCGTAGGAGAAGGTCCCCATCAGCCCCCAGACACCTTACCGGTACCCACATTCACTACCAGGAGGGCAGCCCCACAAACTCGCCGAGGCTCAGGAGAGCTCACCGAAACCGCTAGCTGGCCTCAGATACACACTACCATGCAATCACAGTTTGCCCTGTTCGGCTTTAGTCAGTTCTCTTACACTGTTAACCTTTCATTCAATGTTTATGTGACTGACTTTCTTCAAGAGATATTCGGCACAATAGTTGGTTTTGCATCTTGTACTGGGTTCTGATTGTGTCCCTGTCATGGACATTGCAAGTTTAGCTAAAAAGCAGCAGCATTTGCCTGTGGAATGAACACCGCCCATATGTCTAGTGGAGTGTTCTAAAACTACATGATCCACAACACCCTGCGGTTTGTACCCGCCCCTGACCTGGCAGCAGTTCTGTACAGTGTCACTTCCACCCACAATCTCCCTGACACCAAGGAAAAGCCTCAAGAACATCCGACGAACACTGCGACTGTTACCTGGACAACGCCTCACACAGATCATCACACTCAAGGCTGACTTCCAAAGCCGCATCTCACACAGTCTCCTCTTCATCGCTGGCGGCAACGACTCGTGTACTGACTGAGGGCTACCCCCTCCATCTACATGTCCTGTACAGACACTCACTGCTGGGAACTGATGTGACACCTACCTGAATACTTATACACAGTACACTACATCCATCTACATGTCCTGTACAGGCACTCAACTGATGTGACACCTACCTGCAGGCTTATGCAGAGTGCACTACCGCCATCTACAGGCCTGTAACTTTACCCAATCATACTTGCTGGCATGTTAGGTTGCACGGCGAGGTATGAGGTATATTCCACACTCTCTCTATGGGAAATCTTCTAGTCTACAAGTTTAGTATTCCTCAGACTTTCTATCTAGTTGGATATCTGTCACTGATTGCATGGTCAGCTTGCTGACTGATTTACATGTTACTCCGGTTACAGTGTTTTATCCCCCTTTTGAGATTTTTGTGCTGTTTTTAGGTCCTCTGTTTATGACCTCACACGTTCTGAGGCCGACACTTGACCCATGAGAGGGCACCCACCTTTACAAATCCCGCATTTAGCCATGATAGTATTTAATGGCGTTTTGGGTGCCTTCTGGTATGGGTGCTGGGTGGTGGTATCAGAACTCCCAATATTTCTATATGATGGTTCTTGTATGCTATTTGTGTAACGATACATTTATTCACCCAAATCTCACCACCCAGCACTCACGTTTCTTTGAGAATATCCCCTCGCCCTATTATTTATCCCCCCCGAAAATACATTCTCCAAAACCTCCTCCCTTTATCACCTGAAGACCCCGTGGTGGCGGACTATACCATTCTTTCCTTTACCTATAGTCCTCCTTCACTGCTTGGTGATTGCCAACCCCCACACAGTTGTGAGTCACAGTGCTGTTACACCCCTCAGGGTGCACACATCATGCCCGCACTGTACCTTACCGATACTGTACAGTTTAGAGGTAGGGGAGCAAGTCCCCCCCAAACCTCATCGGTTTCACCCCAGTTACCTCAACATTACACTTAAGCCTGCCATACACTGAACAGACCCACATCCTGATCGCCTAGGTCATCTCTCTCCCTTCACTTGTACTTATGGCGGATGACACAGACCCCCGGGCCTCACCGCCTGACCTACATAAGCACCTACAGACACTCAAACTCTGCTCAATCAATATACAAGGCCTTAACATCCCAGAGAAAAGGTCTAAACTGTTCTATTTCCTACAACGATCGAAAATACATGTAGCACTTATACAGGAAACGCACTTCAGGACGGATAGCATCCCTAAACTGTATAATCACCAATTCCCACTGGTGTACCACGCTTCCAACACCGAGGCTAAATCCAAAGGAGTCTCAATCTTAATTTCTAAACAATGCCCCCTGCAGGTGACAGAAGTCCAAAGAGACTCCCAAGGCAGATTCCTATTCATTAAAAGGCACTCTGCACCACAGACCTGTCACAATAGCTAACATTTACGCCCCTAACTCGCAACAAGTGGCCTTTTTTCGAGACACCTTCCAACAAATTCTCAGCTTCCAATCTGGTACTCTGATAGTAGGAGGCGACTTCAATATCGCTCTGAATCCCTCCCTTGACACATCCAACGGTGCTTCCTCCCTAACCTACAGAGCCTTACGAGCTATTAAATTGCAACTCAGCAACCTGTTACTTCACGATGCCTGGCGCACATTGCACCCCAACGCTAAGAACTTCACCTTCTTTTCTGCACCTCATAACAAATACTCAAGAATAGACCACTTTTTCTTATCCCAAAATGATCTCACACACCTCTCAAAAGCTACAATTGAACCCATGGTTCTTTCTGATCACAACCCCATATTTATAACTCTAACCCTCCCGACGACCCATGGTGGGTCCAACATATGGCGACTTGATAATTCTCTACTGACCTACCTGGACCAAAGTCAACAAATTACCAGGAGCCTCACCCAATACTTTGCAGAAAATACAACAGAAGACACCTCTCCTACCTCCGTTTGGGCAGCACACAAATGCGTCATAAGGGGGAAATTTATCCCCCTTGCGGCCCAACGAAACAAACTTAGAAAAGCAGGAATTAATGAGCTGACCGACCACATACTAACACTTGAACAAGCAAACAAAGCATTGCTAGCAGCTTCCACATTAATGGAACAATATAATTTGTATCACTAGTTCATGAAAAGAGAAGCATTCGGAGTGAAAAAACATAAGCCTAGAAGCTCCAGATGTCAGGCTTGCACGGGAAACCCATATTCCTGCAGCTAAGACACACACAAGCCCCCTGAGCATGAGCTTAAGCGTCCTATAGGTCCACACATTATTCCTGCTTGAGGAGGTGAGTTGCCATCTAGATAAAGGAAGGCCCGTTGACGTGGTGTATCTGGATTTTGCAAAAGCATTGGACACAGTTCCCCATAAACGTTTACTGTACAAAATAAGGTCCGTTGGCATGGACCATAGGGTGAGTACATGGATTGAAAACTGGCTACATGGTCGTGTTCAGAGGGTGGTGATAAATGGGGAGTACTCAGAATGGTCAGGGGTGGGTAGTGGGGTTCCCCAGGGTTCTGTGCTGGGACCAATCCTATTTAATTTGTTCATAAACGACCTGGAGGATGGGATAAACAGTTCAATCTCTGTATTTGCAGACGATACTAAGCTAAGCAGGGCAATAACTTCTCCGCAGGATGTGGAAATCTTGCAAAAAGACTTGAACAAATTAATGGGGTGGGCGACTACATGGCAAATGAGGTTCAATGTAGAAAAATGTAAAATAATGCATTTGGGTGGCAAAAATATGAATGCAATCTATACACTGGGGGAGAACCTCTGGTGGAATCTAGGATGGAAAAGGACCTGGGGGTCCTAGCAGATGATAGGCTCAGCAATGGCATGCAATGCCAAGCTGCTGCTAATAAAGCAAACAGAATATTGGCATGCATTAAAAGGGGGATCAACTCCAGAGATAAAACGGAGTGAGTACAAAGAAGGGAAACAAAGCTAATAAAAGGGTCTGGAGGATCTTAGTTATGAGGAAAGGTTGCGAGCACTGAACTTATTCTCTCTGGAGAAGAGACGCTTGAGAGGGGATATGATTTCAATTTACAAATACTGTACTGGTGACCCCACAATAGGGATAAAACTTTTTCGCAGAAGAGAGTTTAATAAGACTCATGGCCACTCATTACAATTAGAAGAAAAGAGGTTTAACCTTAAACTACGTAGAGGGTTCTTTACTGTAATGCCCCGTACACACGGTCGGATTTTCCGATGGAAAATGTCTGATCGGAGCGTGTTGTCGAAAATTCCGACCGTGTGTGGGCTCCATTGGACATTTTCCATTGGATTTTCCGACACACAAAGTTGGAGAGCAGGAGATAAAATTTTCCGACAACAAAATCCGTTGTCGGAAATTCAGATCGTGTGTACACAAATCCGACGGACAAAGTGCCACGCATGCTCAGAATAAAAAAAAGAGATGAAAGCTATTGGCCACTGCCCCGTTTATAGTCCCGACGTACGTGTTTTACGTCACCGCGTTCAGAACGATCGGATTTTCCGACAACTTTGTGTGACCGTGTGTATGCAAGACAAGTTTGAGCCAACATCCGTCGGAAAAAATCCTAGGATTTTGTTGTTGGAATATCCGAACAAAGTCCGACCGTGTGTACGCCCTATAAGAGCGGCAAGGATGTGGAATTCCCTTCCACAGGCGGTGGTCTCAGCGGGGAGCATTGATAGCTTCAAGAAACTATTAGATAATCACCTGAATGACCGCAACATACAGGGATATGTAATGAAATACTGACACATAATCACACACATAGGTTGGACTTGATGGACTTGTGTCTTTTTTCAACCTCACCTACTATGTAACTATGTAACTAAACTCAGACCAGAGAAGAACTTCTAGAGGAACTTAACCACACACTAAAACGTAACTACGCCATGACCCAAAAATTATTCTACGAATTCGGCAACAAGTCGGGTAAACTTTTAGCCAGAGCGCTTCAAGTTAAGAAAGCGGCCCATACTATTCACAAAATTACAACACCGACTGGCGACACCCTTGTTACTACGGATGATATCTCTGACCATTTTGTTCAGTACTTCTCCAAACTATACAACCTCCCCACCACGCTCCCCCTGCAGTCACCTCGGACCGAATTACAGCCATTACCGACTTCCTTGCACAATACTGTCCCTCCCCCCTCTCTTCAGATGAATCCTCGGACCTTGATCTCCCACTCTCAGGAAAATAAATTTTAACTGCATTAAAACAAATGAAACCCGGCAAAGCCCTGGCCCAGATGGCCTGACAGTTAGCTATTATAAGGCCTTCCCAGACACCCTCATTCCCCACCTCACCAAAGCCTTCAATAATCTTTCACCAACCTCTAATACGATGAGGGACATCCTTGAAGCACACGTCACTCTCATTCCCAAACAAGGCAAAGACCCCTCATTGGTCTCTAACTACCGCCCGATATCACTTCTGAACGTAGACCTAAAGCTCTACGCCAAAGTGTTGGCAAACCGCATTCTCCCTCTGCTACCCAAATTAATCTCCCTTGATCAAGGAGGCCAGGGACAATACTATTAAGGCTCTAAATATCCATCACTGGCTCTCCAAAACATCCACACAAGGTTTTTTCCTGTCTTTGGACGCGGAGAAGGTGTTCGACAGGGTGGCCTGGGACTATATGGAAGCGACTTTTTTGAAAAATTATGTTTATTCACAGTTTTTAAAACATACATACAAAACATAACTTGCATTCCCAACCCTCCCTCCCTTTACCTCCCGCCAGTATTTTAGTTAAGATCTTGAGGTCTTGGTTCAATAATGCTATGGGTCTATATGAGGAGCACTCCAACAGATCCTTCCCCGATTTAGGTAATAAAATAACCTGAGCCTCCAACAGTGACTCCGGTAAAATCTCGTTTTTAAGACAGAAAAGATAAATAGTTTTGAGTCGTGGGACTAAAGTCTCTATATTTGCCCTATACCATTCTATACATAGACCGTCAGGCCCTGGTGATTTATGCGGTGGGAACGATTTGATGGCTGTTTCAATCTCTTTTTCAGTGATCTCAGCCTCCAGATCAGACCTATCAGACTCCGATAGCATAGGGACTTCCAGAGAAATTAGCAACGTTTCCAACTCCTGTAGATTATAAGTAGGTATGGGGGCATACAGGGTTCTATAATATTCTACAAATGTTTCTAGAATGTCATTGTGATCTGTAAGAAGACTACCCTGGTTGTTCCTAATGCACGGTATGTTTGTCTGAAGTCTCTGCTCCGCAGCCAAAATGGCCAATAGTTTCCCATTTTTGTCCCTCTGTTCAAAGATGGACTCAGCCCTCCTTGTCCAGGAAGTATGTGTCAGCTCTGTGAAGTGCAACGCCAACACCCGTCGCGCTTCCAAGAGCTCCAAGTATGTAACATCTGAATGATCGTTGGCATGTGCTGCTTCGCGTGTCCTCTCTGCCTCCTGTAACTCTTGCGTTTTCCTATTAAAGTTTTTCCTTGCCTGTTTGATGGCCGAAATGTATTGCCCCCGCATGCACGCCTTAAAGGCATCCCAACAATGGGCAAAGACGCTGAACCTAGATTGTCCTCCCAGTAACTAGAAACATAAGGTGTCACCTGCGATGCCACGGACTCTACCTCTATCCAGCCCGGGTTTAATCTCCATGCTCCTCCTCTGAGTCTTGAAGGTAGACTCACATGTACAGATAGTGGTGTATGATCTGAAAGGCCCCAGCAAGATAATTTGCACCCTTTACCAGCTGTAACATGAGTGAATTAGCAAATGCCAAGTCTATCCTAGAGGAAGACTTATGTGTTTTAGACAAATAGGAAAAACTCCTTGTAGTTGGGTTCTTCCAGCGCCATACCTCTGTCAAGGATGCCGTATCTGCCCATGCAGCCAAATCAATCGAAGCCACCCTAGATGCATTAGATGAATCCATTGCGGAACACAGAATGGCATTAAAATCCCCCGCTATCAGCAGGGGGAGATGCATAAAGGGGGCTAGCTTACCCAACAGATTATACAATATCTGAATCTGAAAAGGAGGAGGGACATATACGTTAACCAAAACCATTGTGTGTATAGAGGTCAGCTACAATTATTAGATACCGACCTCCTGGGTCGGATATGACATTATGGATTGTGCATGGTAATGACTTGCTAATTAAGATAGCCACCCATCTAGCGTACGTAGAGTAAGTTGCATGGAGTGCACGCTGAATCCAGGGTCTGCGAAGCGACAGAATCCTGCTCCCATCTAAGTGCGTCTCCTGCAAAAACACTAATTTTGGTTTAAGTGGCTTCAAGAATTGAAACATCAGGGCCCTACGGTATGTGTGTGATGGAAAAATCTGGACAGCCGCACTCCGGATTGGAAAAGTAGAAAATAAAATCCTCTTTATTGAAAAAGTAATAACATGATTAAAATCCGTACATGGCTTTGTTGGGATAATGCAGCATAACCGCTAACGCGTTTCACGCTCCCATAGAGTGCTTACTCATAGCTGGTTTGTACAAAAGTGATCACAACTTATATACACATAATTTGTCTACCACATGACTACATATTGATTATCTGATTCTAAACAGCTGGTCGTTAGTCTGTGTGGGATTTTTTTGGCATAGATGTAATTGGATGTGCATCCTATAGTGGAATCACTAATGAAGACATGAATATATAAATGAAATGTGTTCATGTTGACAAATGTCAACATATATGAATGATAAAAATTTTTTTCAAGGTTTTCGAAAAAACATATTTGTTGTTTTCCAAAATCACAAGAATGAGATGAGTGCTGGAATTTGACGTTCAAACGTATAAATTATCATACGGATAGGCGCAAGTATGGGCAAGCTATGTGAACTGGTGGTTGCGGTATAATGTAAATGGTGTATAGAGTGAAAATTGGGTCTATATGCATATGGTAAAAAAAAAAAAAAAAAAGTGTGCATCCAACACCACTAGCGGTGTAAAAAAAAAAAAAAAAAAAAAAAAAAAAAAAAAGCTGAATGTGTGTATGGTGCATATATATAAAAAAAATTTTCGTTTCTTTTCCTTTTCTTTCTTTTCTCCTTCTCTTTTTAAACCACATAAAGGTGAAAATATGAATAATAATAAAAAATAATAATAAAACGCAATTCTTTATATATGTGTATGTGTACGACGATTTCAGCTTTCAAAAAACGTGATAACGTGTGTGAATTGGAAGTTGGACAGAAAACTAGCGTTCTGTCACAATGATGTGTCCAATAATCTCCTGATTTACAGGGGTCTATGTGTGAATAAGTGCTTTTACTTAAATTCCTACATGTGTGAATTTTAATCTTTACAGCATATAAAAGATTATGAAACTTATCACTCACTGATAACCCCGCCACTCCAGTTTCACAAAAGTGCTCATTTAAAACCTTGCATCATTCCGTATGGGATGCATTCATCCCAATCAAGCAACAACATTAACGTTGCTGAACGTCTTTCTTTGAAGCAATCCCATCTCTCGATGAATTGTCTTCAAGTGTATGGGCAGAACTATATGAGGTGGATAAAAATGGGGCAAAATACAGTGTTTGCGCACCTGTCACTATTCTTTTATGCATAGTATAGTATTAGCAGTGACTATATGACAGGTTCATCCAATATGTGTTTATATCAATGGATAAGTTACAATCTCACTCAACCAATTATTGTGTGAAATGAACAACTGATCTACCCTTTTGAAGACCACAGCTCTTAAATCAACTCAAAACACATGAGAACTTTGCAGAGAAAGTAATAAACTATATACACATATGGTAAAAGACATTTGTACAAACATTTGTGCAAAGTTGGTGTTGTGGTCTACTGACAGCTACCATCAAACAATAATGTCTAATTAGAGACGAGATTCAAGTGACAGTAAAATGCGAAAGATATAATAAATTGTTTCTTTTTTAAATTTTTTAATGAAAGCATATATGCATATCACTAGTCATTTGCTCGTATAAGTGGGGGGATGTGTGGTCCAATAAAATGGATCGATTGCTGGGGATATGTGTAAACTCAAAACACATGAGAGTTCAATCAAACCACAACATCAACGTTGCTGAACGTCTTTCTTTGAAGCAATCACATCTCTCGATGAAATGTCTTCAAGTGTATGGGCAAAACTATATGAGATGGATAAAAATGGGACAAAAAATACAATGTTTGCGCACCTGTCACTATTCCTTTATGTATAGTATAGTATTGGCAGTGACTATATGACAGGTTCATCCAATATATGTGTTTATATTAATGGATAAGTTACAATCTCACTCAACCAATTGTTATGTGAAAATAAGCAACTGATCTACCCCTTTAAAGACCACAGCTCTTCAATCAACTCAAAACACATGAGAACTTTGCAAAGAAAGTAATGAACCATGTATACATGTGGTGAAAAACATTTGTGCAGAGTTAGTGTTATGGTCTACCTACAGTTGCCTTCAAACAATAATGTCTAATTAGAAACGATATTCAAGTGACAGTGAATGTGAAAGATGTAATGAATTATTTCTTTTTTGCTGAAAGCATATATGCATATCACTAGTCATTTGCTCGTATGAGTGGAAGGATGTGTGGCCCAATTAAATAGATCGATTACTTTCTGCTGCAGCTGTGAGCCAGGTGTACCAAGTCCCCCTCTACTAGTTTTTGGAATGTGTCAAGATTCTTACCTCTAGCTGCCACCGGATAAAAATCTGATCTACCCCTGGAGATCTCAATGTGAACATCCGTGGGAATTAGAGGACAAGGATCTGACTCATGTGCCAAATCTGTTAGATCCTGTAAAGCACGGTTGTCAACAAATAGTATGGGTAAAGAAGGGGACTCACCTGTGTCACAGCTGTCTACAGACTCATTGGGCTCTTCCACTGCACAATCAAAAAAAAAAAAAAAAAAAATGTTTCCTAAGAGTTAAAGTCCTTGAAAATTTATTAATGTCCAAAATTGTTTCAAAAAGGTTGAAATGTCTGCTAGGACAAAAGTGCAAACCTTTGGCCAACAGGCTGATCTCTTCTGTACTCAGTTGTTTTTTGGACAAATTAATCACACTGTGTTTTACTTCCTCGGCGACTTCGGCGTCTTCTCCCGCAGCATGTAGCGTGTGTTGTTTGTGGCGTTTGTGTTTCCTACCACCTCTTGTCTTTTTGTGGAGGGTTTCTTTTTCTTGGTTTGTCTGGACCTGTGAGGGTTTCCAGGGGAGCGGCTATTGGTGGATCTGATAGATTCTGGTGGGATTGAAGATCTGTCAAATGATGAATTTGACATGGTGCGTGCTAGAGTGTTGTCGGCCGACTCCCCTTCATGGTCAGAGAAGCTTACTCGTTTACCTCGGTTTTTACGGGATCTGTTGGACTTGTAAAGTGGCTTGTGCCAGGTGTAAACCTGGTTTCCCTGATGATCATCCTTATCCCGGGCCATTTTACCTTTCTTGGTATCAATCACTGCTCTTTCCATTCGATCTAGTTTTTTGTTTAACCTTTCATCGAGTTCAGAAGAACCTTTAATTGCATTGAGAAGTGGTGAGATCTTTTTGTATTGTGGAAATATCCAGTTGTAGCTTCTCTGTTTCCTTTTTCTTTGAGGCGATCAAAATCTCCATGAGTTTAAAGGAACAGATGTCTAGAGTGTCTGTCCACTGTTTTTTGAAATCTTCATCAAATAAATCTGAGGTAGGAAATTTTTTGATTCTTAGTCCTCGAGGAATATGCAGTATTGATACATATTCTGTGAGAAAAATAATGTCCCAATAAGCTCTAATCTCTTTAGACATTAATTGTTCTAATTTCCTGAAGAGCCTTAGCAATTGTATCTCATCGTCTTCCGACGGTTGTAAGGTGTATGCTTGCAATGGCTGTCTTAGAGGATTATTGGATGGTGCTGTAAGAGTTCTGCTAAAAGCTGCTTCCACAACCGGCACTTGTGTACTGGGATAATCCATAATTTATTTCCAATGTTGCTCTCTCACTCTGAGACCAAAGGTGGTCTTCCAAAAATCATAAGGTTATAATAAAATATATATACCTTGGTAGTGCGGGGAGATGACCGAGCTGGTGGAGAGAAATATGTAGCAAAAGTCCAGATATTTGAGATGAACAAGATAGTTACCACCGCTCTAGGTGACCGGGTTCAAGCTTCCCGTCCTCCGCTGTGTGGATGATTGTGAGAGCCCCAGGTGCCAGCAATTGCTATTCCAATGGTATGTGTGTGATGGAAAAATCTGGACAGCCGCACTCCGGATTGGAAAAGTAGAAAATAAAATCCTCTTTATTGAAAAAGTAATAACATGATTAAAATCCGTACATGGCTTTGTTGGGATAATGCAGCATAACCGCTAACGCGTTTCACGCTCCCATAGAGTGCTTACTCATAGCTGGTTTGTACAAAAGTGATCACAACTTATATACACATAATTTGTCTACCACATGACTACATATTGATTATCTGATTCTAAACAGCTGGTCGTTAGTCTGTGTGGGATTTTTTTGGCATAGATGTAATTGGATGTGCATCCTATAGTGGAATCACTAATGAAGACATGAATATATAAATGAAATGTGTTCATGTTGACAAATGTCAACATATATGAATGATAAAAAATTTTTTCAAGGTTTTCGAAAAAACATATTTGTTGTTTTCCAAAATCACAAGAATGAGATGAGTGCTGGAATTTGACGTTCAAACGTATAAATTAGATTGTAACTTATCCATTGATATAAACACATATTGGATGAACCTGTCATATAGTCACTGCTAATACTATACTATGCATAAAAGAATAGTGACAGGTGCGCAAACACTGTATTTTGCCCCATTTTTATCCACCACATATAGTTCTGCCCATACACTTGAAGACAAATTATCGAGAGATGGGATTGCTTCAAAGAAAGACGTTCAGCAACGTTAATGTTGTTGCTTGATTGGGATGAATGCATCCCATACGGAATGATGCAAGGTTTTAAATGAGCACTTTTGTGAAACTGGAGTGGCGGGGTTATCAGTGAGTGATAAGTTTCATAATCTTTTATATGCTGTAAAGATTAAAATTCACACATGTAGGAATTGAAGTAAAAGCACTTATTCACACATAGACCCCTGTAAATCAGGAGATTATTGGACACATCATTGTGACAGAACGCTAGTTTTCTGTCCAACTTCCAATTCACACACGTTATCACGTTTTTTGAAAGCTGAAATCGTCGTACACATACACATATATAAAGAATTGCGTTTTATTATTTTTTATTATTATTCATATTTTCACCTTTATGTGGTTTAAAAAGAGAAGGAGAAAAGAAAGAAAAGAAAAAGGAAAAGAAACGAAAAAGGAAAAGAAACGAAAATTTTTTTATATATATGCACCATACACACATTCAGCGTTTTTTTTTTTTTTTTTTTTTTTTACACCGCTAGTGGTGTTGGATGCACACTTTTTTTTTTTTTTTTGTTTTACCATATGCATATAGACCCAATTTTCACTCTATACACCATTTACATTATACCGCAACCACCAGTTCACATAGCTTGCCCATACTTGCGCCTATCCGTATGATAATTTATACGTTTGAACGTCAAATTCCAGCACTCATCTCATTCTTGTGATTTTGGAAAACAACAAATATGTTTTTTCGAAAACCTTGAAAAAATTTTTTATCATTCATATATGTTGACATTTGTCAACATGAACACATTTCATTTATATATTCATGTCTTCATTAGTGATTCCACTATAGGATGCACATCCAATTACATCTATGCCAAAAAAATCCCACACAGACCAACGACCAGCTGTTTAGAATCAGATAATCAATATGTAGTCATGTGGTAGACAAATTATGTGTATATAAGTTGTGATCACTTTTGTACAAACCAGCTATGAGTAAGCACTCTATGGGAGCGTGAAACGCGTTAGCGGTTATGCTGCATTATCCCAACAAAGCCATGTACGGATTTTAATCATGTTATTACTTTTTCAATAAAGAGGATTTTATTTTCTACTTTTCCAATCCGGAGTGCGGCTGTCCAGATTTTTCCATCACACACATACCATTGGAATAGCAATTGTTGGCACCTGGGGCTCTCACAATCATCCACACAGCGGAGGACGGGAAGCTTGAACCCGGTCACCTAGAGCGGTGGTAACTATCTTGTTCATCAGGGCCCTACGGAACTTATCATTGAGGCCCCTGACGTTCCAAGACACTACGTTAACTATTGACCCCGCCATAGTTATACATTATCACATTACAAAAACTACAATGGAATAGGACATTTCTTAGGCGTGACCAGGCTACTTCATTACCCTGTCTGTACATAAGTGTGAGTCTATCACCAAACACCCCACTTGGATCGTTGCACATTTCTTGAAAAATCAACCCATAACCTTCATAACCCCCTGCTGCGGTGAAAAACAAAAAACAGTAAGAACCATACACCGAGCTTATACACGTAACTTGCTTCTGATCTTTTAGAAAGCGTGACCGTAAAAAAAAGGTCAAAAACAAAATTAGAAAAAAGCCTGAGTCCGTCAGTCTAGAAAAACTTCCATGTTAATGTCTGTTGTACTCCGTGCCTTCATACCGGAAGCTGTATATTTCCCCCTCATTTACAAGGAGAAAATCCTTACGACTATCAAGGCAGCTCCAAACACACAGTCAAATGAGACAAAGTATGTGGGGCAGATTGTGCGACAGATATACCAGATTATGATTTGAGTTTTTCCCCCTCCTTCTCACCCCTCCTTACGAAAAATGAAAAAGAAAATGAGAGAGTAAACGGAATATGGGGGGACAATATTGTGCGGTACTCGCAACTTGCTGGGGTATAGCATACTGTACTTAATATCCTTCTCTCTCAACCTGCGTCTCACCTCGTTGAAGGACCTGCGACGTTTCTGTACCTCAGCCGAGAATCTCTGGAAAAAGCATTACTTTGGTATTTTCATACGGCAGCTCTGGGTGTTTCCGGGCCTCTGCTAAGATCATATCCCCGTCCTGAAAATTTAAGAATCTCACCAGAAAAGGTCTAGGATGGGCACCCTCAGGGCGGCGGCCGGTGGGGACTCTAAGCCCTTTGAACAACATACGTTGAGGGCATGTCAGGCAGACCCAGCAGGGTTTTAAACAGTGATTCAGCGAATGCAGCAGGACGCATGCCCTCAGCCCCCTCTGGCAGGCCTACCACCCGGATGTTATTGCGTCTTTGTCTATTTTCGGCGTCGTCCACTTTATGAATCAGGGATCTCATTGCCGCATGTAGGTCCGCTATCTGTGCAGCTTGCAACCCTTGCTGGTCTTCCACCTCTCCAATCCTATTCTCTGCCTCCGTTAGCCGCCCTCTAATTTTGTCCAGATCATGGCGGATCAGTGTGCATTCTGATGCCATATGCTCCACCCGCACCATCAGCATGGTTTTAAAGCCTTCTATAGCTTCCAGGATAGGTTTTGTTATTGTGTCAGGCGCTGCGGCCACCAGGTTGTCAGACAGGGACACATCTTGTTCCCCAGCAGGAGATTGCATGACTGCAGGCACTTTGCACGGGCTCTGTCCTTGCTCCCGTTCGTGCTGAGCTCCCGACACATTGGGCAAGATGGCGCCTGGGGAATCTGCGGCCCACCCCTTCCCCGAGCACTGTAGTTTCGGATCTTTCAGGGACTTACCCCGGCCTTTTGAAGACATGGTCATCTTCCCGGTAATGTCCAGAGCCCCTCCGGAGGTAATGTGCTGCAGTCCCGGTCTGTATAAGTGGGAGAAAGTGATGTTTAAAACGGATGTGCACGGAGCTTCAGAGCCACACGTCTTTCCCGACTCACATCCCGGCCACGCCCCTATGGAAGCGACTTTAAGAGTAATGGGTTTCCCATCGCATCTACTCCAAATGATCCTGGCGCTATACTCTGCACCTACAGCTAAACTTAGGATCAATGGCTGCCTGTCGAACGCCTTCTCTGTTTCAAACGGAACCCGTCAGGGATGCCCCCTATCCCCGCTCATATTCATCCTTACTATGGAACCAATGCTCCGCAGATTAAGAGACAACCCAGACGTCAAAGGCATTAACATTGGTGATAACCACTATAAATTAGCAGCCTATGTGGATGACGTTTTACTCTTCCTCACGGACCCTATAGTCACTATTCCCAATCTTCCTAAAGATTTGTCATTATTCAAAACCTTGTCAAACCTTCAAATTAACTTTACAAAATCGAAAGCACTGAACATCTCCCTACCAGCCACACTGGTCACCCAATGCAAACAGAACTTCCCCTTTACATGGGAATCACAGGACATTACATACCTGGGCATCAAAATACCTACTAAACTACAGGATCTCTACATGAGAAACTTCCAACCCGCGCTTCAAAACATACAAGCCGAGTTAAATAAATGGCATTTCGGGTCCTTCTCTTGGTTGGGTAGGACAGCCATATTAAAAATGAATGTACTGCCCAGACTTCTTTATCTTTTTCAGGCAATCCCCATAATCCCCATAACCCACCTTACATAGTTACATAGTAGGTGAGGTTGAAAAAAGACACAAGTCCATCAAGTCCAACCTATGTGTGTGATTATGTGTCAGTATTACATTATATATATCCCTGTATGTTGCGGTCATTCAGGTGATTATCTAATAGTTTCTTGAAGCTATCAATGCTCCCCGCTGAGACCACCTCCTGTGGAAGGGAATTCCACATCCTTGCCACTCTTACAGTAAAGAACCCTCTATGTAGTTTAAGGTTAAATCTCTTTTCTTCTAATTGTAATGAGTAGCCACAAATCTTATTAAACTCTCTTCTGCGAAAAAGTTTTATCCCTATTGTGGGGTCACCAGTACAGTATTTGTAAATTGAAATCATATCCCCTCTCAAGCGTCTCTTCTCCAGAGAGAATAAGTTCAGTGCTTGCAACCTTTCCTCATAACTAAGATCCTCCAGACCCTTTATTAGCTTTGTTGCCCTTCTTTGTACTCGCTCCATTTCCAGTACATCCTTCCTGAGGACTGGTGCCCAGAACTGGACAGCATACTCCAGGTGCGGCCGGACCAGAGCCTTGTAGAGCGGGAGAATTATCGTTTTATCTCTGGAGTTGATCCCCCTTTTAATGCATGCCAATATTCTGTTTGCTTTATTAGCAGCAGCTTGGCATTGCACGCCATTGCTGAGCCTATCTACTAGGACCCCCAGGTCCTTTTCCATTCTAGATTCCCCCAGAGGTTCTCCCCCCAGTGTATAGATTGCATTCATATTTTTGCCACCCAAATGCATTATTTTACATTTTTCTACAATGAACCTCATTTGCCATGTAGTCGCCCACCCCATTAATTTGTTCAGGTCTTTTTGCAAGGTTTCCACATCCTGCGGAGAAGTTATTGCCCTGCTTAGCTTAGTATCATCTGCAAATACAGAGATTGAACTGTTTATCCCATCCTCCAGGTCGTTTATAAACAAATTAAATAGGATTGGTCCCAGCACAGAACCCTGAGGAACCCCACTACCCACCCCTGACCATTCTGAGTACTCCCCATTTATCACCACCCTCTGAACTCGCCCTTGTAGCCAGTTTTCAATCCATGTACTCACCCTATGGTCCATGCCAACGGACCTTATTTTGTACAGTAAACGTTAATGGGGAACTGTGTCAAATGCTTTTGCAAAATCCACGTCTACGGGCCTTCCTTTATCTAGATGGCAACTCACCTCCTCATAGAAGGTTAATAGATTGGTTTGGCAAGAACGATTCTTCATGAATCCATGCTGATTACTGCTAATGATATCGTTCTTATTACTAAAATCTTGTATATAGTCCCTTATCATCCCCTCCAAGAGTTTACATACTATTGATGTTAGGCTAACTGGCCTGTAATTCCCAGGGATGTATTTTGGGCCCTTTTTAAAAATATTGGTGCTACATTGGCTTTTCTCCAATCAGCTGGTATCATTCCAGTCAGTAGACTGTCTGTAAAAATTAGGAACAATGGTCTGGCAATCACTTGACTGAGTTCCCTAAGTACCTTCGGATGCAAGCCATCTGGTCCCAGTGATTTATTAATGTTAAGTTTCTCAAGTCTAATTTTAATTCTGTCCTCTGTTAACCATGGAGGTGCTTCCTGTGTTGTGTCATGAGAATAAAAACTCCAGTTTATGGTTACTGAAGCCCCCCCGATTCACTTGTGAAGACTGAGGAGAAGAATAAATTCAATACCTTTGCCATCTCCCCATCCTTTGTAACCAGATGTCCTTCCTCATTCTTTATGGGGCCAATATGGTCTGTCCTCCCTTTTTTACTGTTTACATACTTTCTTGGGATTTTTTTTGCTCTCCTCCACTATGTGTCTTTCATGTTCTATCTTAGCCGTTCTAATTGCACCCTTACATTTCTTATTGCATTTTTTATAAAGTCTGAATGCTGAGGATGATCCCTCAACCTTGTATTTTTTGAAGGCCTTCTCCTTTGTTTTTATATGCATTTTTACATTGGAGTTAAGCCATCCAGGATTTTTGTTCCTAATATTTTACCCCAATTTATGCCTTTTAGCAAGGTTTGTAGTTTAGGGAAGTTGGCTCTTTTGAAATTCAGTGTCTGTGTTCCCTTCATGTTTCCTATTTGTGTGATTTATACTAAAACCTCCTTTTTTACATCATACAAGCGTATGTGCAGGACTTTTATCTGGGCGTTCAAGCCCCCCCGACTAAGCTGGGATAGGCTAGTACTCCCCAAGCTATTAGGGGGCCTTGGCCTCCCCGACATTCAAAAATACCACTGGGCATGTAATTTAACTAGGATTGTAGATTGGCATCTGCATCGCTCCAATAAAGCCTGGATTACACTTGAGGACTCTTTCACAAAAACCCCGCTGTCACATCTACACTGGATCAATCACAACTCCATTCCTAGAGATTTGGTGAGACATCCCTTTATTGGAGCCACATTGTCCCACCTTAAATTAGCCGGCAAAGCACTCGATTACACACCGCACCCAGGCCCTATGACCCTTTGATCCGTAATCCTGACTTCCTGCCAGGCCTTGCCTTAAGAGATCTGCACAGGGAATCATGCACAGACCCCATCAGGGCACATCACTTCTTCCAAAATGGTGAACTCCTCCCCCACCAAGCCATGGCAGCCAAACTCACTAAATACAACATCCCCTTTTAAAAGTACCTACAATTAAGACACTTTTTTGCTGACGCCAAATCCATCTCACTGTGGTACGAGAGCGTACACCCTTTGAATTGCTATGTTCAGAACCCCAATGTCATGTGATCTCTACTGTTACGCATTCTTATTTTCAACTTGCAAAATTAAAGATAAGCTTATCCGTCGTTGGGAATCAGAACTGTCTATAGACTTAACTTCCACTGAATGGGAACGTATACACAACCATATTCATAAGGGCTCAATTAATGTATCCACCCAGGAAAACAGATACAAAATATTCACCAACTGGTATAGGACACCTGACAAGATCCACAAAATGCACCCCTCGGTCCCCCCGACATGCTGGCGTTGCAATGTGGCGCTTGGCACCCTCATTCATATCTGGTGGGAGTGTCCTCTTATCATACCGTACTGGACGGAAATTCACCGCCTTATCACCCAAATTACCTCTTACGCCCCAGACTTCACTCCAGCCCAATACATGCTCCATCACACCTCCATGCCCCTCTCCTCCTACAAAAAAATCCCTTACCCTACACCTTATCAATGCAGCAAACCTCTGTGTCCCGGTTCACTGGAGGAGTTCCACACCACCCACATTGGCTGAATGGTTCAAAAGAGTCGATAAAACAGCCGAGATGGAAAAACTAATTTACCAAGCAAAAGACAATCCGACAAAATCTAATACAACATGGGCTTGCTGGTTGCACTTGCACTAGAGTTTCCTCAACGCAGACCATTCCGCCCGGTGACCCAACCTCTCAGCCATGATCGATACTGATCTGTTGCAGAAACGCCATAGTGTCTGCCTGATCGTGCCCTCCCTCCGTCCATACCCTTCCTCTTACCCAATTGATCCTCACTGATCATACTTAGGCGATCTCCACACCCTCTCAACCTGATACCAACATAACTCCTTCACTGTTCTGGCAGGAGCACACACCCTAATGGTTTCTGTTCTTCTTACCCCCCCCCCCCCCCACTCCTAAACAACTTATTATTATTATTATTATTATTATTATTACGGAGCTGCCTCTCAATCATATGGGTACCGAATAAGTTTAAAACCACACACGTTACTACACATGGCCCCCACCCATTCACAGTTAGAACCCTTTAGGGGTGAATGGGTTTAAGGGTGGCTTTGATCGGTACATAACATTACCCCAATTGGACCCCTACCCCCACACCAACCCCTTCTCCCTCACAAAGAGATGCTTAATGATCCTTAGTTTATACACTTGTTAATTAGGGTATTCCCGCTTTACCATAGGAATACTTTACTGGGTCAGAACTTCACCTCCATCACTAATACAGAAGTGACCTAGTAAGAGGCTCAGTTGGCCATATTTTGAACTTGTTCTTTCATTTCTGCTTTATTTATCGATTGTAGGACTTATTGATTGTATTAACAGCTTCTGTTTCAATGTATACCCGATAACTGTGACTTTATGTATATTTAAAAATTTTTAATAAACATTTATTGAAAAAAAAAAAAAAGATACTGATCCGTACAGACACTATACTAGCAATAGCGGTGATCAGCGTGCGTGACTGTGATAGTGTGGTGGGCAGGCAATCTAATTTAAACTGGCTGGGAGGGATGCTAACTGACTCTGACACAATCTGACGTTGCTAGTGACACTAATACAATGATCAGTGATAAATACTGTACACAGACACTGTACTAATGGCACTGGCTGGGTGACAGGGCTATCAAAGGGTTAACTGGAGGGCAATCAATGGGTTAAATGTGCCGAACAGGTGTATGCCAATGTAAATGTGCTGTTTCTACTCACACAGGTCTGTCTTTCTTCTCTTCCTAAACTGAAAAGAGCTCAGGAAGAGAAGAACAGTCCAGATCTTGTGTCTTTGTTTACAAACAAGACACAGGGGCATTGGCTGAAACCTGCTGACAGACTTGTACTGTAGGCAATCGCAGCACGGGCCAGCAGGGGGTGCACGCATGCGCGTCTGGAAACAGGTAGCAACATACCAGTACATTGCCTACAATGGCTGTGCCGCCTGTCCGCAGTAATGTACTGTGGGCAGGCGGCAAGCCGTTACAAAATGACAAATGTCAACTCACATAATATCAGTGAAAATATACTTATCATCGATCATAGGTCCAGGTCTCAGTAAAGTCAAGGCATCAGGACATACACACAGGAATGACAAAATTAAAAACTGTAACAGCTGAGAAAAACACCAGGGGGCGCCAATCTAAGTGCAGCATTATATGTAATGTGCATAGCACAAGACAATTGGCAACTGACTCAGAACCAGATGGAAAGCTCATGTAGTGGAAGATAGTCGTAATATTAGATCCATTTAGCCACTGTCTGGGTCAAAATCCAAAGCTGCTATTTGTGTTGTATACAGTGTCCAGGGAGCCAAGAAGCAGAAAACAGAGGGACAATGGACTGTAGCTGGACTGTAAGTGATGTCATAGGCGGCGTGGCTGCACATTTCAAGGCCTCCGCCTTGAAATGTCAAGAGGCTTGACAAAGAGGCGAAGGCCTCCAAATGCATACCCATGCCCAGTTTGATGTCACTTTGGGTCCAGATGCAGTCCATTTCCTCTCTGCCTCCTACTTCCTGGCTCCTTGGTTGCATGGACAGCATATACAATCCAGGTAGCTGCAGCTTGCTTTGGCTTTTGACCCAGACAGTGGCTAAACGGACCTAATATCACCACTATCTTCCACTGCATGCACTTTCCGTTTGGTTACATTGTTACACAGTTGGTAAGTAAGTTGGTTCTAAGTGAGCTGGTGAGTTTTATAAATGTACGATATCCACTACACTTAGATTGAGAATGCACATTCTAATTCTACTAGTCTATCTGGCCAGATCACCATGTGAAAACAGATAGAAAAAAAGCTTAAAAAAGTAAAATTACTGCAGGCACCACATCTAAGAATTGGTAAGCTGCACTATAATACATTTTTGGTTTTGTAAAGAAGCACACAGGAGAGCACAAATGCCTAGTGCATTCCCAAAGATTTATTAAGGTGAAGAACAAACAGCCAAATCAATACTCACAAAGGTAGGCAAATTGTAAACAATGTAATACACCAAATCATGATCCAAAGTTTAAAAAGCCATACAGAATAAGAAAAGGCATTAAAAAACCCCCCAAAAAACGAAGTTGCTTTCCGGTAACGTTCTTTCCCGGAGTTTTTCAGGACAGCCACCTGAGAGACCTTGGCTCCTCCCCTCTGTAGGAAACACTGCGCCAGCCCTCTATAAATTTCCTCCTCCCCTGCTGGCTCCTCAGTTCTTTAAAGAGCACCTTCAGTCTGCTTAGGAGACACAAGAACATATGATACACATAATTATATCACATTTCCTGTAGGGAAATCTTTAGGTCTTAATACACAATTGGGTGGGTACCCGGCTGTCCTGAAAGACTCCGGGAAAGAACATTACCGGTAAGTAACTTCATTTTTTCCCCTAATCGTCTTTCAGGACAGCCACCTGAGAGGATAAATGAGCACTTACCCCTAGGGAGGGACCACGGCTTGTAAGACCTTGTGTCCAAAGGTCTGACCTTTAGCCGCCCAAAGATCCACTCTATAGTGTCTTACAAAGGTGGCAAAGCTGGACCAGTTTGCCGCTTTACAAATCTGTTCTGGCGTTGCTCCAGCTCTCTTCCTGCAACGCCGCCATTGCCCTTGTGGAGTGTACCCTGATACCCTCTGGGATCTGCATGCCTCCTAACCTATAAGCCTGTTCAATGGCTTCTTTTAGCCATCTGGCTATGGTGCGTTTTGAGGCCTTGTGCCCTTTCTTCGCTCCAGAAATTAAAATAAATAAAGAATCTGTCTTCCCAATATCTTTTGTTGCTTCTACATAATGTAAGACACATCTCCTCACGTCTAAATTATGAAACCTTACCTCTTGTTACTTAGAGGGATTTGGGCAAAATGAAGGTAACACAATTTCCTGGCCTCTGTGGAATTTCGAGGGCACTTTAGGCAGAAATCCCGGATCCATCTTAAACATTATGCGATCCGGAAAAATCTGAAAAAAGGGGGGTCTGATTGATAGGGCCTCTATCTCACAGACCCTTTTGGTTGTAGTAATTGCCACCAGGAAGACTGCTTTAAGCGTCGGCATCTTCAGGTTGCAACTATCTATTGGTTCAAAGGGGTCTGCTGTCATAGTTTGCAGCACTAATGACAGATCCCACTTTGGGAAGACTGTACTTTGTATCAGTCTTTGTTTGATTAATGATCTAAAGAATCTGATTACCCACGGATCAGATGCTAATCTCTTTCCCTGGTAAACCGAAAGTGCTGACACTTGACTCTATAGCGTGCTAAGGCTAAGTCCTTTGTCTATGCCGCCCTGTAGAAATTTTAAGACTGCCACAGAGCTTTGTGTATTGAAATCATTGTCTGTGCACCATCTGTTAAAACACTTCCATACTTTCTGATAGATGTTACGTGTCTCAACCTGTCTGCTTTTCAGCAGTGTATCTATTAGACCGCCTGAGAACCCTTTGAACTCTGTCCTCTCTTTTCAGAGAGAAGAATGCTCTGACTTTCCTGTTTTGCTTTGAGGCAAACAAGTCCACCTTAGGTATTCCCCATTGTTGGGCAATCTGCTCGAATACCACCTGTTTTAGTACCCAATCGCCTTCTCTCACTTTTTTCCTGCTGAGGAAATCCGCCACTTTGTTAAAATCCCCCTTCAAGTGGACTGCTGACAATAAGAGTATGTTTTCCTCTCCCCATTTCAAGATTTCCTCTGCTAAAGTCCACAGGATTCCGCTTCTTGTTCCCCCCTGTTTGTTTATATAGGCAATCACTGACGAATTGTCGGACCTGACCTGCAAATGATGACCTCTCAACTCTTTCTGGAAGGTTTGAAGTGCATACCATACTGCTCTCAATTCCTTCCAGTTGTATGATTTCATCCTCTCCTCCTTTTCCCAAGTCCCTTGTGTTATCTGAGAGCCTAGATGTGCTCCCCACCCTACGCCGCTCGCGTCTGTGGTTAAGATTCAGGAAATGGGTAGGCTCCACAGCCGTCCTTTGTTCATGTTCTCGGTTCTCCCCCACCACCATAAGGTTCTTTTTACCCTTGCTGGTAATAGAACCTTGGTATCTAAGGACTCCTGCCTGTGATCCCATATCTTTAACAGGAACATCTGCAGTGGCCGGAAATGCAGGCCTGCCCACTGTACCACTGGGATTGTAGATGTTAACAGTCCCAGCGTTGACATTATCTGCCTTATGGCACATGGTAAGTTGGCCTGTATTATGCTTACTTCCCTCTGAATTTTTCCTATCTTTTCTTTGGGTAGGAACACTCTTTGTTGAGCTGAGTCTATGATATTATTTGTTGAGTGGGTTGTAGATTGGATTTTCCCAATATTACCAGCCAACCTAGACTCTCTAAGAACGTCTGCGTATATTTGAGGTTTTCTAGTACCTTCCCGGGCGTCTCTGCAAACCGGAGAAGGTCGTCCAAATAGGCAATGATGGATATGCCTCTGACCCATAATGGTGCCAGAGCTTCGGCCAGAATTTTTGTAAAAATTCTGGGCGATGAGGAGAGGCCAAAAGGGTAGAGCCTGAAATTGAAGGTGCATGATTTCCTCTTCTGTCTCTATTGCTAACCTTAGGAATTTCTGACAATCCTGGTGTATCGGGATGTGGAGGTACATGTCCTTTAAGTCTAGGGAAACCATATAAAAGTTTGGAGGCAATAGCGCCCTCACTGAATATATGGAATCCATTCTGAAGCTCTTGTAGGTTATAGATATATTTAGAGGTTTGAGGTTGAGGATTGGCCTGACCTTTCCTGAGGTTTTTTGCACTCCGAATATGTGGGAATAGAAACCCTGCCCTCTCTCTTCCTTTGGTACCTTGATGATTACCCTTTGTTCTTTGAGTTCCTTTAAGGATCTCATTAACCCTCTGGCCTTCTCCTTGTTTTTTGGAAGTTTGGTGGTGTATAACCTGTTTGGGGGTGATCTTGAGAACTCTAGATTATATCCTTCCTTTATTGTTCTCAGAATAAATCGGTTGGAGGATATTTCTTTCCATTGCGGGAGGAAGGCCCCCAGTCTTCCTCCCCCTGTGACTACTTTGTCATTTTTTGTGGGTTTGCTCAGGAGGACGAAAAATCGCTCCTCCCTTGCCTTTCCCCCTCTGAACCCAAGGTTTCCTCAGGGTCTCCACTTTGGGAGTTGTAAAGCGGGATCTTGTGTTCCCTCTTTGCCTCTTTTTAGTCTGTTGTGGCTGATTTCAATTTGCTTTACGCTTTAATAGGAACGCCTTCTTTCTATCTGCTGTTCGGTCCAGCACTTTCTCCAACCCTGGTCCAAACAGCAGGTCCCCTGTAAAGGGAATACCGCAGAGTTTGGCTTTGGACGCGCAGTCTCCCTGCCATGTCTTTAGCCATAGGGCCCTTCTTGTGGAATTGGCTAGTGCGGAGGATCTGGCTGCCATCTGAACCAGTTCTGCTGAAGCATCTGCGATATACGCAATGCCTCGCAGAAGTGTGGGAAAAGAAGCTAGGATCTGCTTCTTCGCAGTTCCCTCTGCAATGTGAGCCTGTAATTGGTTTAACCAGAATTCTCCGTTTCTAGCCACCACCGTGACCGCCATAGCTGGCTTCAGGCTGCCCACTGTTGAGTCCCATGACTTCTTTAATAAAGAGTCCATCCTTTTATCCATCGCCTCGGATAGAACCCCCATATCCTCAAATGCCAAGTCCGTGTGCCTTGACACCTGCGAGAAGGCTGCATCTAATTTTGGAGTTTTGTTCCATACTGATGCTGGATCCTCTGAGAAGGGAAACCATCTTTTTAAGGCCTTAGAAAAAATGGTTTTCTTTCAGGTTCCTGCCATTCTTTTTTAATAGCCTCTATTAGGACCTCATGAACAGGAAAATTCCTCTTTTCCTGTTCCCCTAAGCCCTCATACATCTGATCGTGCAAGGATAACGGGTTCTTTTCTGTTGATATACCTAGTGTGGTATAAATGGCCCCTAAAAGATGATCTACCTCTTCTAATGAGAGCTTGTATCGGGATGGCTTTCTGGAATCCCCATCCAGAGCTTCACCCTCAGAATCTTGGGAGCCGGATACTGCACTGTCAGGTTCCTCTTCCGATCCTCTCTAGGGGCTACTAAAGGACCTGCACTAGTGGAGGGGAGGGTATTGCCTGCGTTTTTGGTAACGTTGTCTGTATTGCAGGAGGAGCAGTCTGAAACTGTGGCATCTGAAACCCCTCAAAAAAGGTTTTAAAGGATTCAAAAGTACTCGACAATTCCTTAACAGATGCCACTAGCTCACTCTGCTCCGAAGAATGTTCTTGTACTAACTTACTAATACATTCTTTACATAATGCCTTCCCCCAGGAATCTCTAAGGGTAATTTTACAGGAAGGGTACCTCCTTTTTGAAATATGAGGGGCCCTGGTTTTGTCTGTTTTCTGAAAAGACAAAGAAAAAAAAAGCCACAAAATTAATATTCAGTACCCTCCCCTGCATAATTGCAGGAGTGCAACATCTTCATCTGGGCTTCCCTCACCAGGGGCCCTATGAACCACCCTCTGACACCGGAGGGTCCTTTACCTACCCCCCCACTTGTATATGTCCCACATTGCTAGAGGTAGAGGGGGGGTGGTGGGTTCAGGCCAGGGGAGCTCCACCCTAGGTTCCCCTTACCTTCACATGGCTGGAGCTGGTCTCTGCTGGAGCAGTGCAGTCTGATTCCTCTGCATCCGCCATCCTCGTGTCGCCTCCGGAGCCTCTGCTGTCTCTACAGCATGTGCGGCTCCTCTCCATGCCATGCCTGGCTCCTTTTCAATGTTCGCGGCCGGAACCGGAAGCCGCAAACCCGGAAGTGCACGCCCCTTCGGCCGGATATGACTTCACCTGTCACAGGCCGTGCAGTCCCAGTACCCGGCGTGGTTGCTGTATCACAAGGAAATCAAGGTCGTAAAAAATTTAAAATGAATGACAGGTTGTGAAAGAGAGTAGGACAAACCCCAAAATATTATTCCAACACATTAATAGTTAAAAGGTCAGGTCTGAACATGTAAGCCCTTTACAGGATAACTCCTAATTGGTGACTGGGGAAAAAAAAGAGAAGGCTTTTTCAGCTCTGTGTATACAAAGGAATATTGGCGAGCCTAAAGTGGAGATCCACCCATTTTAAAGGTCAGCAGCTACAAATAGTGTAGCTGCTGACTTTTAATAATCAGACACTCACCTGTCTCACAGTCCAGAGATGCGGGTGCAGGAAGCCTTGCTCCTCTCCCCCTCCTCTCTGAGGCGCCGGCATTCTAACTGAGGGCGCCTGGCTGTGGATTCACAGCCGGGTGCGCACTGCGCATTCGCGAGGCGCACTGCGCGCTCTTAATGGCCGGCCAATCTTCTGGGCCCTTTGATGTGGCACCCCGGAGCCAGGGAAGGAAGTGGGAGCCTGTAAAAACAGGGTACCCGCTCCTCCCCCAAAAAAATGACATGCCAAATGTCGCATGTCAGGGGGTCACCAGTACATAAAGTGGAAGTTCCATTTTTGGGTGGTACTCCGCTTTAAAGGATAAGTCCACCTTTGGGAACATGTTACATGTTCCACCCATTTGTAGGGTGGAACATGTAACATGTTCCCACTCCTGCAGTGTCTTCTGCATCTAGTGTAGGGATGAGATTTATGTTCAGGTCGAACATGAGTTCGACTCAAACATTGGCTGTTCGACGTTCATCGAAATATGTGAAAATGAAATAAAAAGTAGCGCATAAATGGTGCCAAAAGTCTTCAATCAAGAAAACAAAAAAAACAAATGTCCACAAATAATAAACATAACAGTGAAAAAAACTTGTAAGTCTCTCAATATAGGTGAATAAAATCCTGTCGGTGAGTGGGAAACAAATGACATGGAATGTCCCACTGAAAACCATGCGTGGATGCAGGGAGACAGAAGTTAAAACGCAGGTGAATCAACAAATCATCCCCAAGTTGTATCTCTCAACAACATGCGACTTGGTAAAGGTGGTGTGTAAGAAACTCTTACCAGATATGATGGACTCCCTTGTCAGCGACAGGGAGTCACTCGAGCGGGTTGCCTCTCAGGGCCAGTGAACGGACATCACAGCTCTGCGAACCTTCTGGGTCAAACTCTGCGCGGATCTCCCGGGGTCGCCAGGTGGGTCCTCCCAAAGGATGGCCAAGGTGCGGATCAGAGGGAACAATGCGTCACGTACAAAGGCTGGAGTGAAGGCTGGTTGAATCTCTCAGTAAGTATGTGGAGAAAAAAATAAACAAGCTCCACATAGTGTAGATGAGCAAAAATAGGATTTTTATTGCTAAAAACGCCAGGTAACAATAAAATGTGATCACAGAGTATAAAATCAAAAATGGGCAACAAGGAGGATGCTGGAAGCGCATTTTATTGTTACCTGGCGTTTTTAGCAATAAAAATCCTATTTTTGCTCATCTACACTATGTGGAGCTTGTTTATTTTTTCTCCACATACTTACTGAGAGATTCAACCAGCCTTCACTCCAGCTTTTGTACGTGACGCATTGTTCCCTCTGATCCGCACCTTGGCCATCCTTTGGGAGGACCCACCTGGCGACCCCGGGAGATCCGCGCAGAGTTTGACCCAGAAGGTTCGCAGAGCTGTGATGTCCATTCACTGGCCCTGAGAGGCAACCCGCTCGAGTGACTCCCTGTCGCTGACAAGGGAGTCCATCATATCTGGTAAGAGTTTCTTACACACCACCTTTACCAAGTCGCATGTTGTTGAGAGATACAACTTGGGGATGATTTGTTGATTCACCTGCGTTTTAACTTCTGTCTCCCTGCATCCACGCATGGTTTTCAGTGGGACATTCCATGTCATTTGTTTCCCACTCACTCAGGGAGGATTTTATTCACCTATATTGAGAGACTTACAAGTTTTTTTTCACTGTTATGTTTATTATTTGTGGACATTTGTTTTTTTTTTTTGTTTTTTTTCTTGATTGAAGACTTGATTTTTTGTTTTCTTGATTGAAGACTTTTGGCACCATTTATGCGCTACTTTTTATTTCATTTTCACATGTTTCTTTGGTTGTTGTCACCTTGTAAGTAGCTGCTCCGCACCATATATTTTTTCAATTTAGCGCAGTGTACACTTTTATTATATTTGTTCATCGAAATATGAACATTATGGGGCGTTCACGGCAAATTGGAGCGGTGCGTCACGCCCCATAATGCACTGCCACATCGCAGTGCATTGCTGTCTGATGATTGGCCAAGCATGCACTATGACCTGCATGCTTTGGCCAATCACAGCACCGTCAGCAAAGAGAGCCATAATTGGCCAAAGGCAGGGTGTCTTTGGCCAATTATGGCTCAGGGGGTTAAGTCCACGCCATATAAAAAAATTGGTTAAAGATCAGTATTCACTATTAGTTACCACAACACTGGGTGTTCAATATACCCATGTGGTGTCCCAAGATTTGCAGCCTCACCAATAATAGGTGCGGTCTCTGTGCCCAAATACTATAGAAAGAGAAAATTACAGGGGAAAGATTCCCACTGAAAAGAGACACAGGCGGACCATGCTGCTTAATAAGGGATACATTTTATTAGAAAAATATATTTAATAACAAAAAGAGCCAAGACCAGGTGCCCACCACCAAGATAATATTAAAAATAGACAACGTCTGTTTAACCACTTGACGACCGCCTCACGCCGATGTACGTCGGCAAAGTGGCACGGACAGGCAAAATCACGTACATGTACGTGATTTGCCTTCCGCGGGTGGGGGGTCCGATCGGACCCCCCCCCGGTGCCCGAGGCGGTCGTCGTTTGTCCAGCGGCGATCGGTGATGAGGGGGAGACCATCCGTTCGTGGCCCCCCCCTCGCGATCGCCGCCGGCCAATGAAAACACTCCTTTGCTGCTGTATGCTAAACAGCAGCAAAGGAAGTGATGTCATCTCCCCTCGGGTCGGTATTTTCCGTTCCGGCCCGAGGAGAGACGACAAGTATGTGAGTGCACCAAACACTACACACACAGTAGAACATGCCAGGCACACAAATCACCCCGATCCCCCCCCCGATCGCCCCCCGATCCCCCCCCAATCACCCCCCCCCCCCCTGTCACAAACTGACACCAGCAGTTTTTTTTTTTTTTTTTTTTTTTTTTTTTCTGATTACTGCATAGTGTCAGTTTGTGACAGTGACAGTGTTGGGACAGTGTATATTACCCCCCTTTAGGTCTAGGGTACCCCCCTAACCCCCCCTAATAAAGTTTTAACCCCTTGATCACCCCCTGTCACCAGTGTCGCTAAGCGATCATTTTTCTGATCGCTGTATTAGTGTCGCTGGTGACGCTAGTTAGTGAGGTAAATATTTAGGTTCGCCGTCAGCGTTTTATAGCGTCAGGGACCCCCATATACTATCTGATAAATGTTTTAACCCCTTGATTGCCCCCTAGTTAACCCTTTCACCACTGATCACCGTATAACCGATACGGGTGACGCTGGTTAGTTTGTTTATTTTTTATAGTGTCAGGGAACCCGCCGTTTATTACCGAATAAAGGTTTAGCCCCCCGATCGCCCGGCGGCGATATGCGTCGCCCCAGGCAGCGTCAAATTAGCGCCAGTACCGCTAACACCCACACACGCAGCATGCGCCTCCCTTAGTGGTATAGTATCTGAACGGATCAATATCTGATCCGATCAGATCTATACTAGCGTCCCCAGCAGTTTAGGGTTCCCAAAAACGCAGTGTTAGCGGGATCAGCCCAGATACCTGCTAGCACCTGCGTTTTGTGCCTCCGCCCAGCCCACCCAAGTGCAGTATCGATCGATCACTGTCACTTACAAGGCACTAAACGCATAACTGCAGCGTTCGCAGAGTCAGGCCTGATCCCTGCGATCGCTAACAGTTTTTTTGGTAGCATTTTGGTGAACTGGCAAGCACCAGCCCCAGGCAGCGTCAGGTTAGCGCCAGTACCGCTAACACCCACGCACGCACCGTACACCTCCCTTAGTGGTATAGTATCTGAACGGATCAATATCTGATCCGATCAGATCTATACTAGCGTCCCCAGCAGTTTAGGGTTCCCAAAAACGCAGTGTTAGCGGAATCAGCCCAGATACCTGCTAGCACCTGCGTTTTGCCCCTCCGCCCGGCCCAGCCCAGCCCACCCAAGTGCAGTATCGATCGATCACTGTCACTTACAAAACACTAAACGCATAACTGCAGCGTTCGCAGAGTCAGGCCTGATCCCTGCGATCGCTAACAGTTTTTTTTGTAGCGTTTTGGTGAACTGGCAAGCACCAGCCCCAGGCAGCGTCAGATTAGCGCCAGTACCGCTAACACCCACGCACGCACTGTACACCTCCCTTAGTGGTATAGTATCTGATCGCATCAATATCTGATCCGATTAGATCTATACTAGCGTCACCAGCAGTTTAGGGTTCCCAAAAACGCAGTGTTAGCGGGATCAGCCCAGATACCTGCTAGCACCTGCGTTTTGCCCCTCCGCCCGGCCCAGCCCAGCCCACCCAAGTGCGGTATCGATCGATCACTGTCACTTACAAAACACTAAACGCATAACTGCAGCGTTCGCAGAGTCAGGCCTGATCCCTGCGATCGCTAACAGTTTTTTGGTAGCGTTTTGGTGAACTGGCAAGCGCCAGCGGCCTAGTACACCCCGGTCGTAGTCAAACCAGCACTACAGTAACACGTGGTGACGTGGCGAGTCCCATAAGTGCAGTTCAAGCTGGTGAGGTGGCAAGCACAAGTAGTGTCCCGCTGCCACCAAAAAGACAAACACAGGCCCGTCGTGCCCATAGTGCCCTTCCTGCTGCATTCGCCAATCCTAATTGGGAACCCACCGCTTCTGCAGCGCCCGTACTTCCCCCATTCACATCCCCAACCAAATGCAGTCGGCTGCATGAGAGGCATTTTTATGTCCTCCCGAGTACCCCTACCCAGCGAACCCCCCAAAAAAGATGTCGTGTCTGCAGCAAGCGCGGATATAGGCGTGACACCCGCTATTATTGTCCCTCCTGTCCTGACAATCCTGGTCTTTGCATTGGTGAATGTTTTGAACGCTACCATTCACTAGTTGAGTATTAGCGTAGGGTACAGCATTGCACAGACTAGGCACACTTTCACAGGGTCTCCCAAGATGCCATCGCATTTTGAGAGACCCGAACCTGGAACCGGTTACCGTTATAAAAGTTAGTTACAAAAAAAAGTGTAAAAAAAAAAAAAAAATATGAAATAAAAAAAAATAGTTGTTGTTTTATTGTTCTCTCTCTCTCTATTCTCTCTCTCTATTGTTCTGCTCTTTTTTACTGTATTCTATTCTGCAATGTTTTATTGTTATTGTTATTGTTATTGTTATTGATTGTTATTGTTATTGTTATTGTTATTGTTATTGATTGTTATTGTTATTGTTATTGTTATTGATTGTTATTGTTATTATGTTTTATCATGTTTGTTTTTCAGGTGTGTAATTATTTACACTTTACTGTGCTTTATTGTTAACCATTGTTAACCATTTTTTTGTCTTCAGGTACGCCATTCACGACTTTGAGTGGTTATACCAGAATGATGCCTGCAGGTTTAGGTATCATCTTGGTATCATTCTTTTCAGCCAGCGGTCGGCTTTCATGTAAAAGCAATCCTAGCGGCTAATTAGCCTCTAGACTGCTTTTACAAGCCGTGGGAGGGAATGCCCCCCCCCCCCCCACCGTCTTCCGTGTTTTTCTCTGGCTCTCCTGTCTCAACAGGGAACCTGAGAATGCAGCCGGTGATTCAGCCAGCTGACCATAGAGCTGATCAGAGACCAGAGTGGCTCCAAACATCTCTATGGCCTAAGAAACCGGAAGCTACGAGTATTTCATGACTTAGATTTCGCCGGATGTAAATAGCGCCATTGGGAAATTGGGGAAGCATTTTATCACACCGATCTTGGTGTGGTCATTTGCTTTGAGGGCAGAGGAGAGATCTAGGGTCTAATAGACCACAATTTTTTCAAAAAAGAGTACCTGTCACTACCTATTGCTATCATAGGGGATATTTACATTCCCCGAGATAACAATAAAAATGATTAAAAAAAAAAATATGAAAGGAACAGTTTAAAAGTAAGATTAAAAAAGCAAAAAAATAATAAAGAAAAAAAAAAAAAAAAAAAAAACACCCCTGTCGCCCCCTGCTCTCGCGCTAAGGCGAACGCAAGCGGCGGTCTGTCGTCAAACGTAAACAGCAATTGCACCATGCATGTGAGGTATCACCGCGAAGGCCAGATCGAGTGCAGTAATTTTTCCAGTAGACCTCCTCTGTAAATCTAAAGTGGTAACCTGTAAAGGCTTTTGAAGGCTTTTAAACATGTATTTATTTTGTTGCCACTGCACGTTTGTGCGCAATTTTAAAGCATGTCATGTTTGGTATCCATGTACTCGGCCTGAGATCATCTTTTTTATTTCATCAAACATTTGGGCAATATAGCGTGTTTTAGTGCATTAAAATTAAAAAAAGTGTGTTTTTTCCCCAAAAAATGCGTTTGAAAAATCGCTGCGCAATTACTGTGTGAAAAAAAAAAATGAAACACCCACCATTTTAATCTGTAGGGCATTTGCTTTAAAAAAATATATAATGTTTGGGGGTTCAAAGTAATTTTTTTGCAAAAAAAAAAAACTTTTTCATGTAAACAATAAGTGTCAGAAAGGGCTTTGTCTTCAAGTGGTTAGAAGAGTGGGTGATGTGTGACATAAGCTTCTAAATGTTGTGCATAAAATGCCAGGACAGTTCAAAACCCCCCCAAATGACCCCATTTTGGAAAGTAGACACCCCAAGCTATTTGCTGAGAGGCATGTCGAGTCCATGGAATATTTTATATTGCGACACAAGTTGCGGGAAAGAGACAAATTTTTTTTTTTTTTTTTTTTTTTGCACAAAGTTGTCACTAAATGATATATTGCTCAAACATGCCATGGAAATATATGAAATTACACCCCAAAATACATTCTGCTGCTTCTCCTGAGTACGGGGATACCACATGTGTGAGACTTTTTGGGAGCCTAGCCGCGTACGGGACCCCGAAAACCAAGCACCGCCTTCAGGCTTTCTAAGGGCGTGAATTTTTGATTTCACTCTTCACTGCCTATCACAGTTTCGGAGGCCATGGAATGCCCAGGTGGCACAAAACCCCCCCAAATGACCCCATTTTGGAAAGTAGACACCCCAAGCTATTTGCTGAGAGGTATAGTGAGTATTTTGCAGACCTCACTTTTTGTCACAAAGTTTTGAAAATTGAAAAAAGAAAAAAAAAAATGTTTTTTCTTGTCTTTCTTCATTTTCAAAAACAAATGAGAGCTGCAAAATACTCACCATGCCTCTCAGCAAATAGCTTGGGGTGTCTACTTTCCAAAATGGGGTCATTTGGGGGGGTTTTGTGCCACCTGGGCATTCCATGGCCTCCGAAACTGTGATAGGCAGTAAAGAGTGAAATCAAAAATTTTCACCCTTAGAAATCCTGAAGGCAGTGATTGGTTTTTGGGGTCCAGTACGCGGCTAGGCTCCCAAAAAGTCCCACACATGTGGTATCCCCATACTCAGGAGAAGCAGCTAAATGTATTTTGGGGTGCAATTCCACATATGCCCATGGCCTGTGTGAGCAATATATCATTTAGTGACAACTTTATGAAAAAAAAAAAAAAAAAAAAAAAAAAAGTGTCACTTTCCCGCAACTTGTGTCAAAATATAAAATATTCCATGGACTCAATATGCCTCTCAGCAAATAGCTTGGGGTGTCTACTTTCCAAAATGGGGTCATTTTGGGGGGTTTTGTGCCACCTGGGCATTCCATGGCCTCCGAAACTGTGATAGGCAGTGAAGAGTGAAAGCAAAAATTTACACCCTTAGAAATCCTGAAGGCGGTGATTGGTTTTCGGGGCCCCGTACGCGGCTAGGCTCCCAAAAAGTCCCACACATGTGGTATCCCCATACTCAGGAGAAGCAGCTAAATGTATTTTGGGGTGCAATTCCACATAGGCCCATGGCCTGTGTGAGCAATATATCATTTAGTGACGACTTTTTGTAAATATTTTTTTTTTTTTTTTTTTTTGTCATTTTTCAATCACTTGGGACAAAAAAAATAAATATTCAATGGGTTCAACATGCCTCCCAGCAATTTCCTTGGGGTGTCTACTTTCCAAAATGGGGTCATTTGGGGGGGTTTTGTACTGCCCTGCCATTTTAGCACCTCAAGAAATGACATAGGCAGTCATAAACTAAAAGCTGTGTAAATTCCAGAAAATGTACCCTAGTTTGTAGACGCTATAACTTTTGCGCAAACCAATAAATATACGCTTATTGACATTTTTTTTACCAAAGACATGTGGCCGAATACATTTTGGCCTAAATGTATGACTAAAATTTAGTTTATTGGATTTTTTTTATAACAAAAAGTAGAAAATATCATTTTTTTTCAAAATTTTCGGTCTTTTTCCGTTTATAGCGCAAAAAATAAAAACCGCAGAGGTGATCAAATACCATCAAAAGAAAGCTCTATTTGTGGGAAGAAAAGGACGCAAATTTCGTTTGGGTACAGCATTGCATGACCGCGCAATTAGCAGTTAAAGCGACGCAGTGCCAAATTGGAAAAAGACCTCTGGTCCTTAGGCAGCATAATGGTCCGGGGCTCAAGTGGTTAAGAGCAGCTGAATCACGCTTCAACCATGCATGCACACACCTATAGCAAGGCTATTGTTAATTGGAGTAGATAGTGTTTTATGGATTATATTGATGGTTTCAGTGACATGCACCATACATAGCAAAGTCCGTTCTGTCACTATATTTAATTAGAAACCCTTTTAACAAAAAACCCCTGCTAAACGGTGGATGATTGAGAAAAGTTGCTGGTCCCACAGAGACAGCTTTAATTAAGATTATAGCAAAACATAGCTGTCAGTGTGGAGAGATGATTATAGTCCACAGTTAGTATCCAATTTGAAGGCATAGATATGCAGTTTCTCAGAATGGAATTGCATGTATTCACAGGATCTAGCTGTTGGAAAAACAATAGCTCAATGATGTTATTATGAAGCTGGCTAATACTGGCTGAAAAGTAACAAACAGTAGGAGGCAAAGTAAAAGAAGGCAGCTAAAAGACCTATGGTTCGCTCACCCGACCATTCATGGAGCGATATAATCACAGTCCTGTACTATCTTTCTCTGGTCCAGGGGGCTGTATGTGCCATCCTGTATGCTCCGTTTGTTAAGCGGGGTCCGTGGGGCTCCCGTGAGCAGTTTGCTGTCAGCACTATGTAGGTGTCAGGTCCTCTGGGCCACCGTCCGCTTGTCTCAGCCAAGACAGTCTCTGCCAGCCTCAGGCAGTCAGCTGCGTATGCACAGGCGCGATGAGATACATCATCCACAACGCATATAGCGTCTCTGTTGTGATTCCAAATCCAACATGTTTCACCAGGAACTCTGTTTTTTTCAAGGATAGGAGGGGCATGAGTGTTTCTATTTATACTGCAGTTAATGCCTCCCACTTCCAATTAAGGGTTGCTATATTAAGAATCACCACTAGATGTCATCTCCCATATAGAACATCACACTCTATCTTTCTCTTCCACTATTCAGAGGCACTTAGATTTGGGCATACATTTGCAGACACAGATTGATACATTTTCAGCTAAATTAAAAAAAGAACAGGTTGACTTAACAGATATCTTAAATAATAAAGACATAGAATCAGACCTACATAACATCAGAGAATGGCAGAAAGAACAGAAAATAGAAAAAAAATTTAAATAAATAAAATAAAAATGCTAAATAGAGGTTAAGCAACTATTAATCGCTATGCAGTGTTTTCAGAAAACAGTCACATGTATCACTATGAATTGATTAGGGCTAGAAGACTATATATGTCTCTCTATATTTTTTGTTTTTTATTATTACTATACTTTGCTTTATACATAGCAGCTGAATTCAATGAAACAAAGGATATTCACATAGTTCAACGTGCATCCAATATGGATAGGCTTTTCATTCCAGAAAGGGCCTAAACTTGCATTATGTAAATTTAATTTAAAGTGGTCAGCAGGTATGAAAGTTATGCGATTATTAATTTCAAGATAACATAAATTTAACTAAACTTGAAAAACCGCATGTTTCATTATAAATTAGTTTGAGCCCATAAAGGATGCATATATATGGATCTTGAGTAGTCGAATAACAGCTGCCTGAACTATACAAAGAAATCGCATACCTCAGATGTATATCAAATACAGACAAAGGATATATATTTAGAAAGATACACAGTCGCATATATCACTATGAATTGATTAGGGCTGAAAGACTGTATATGTTTCTCTATATTCCTATACTTTACTCTATACACAGCAGCTGCATTCAATAAAATAGAGGATATTCACATGATTTGATATGCATCCAATACGGCTCCAAGCAAAGCTGATAGATAATTCACTCCAGATTACTTTAAAGTAATCAGCAAGTATGAAAGTTATGCAATTATTGATTTCAAGATAACATAAATTTAGCCGAACCTGAAAAAAACGCATATTTCATTATAAATTAGTTTAGGCCCAAAGTGGATGCATATAAGGCTTGTGAGTAGTCAAATAGCAGCTGCCTAAAGTATACAGAAAAGTCACATACCTCAAGTGTATATCAAATACAAACAAAAATTATATAATTAGGCCCTAATCAATCCAAAAATGGCTGGAGGCTACATTCTGTGTTTAGGCCTTGAGGCATAAGTGTTTTTAATCGGAAGATCCACATCTTCTCCTTTTGGAGCAGGATCCTGTCAAAATCTCCCCTATCTGTAGGTAAATTTAGGGTATAGATCCCTGATATGAATGTCAGCGGTATTGCCATTATGGTGATCTGCGAAGTGTAAAGCAAGTGGGGACATGTCCTCTCTTTTTTGTTTGTTATCTTCTGCATTTTTTATGCTTCTTAAATATGCTTCTTAAATGTAAAATGTAAAAGAGGGCAAGCAGGAACTGTGTCTACAGCCAACAGTGCCGGTCGCCCATTCCAGTCTAGCCAAGCCTATATCTGACTGCAGGCCATTCCTGGTGTACGTTTTCAAATACACCTTCAGGCAGGCAGGCAGGCAGGTGATTCAGTGATCTGCAGTGCATTAAATATATATACAGTCTCCTACATATATATATCCACTGCATTCTAGTCTAGCCAAGCCTATATCTGACTGCAGGCCATTCCTGGTGTACCTTTTCTAATAAACTTCAGGCGGTGTTTTGCTAATAAAATTTTACAGCATGTCTGGAAGGCCACCAAGGAGAGGCAGATGCTCACAGGGCACTAAAAGAGGGCAAGCAGGCTCTGTGTTTACAGCTAACAGTGCTGGCCGTAGACACGGTGCATCCTCAACACGTGGCCATGAGGCACGCTTGACCTTTTTTTCGGCAGCTGGCCCTGTAGGTCCACAACATGCAGAAGAGTTGGTAGAGTGGATAACTAAGCCGTCCTCATCCTCCTCATCTCATCTGTCTCATCTCATCCTCCTCACCCGCCTCATCTGTCACCCAGGCTCAGAGTAGTTTGTCTGTCAAGGCAGCTGCCAAAGCGGCCTATTCCATTGGCTCAATGTCATCAGTCACTCCTTCCCTAGCCCCACCATAATGCACGGAGGAGTCCCCCGAACTGTTCGACCACAATGTCGGGTACATGCTGCAGGAGGATGCACAGCATTTTGAAGGCTCCGATGATGTTACCCAGGTTGAGGAAGACAGTAACTTGAGCCCAGAGAGAGGGGGTGCCCAAGAAGGACAAGGAACTGGCAGTCATGTTCCCCTAGCTGCAGCATACTGCCAGGTTTGCTCCAGTGACGAGGAGGGAGGGGATGATGAGGTCACTGACTCTACGTGTGTACCTGATAGAAGAGAGGAGGAGGAGGAGGCACATCTCCTATAAGGCAGGATGCCTTCCAGGGGCCAGCTTAAGGGCAGCCATCTGACTGCATCACACCGCAGAGCTCCGCATGTGCAGGGCACTGCTGACTCGCCGCGTATTTTGAAAAGTTCTTTGGTGTGGGCCTTTTTTGATACATGTGCAGCAGATCGCACCATATGTCTGAAACGCATCAAGCGTGGCCAAAACAGCAGCCATTTGGGCACCACATGCTTGACCACACATATGTCCACCTCCCATGCAGTCCGTTGGCAACAGTACTTAAAAGACCCACACCAAAGGACAAGGTGGACTGTGACAGACTCACCCGGGATAGAGGCTTTTGGAGGGGACTGAATGTGAGCCTCTTGGCTTCAGATTATGGGCCTTGGCATTTGAGGTACCCTTGAGGTGTTGTTACTTTGGCTTCGGGTCCTTGTCCCCCAGGCAACACAGAATCTGGGGACCCTGTATTTGCCATAGTAGCAATAGTGTCTGAGTCCTACTGTTGGGACTCATACTGTGAGAAGATGCTAATGTCATCAACTCCACTCACCTGTCTGTTGTCAGCTATAATGTGTTTAATGTAAATGAGTTTAGTCTCACAGGTTCTAAGGGTATTCAACTCATTGTTGTTTGTTCTAATAAACCCTGTGTTGATGTTTATGGTAATGTGTGTTGAATAGTCAATGAGCTAGAAGACGTAGTCACCTAGGCTGTATAAAGGATTAGATAATTGGCTCATGTTAATTAGGTTACAGTTGTATTGTTAGAGGAGGTTCCAACGGGCATATAAAGTCTTGTAATTTTGATTCTAAATAAACACTTCATGTTAGCATCTAAGCAAGTGTCGCCTTGATTTGTGCTTGGAGGCATTTGGAATATCTGATATCTATATACAGACTGGGAGGAAGTGGTATATGACGGAAGCACTCAAGCGGAGTGAGGGACGTTCCGTGACATGACCAGACATATGTCCACCTCCCATGCAGTCCATTGGCAACAGTACTTAAAAGACCCACACCAAAGAACAAGGCGGACCTCTCCTCACTCCTCATCAGCTGTGATCTCCAACCCCACTATACCTTCAGTCCTCTCAGAAACCTGCACCTGAGAGTAGAATTAGGTGTGCCAAGTACTTGCGGGCAATCTGCTATCGCTACACCAACATCCGATTGTAGCAGGCAAGTTTCCCTACCCCAGTTGCTAAACTATCGAAAGAAATTCAGTCCCAGCAATCCACATGCTCAGTGGCTGAATGCTAGCTTGGCTAAATTGCTAGAACTCCAACTGCTGCCTTTTCAGCTGGTAGACTCTGCCCCCTTTTGTGAATTTGTGGAATGTGCAGTACCTCAGTGGCAGGTTTCCAAAGCCATTTCTTTTCACAGAAGGCCATTCCGGCCTCGTTGGACAGGGCGGTCAGCGGTAAGGTGCATATTACCGCTGATTCATGGTCCAGCAGGCATGGACAAGGACGTTACCTTTCTTTCACGGCGCACTGGGTAACTCTGCTGGCAGCTGGGAAGGAAGCAGGACAGGGTGCAGTATTATTGGAGCTTGTTCCGCCACCACGCCTCCAAAATGCTAGTAGTGGAGATTCTGTCAGCTCTGCAGGAGCAGACTCAGAGGTGGTTGATGCCACGCCAGCTTCAGCCAGGAATGGTGTTTGCGACAAAGGCACCAACCTCCTCTCCGCCCTCCGACAGGGACACTTGACCCATGTTCCCTGTTTGGCTCACATCCTTAATTTGGTGGTGCAGCGGTTCTTGTGCAGGTACCCGGGCTTACAGGATCTCCTGAGGCAGGCCAGGAAAGTCTGTGGGCATTTCTGCCGGTCATAAAATGCCAGTGCTCGGCTGGCTGACCTTCAAAAGGAATGCAACCTGCCCAAGAACCGACTCATTTGTGACATGTCCACCAGGTGGAACTCAAAGTTAGCAGTGCTGCAGCGGCTGCCCATGCAGCAGAGGGCCATCAAGTGAGTACCTGTGTGAGTATGGCACCAGGACAGGGTCAGGGGAGCTTGGCTTTTTTTCGCCACGCCAATAGATACTGATCAAGGATGCATGCACTGTCCTGTCACCATTTGAAGAGGCCACGAGGATGGTGAGCAGTGACAGTGCATGCAATAGTGATACTGTCCCTCTTGTCTTCCTGTTGGAGCACATGCTTCGTGGAATAATGGACAGGGCATTTGAGGCAGAACAGAGGGAGGAAGAGGAGGACTTCCTTACCTCTCAAGGCCCCCTTTATCCACACAGTATTCCTGTGGGCCCGCCGATCACAGAGGAGGAGGATGAGGATTGTGTCAGCATGGGGGTGGAGCCTGGCACTCAGCATCAGCAGCAGTCTTCAGGGATTGTTTTCAGTCCCAGAAACCCATTGACTTGTACGTGGCTGGGAGGAGGTCGCTGTGCATGTCATCCTTAGTGACCCAGAGGACTCCGGATTGAATGCCTCAGCAAACCTTCCCTGCATGGCCTCCCTGATTCTGCAAAGCCTGCGAAAGGACCCTCGGATTTGTGGTATCAAGGAGAGGGATCATTACCGGCTGGCAACCCTTCTTGATCCATGTTACAAGGGTAAGGTTGCAGAATTTATCCAGCCTTCGCAGAGGGAGCATCTTCGGGGGCCTTGCAGAAAGGTTTGTGCAATGCATTTCCAGAGCCTGGGAGGTTACAATTACCTGGTCCTCCTGGACAACGTGTTACTGAGGCTTTGGTCAGTCACAGAAGGAGCGGTGGAGAAGGTAGCCATCTGACCGATGCGTTCAGACAATTCTTTAGTCCGCAGCCCCAAGGTCTGATCGGTTCCAGCAACCATCGCCAGCTTCTGATTTTCATGCAGGAATACCTAGGGGCAAGATCAGACTTGGAGACCTTTCCAACTGAAAATCCACTGGGTTACTGGGTCTTGAGGATGGATCACTGGCCAGAGCTTGCACAATATGCAATTGAGCTACTGACCTGTCCTGCATCCAGCGTTCTTTCTGAACGCACATTCAGTACTGCTGTAAGCTTTGTAACTGATCACAGAATGCGCCTGTCCACAGACTCAGTTGATCGGCTTACCTTCATAAAAATGAATCAGTCTTGGATCACCAGCTACCAAGCATCTGATGCTAATGTAACTGATTCATTTTTCATTAAATGTGAGATCCCTTGAAGACTGCCTATGCTGAGTGACTATCCTGGTATGCTGAGTGAATATCCTATTCCTCCTCAATGTTCATGTTGATAGCTTCAAAGAACATTTTTGTTTCAGGGCACCACCACCAGTGCCCAAGGCCCAATTTTTCTGCCCCTGTTTAACAGGGGCATGTAATTACAATTTTTGCTGTAATATTTCACAGCAGGGCTCGTTCCTGCGCTCAACAAGAGTATCTGTGAGGCTTTACAGTGTTGTGGCACCACCACCACTGCCTAAGACCCAATTTTTCTGCCCCTGTTTAACAGGGGCGTGTAATTACAATTTTTGATCTAATATTTCACAGCAGGGCTCGTTCCTGCGCTCAACAGAATCTGTGAGGGGTTACAGTGTTGTGGCACCACCACCACTGCCTAAGACCCAATTTTTCTGCCCCTGTTTAACAGGGGCGTGTAATTACAATTTTTGATCTAATATTTCACAGCAGGGCCCGTTCCAGCACCCACCAAGAGTAACTGTGAGGGCTTACAGTGTTGTGGCACCACATCACCACCACCAAAGGCCCAATGTTTCTGCCCCTGTTCAACAGGGGCATGTAATTACAATTCTTGATGTAATATTTCGCAGCAGGGCCCGTTCCAGCGCCCACCAAGAGTAACTGTGAGGGCTTACAGTGTTCTGGTACCACCAACACCTAAGGCCCAATTTTCTGCAGAGTATATAGGGCAGGCCGTATAGTATATACAGGCGGTCCACTACTTTCAAACATCCAACTTACAAATGACTCCTACTTACAAATGACTCCTACTTACAAACGGAGGGAGACAACAGGAAGTGAGTGGAAATCTACCCCTAGGAAGGTAAATTCTATCCTGTAAGAGCTAATATGGGAAAAAGGTGTCTCCACTTATGCTTTATCACTAATCCTTGTTTCCCTATTAACCCCAAATTTTCAAAATCCAATTGTCATTGGGACAGAAAGTGAGGTGAAATCTTCTGAACAGGGGCACAGACAGCACAACAAATGTTACAGGGGTGATAACCCTTCCCTATATTATCCAAAAAGCTTAAAAAATTATTTTTTGGCTGGAGCTACAGTTACAAAATGTACCTGTTCTAAATTACAAACAGATTGAACTTAAGAACAAACCTACAGTCCGTGTCTTGTTTGGATCGCCTGTATACTGCTGTTTAGAGTATATAGGGCCTAGGGGGCCCACGCCTTTTCTTTTTTTAATTTGGGTGCGGGGTTCCCCTTAATATTCATACAAGACCCAAAGGGCTTGGTAATGGGCTGGGGGGGGTACCCATGCCGTTTTCTCAATAATTTTCATCAATATTGCCGGGACCCGACATTACATTACAGCCGCAAGCAGTTTTAAATTACTTTTATTCCTTTAGAAATGTCATTTTGTGCAGGGACTGTTCTAAACACGGGAAACACGCGCCACTTTACAGGCATACTATAGTCACCCCCCAGGTACAATATTTAAAGGAATATTTCACTTTTATTTTTTCACTTTAAGAATTATCAAAATCACTGCTCCCGAAAAAACGTCCCTTTTTAAAAACTTTTTTTTGAATTGATACATGTCCCCTGGGGCAGGACCCGGGTCCCCAAACACTGTTTAGGACAATAACTTGCATATTAGCCTTTAAAATTCGCACTTTCGATTTTTCACGTTCATAGACTTTAACGGTGTTCAAATGTTCGCGCAAACTTTCGGTCCATTCACATGTTCTGCCGCGAACCGAACCGGGGGGGTGTTCGGCTCATCCCTAATCTGGTGACAGCAAGCGGGGGATCTTCTCCCCCCACTCACTATCACTGTTTTGAAAAAAATGCAGCTGAACGCCTGCCTGGCGTTGTTGAGCACTCTCGCAGTTCATTGTCTTTTCCTGTCAGTGTGTATATGCCTGCCCGTACAAGGTAAAGCAGACAGATACACTGACATGTCTACAGGAAACCTGCATGGCACCTACAATCTGCTGATCATGGGTGCAATGTTTTCCAGGCACCTAGTAAAAAAAAAAAAATGCACATTTTTTTACCTGCAAAAAGATGTGAATTTATAATTTTTTTTAAAAAAGGTGAACTTTTCCTTTAACCACTTCAATACTGGGTCTATTCTGACACTTCTCTCCTACATGTAAAAATCATATTTTTTTTGCTAGAAAATTACTCAGAACCCCAAACATTATATATGTTTTTTTAGCAGACACCCTAGGGAATAAAATGGCGGTCATTGCAACTTTTTATCTTGCACGGTATTTGCGCAATCATTTTTCAAACGCCCTTTTTTTTGGAAAAAAAACAGTTTCATGAATTAAAAAATAAGAAAACGTTAAAGTTAGCCCAATTTTTTTGTATAATGTGAAAGATGATGTTATGCAGAGTAAATAGATATCTAACATGCCACGCTTTAAAATTGCGCACACTCATGGAATGGCGCCAAATTTCGGTACTTAAAAATCTCCATAGGCAACGCTTTGAAGATTTTTACAGGTTACCACTTTAGAGTTACAGAGGAGGTCTAGTCAGTGGTGTATTTAGGTTTTGTGCTGCCCTAAGCCTGACTAAACTCATGCACACCCTAATTTAAATATTACCCACGCCTTCCAGGGGCGTTGCTAGGTGGCAAAAAGACCAGGAGCTTCAGCCCGAAGTCCGTGCCTGGCACCGGGGGGGTCATCTCTGACGCGCACTGACCTACCTGACGCGCACTGACCTACCTGACGCGCACTGACCTACCTGACGCGCACTGACCTACCTGACGCGCACTGACCTACCTGACGCGCACTGACCTACCTGACGCGCACTGACCTACCTGATGCGTACTGACCTACCTGACGCGCACTGACCTACCTGACGCACATAGACCTACCTGACATACACTGTGACTGACCTACCTGACACACACTGACCTACCTGACACACACTGAGTTGACATATACTGACCTACCTGACACACACTGACCTACCTGACACACACTGACCTACCTGACACACACTGACCTGACATATACTGACCTACCTGACACACACTGACCTACCTGACACACACTGAGTGACCTACCTGACTAGACTTCAGGTGACGTGACCTCTGAGCCCTCCTGCAGCTCAGCCGTACTGTGCGGTGCGCCCATCAGAGTAGAGTAGACTAGATAGCACTGCAGCAGGCACTCCACTGGTGACTCCAGGCAGCCAGAGCCATGACAGGAAAGGAGAGCCAAGTGGGGATCTCGTAGTGACACGGCGTGGCGGGCCGGGCCGCATTGTAATTTCCGCGTTCTGGAACCTACAGCGCCTATGATGGACGTCACACGTCCCGCGGTCCTGGCGTTGGCCCAGTGGGACATCCATCATAAGCACTGCAGGCTCCAGAGGGCGGGACCTGCTATGTCACTCGGCCATGCTCGCCGCTCGGGGTCAAATCGGTCCTCAAGACTCAAGTGCAAGCGCACGCTTTTCATCCCGCCGTGGCCGTACGCAGTGTGTCTCTCCGGGCCGGCCACGCGTGCCTTTAATGACATCACACGTCCCGCGATCCTGGCATTCATTGGACCAGTGTGATGTCCATCATAGGCAGCGCGGCACCTATGATGGACGTCTCACTGGTCCAATGCCGGGATCGCGGGCGGGACCGTGTGACGTCCAATAGTCTCGGTCACTTGAAGTTAGGCGCTGCAGCCCACGTGACCGGACTTTGTGCTCGCTCATGCGCAGTGTGGCGTCGCACTTTCATGGGGGACTCGGGGCTAATAATTTTAAAGTAAATGGCTGAGACTCTGGGCTTTTCGGGGTCACATTCGGGGCTTCAGCCACGTCTAGTCACCCCCTCCCGACGCCCCTGACGCCTTCCTGTCAAGGCCACAACCCTTGCTGTTTAAAACCTGCCCTGAAATTTTCGAGTGGGGACACTAGTTCTGAGGGCCTGGGGGGGCAATGGATTCCCTTAATTTGCATAGATTTCCTCTCACTTCCTGTTTGGCTATGGGGCAGGAAGTGAAGGGAAATCTCTGCAATGGGACAGGCATGGTAAAAAATAAACTGACAGGGGGCTATAACCCTTCCCTATTCTATCCAAAATGAAAAAAAATGTGTTGCCTATAGTTCTACTTTAAGTACAAATTTCTGATAATTTTATGGAGAGGACTAAGAAGATATAACCATGCCATGGTGCAGCAGAAAACATATAGCACAGTGAGGAAGGTTTGTGGTCCAGGATGAGAGGACAGTCAAAATTAGAAGCGGCGCCCCCCCTACAGTTGTGGAACACTGGCCACCTGCATACCGGAAGTAGTGCAGCCGATTTATGGGGGAGCTAGACTAATTTGACTCTCAGCCCAGTCCACCCCATAAGAATGGCGCTACACTAACAGTGTAGCTCAAGCTGGCGGGGACCCTTTCCGTGCTGCCCCCCTGCAAAGTGCTGCCCTAGGCCTGGGCCTTGTCGGCCTAGGCCAGGATACAGCATTGGGTCTAGTGCTAGAATTGTTGCACACACTCTAACGCACGCTCTAACGCACGCATCGATACCTCACATGTGTGATTTGAATGGCATTTACATATGTGGGTGGGACTTACATGTGCGTTCACTTCGTAACGTGAGCGACAGGAGCGTTTTAATTTTTTTTTTTTTTTTTACTTAATTTTTTTTATTTTTGCACTTTCTTTTACATTTTTTTTGATCACTTTTATTCCTATTACAACGAATGTAAACATCCCTTGTAATAGGAATGGTGTGTGACAGGTCCTCTTTATGGAGAGATGTGGGGACAATAAGACCCCACATCTCTCCTCCAGGCTAGACAGCATGAGATCGAGGAAAAAAAAAATCTCATACTGACAGCCACGATCGCGGCTTTCTTTATTTCCGGTCATAACAACGCGCCCGGGCCTCCGACGGTCATAGAGATGACTGGTAACCACCTGGTCATCGGAAATCTCTATCGTCGTCATCCGGCGCCAGCCGATTCTTTCTCCGGGCCCCCGATGGCACGGGAGAGCCCAGAGAAACACCGGATGGCGGAGGGAGGGGGGGGCGTTCCCTCCCGTCACTTAAAAGAACGATCAAGCGGCGGAACTGCCGCTATTATCTTATCGTGCACAGAATCGCCGTCTTGAAAAAATGATATCTGAATAATGCCTGTAGCTGCAGGATCCATTCAGATATCCCCACTCAATGTCAAGGACGTCATATGACACCCTTAGCATTGAAGTGGTTAAGTCACATAGAAGGTGAGGTCGAAAAAAGACACAAAAGTCCATCAAGTCCAACCTATATGTGTGATTATATGTCAGTATTACATTATATATCCCTGTATGTTGCGGTCGTTCAGGTGCTTATCTAATAGTTTCTTGAAACTATTGATGCCCCCCGCTGAGACCACCGCCTGTGGAAGGGAATTCCACATCCTTGCTGCTCCTACAGTAAATAACCCTCTACATAGTTTAAGGTTCTTCTAATTTTAATGAGTGCCCACGAGTCTTGTTAAACTCCCTTTTGCGAAAAAGTTTTATCCCTATTGTGGGGTCACCAGTATGGTATTTGTATATTGAAATCATATCCCCTCTCAAGCGTCTCTTCTCCAGAGAGAATAAGTTCAGTGCTCGCAACCTTTCCTCATAACTAATATCTTACAGACCCTTTATTAGCTTTGTTGCCCTTCTTTGTACTCGCTCCATTTCCACTACATCCTTCCTGAGGACTGGTGCCCAGAACTGGACAGCATACTCCAGGTGCGGCCGGACCAGAGTCTTGTAGAGCGGGAGATTTATCGTTTTATCTCTGTAATTAATCCCCTTTTAATGCATGCTAATATTCTGTTTGCTTTGTTAGCGGCAGCTTGGCATTACATGCCATTGCTGAGCCTATCATCTACTAGGACCCCTTTTCCATCCTAGATTCCCCCAGAGGTTCTCCCCCCATAATGGGGATAACATTGACATAACCCCAAAAGAACCACGATCTTCCAGGTGCCAATCTTCAGCCATTTTGGTTGGCTGTTGCGGGATGACATCACCCTTGGGCATGCAAAAGCATTCAGTCATCCAGGTACACAGGCGCTGTACCGGAATGTAAACTGTGCTGCGCATGTGCAGGTCATTGTGCATTCTACAGAAGGCTGTAAGCAGGCAGGTAGGTTTATTATTGCAGGAGTGACATTGCAAAGCTCTTCTGCAATAAAAAGGCTATCGGCTCACAGTTTCTTTAACCACTTTGGGCCCGGAAGTTTTGGCTGCTGAATGACCGGGCCATTTTTTGCGATTCGGCACTGCGTCATTTTAACTGACAATTACCGATCGTGCAATGCTGCACCCAAACAAAATTGATGTCCTTTTTTTCCCCACAAATATAGCTTTCTTATGGTGGTATTTGATCGCCTCTGCGGTTTTAATTTTTCGTGCTATAAACAAAAAAAAGAGCGACAATTTTGAAAAAAAAAAAACACAATATTTTGTACTTTTTGCTATAAGAAATATCCCCATTTTTTTTTAAAAAAGCAAATTTTTTCTCAGTTTAGGCCGATATGTATTCTTCAACATATTTTTGATAAAAAAAAAAAAAAATTGCAATAAGCGTATATTGATTGGTTTGTACAAAAGTTATAGCGTCTACAAAATAGGGGATAGATTTATAGCATTTTTATTATTTTTTTTTACTAGTGACGGCGGTCTGTGATTTTTATTGGGATTGCGACATTATGGCAGACACATCGGACACTTGACACATTTTTGGGACCATTGGCATTTATACAGCGATCAGTGCTATAAAAATGCACTGATTACTGTAAAAATATCACTGGCAGGGAAGGGGTTAACATTAGGGGGCGATCAAGGGGTTAACTGTGTTCCCTGTGTGTGTTTCTAACTGTAGGGGAGGGGACTGACCTGGAGGAAATGACAGATCGTGGTTCCTAGCTATTAGGAACACACAATCTGTCACTCCTCACAGAACAGAACAGGGATTTGTGTGTTTACACACACACTTCCCTTTTCGCCCTCTCATGCCTGCGATCGCTCGTGGCCAGCGGTCATTGCGACTGACGGCCACGAGCATCGGCACCCACGCAGTGCAGCGGGCGCATGCGTGCTCCTGCTATCCCGATCCCGCGAGCCGACGTATAGCTACTACGGTTCACGGCATCATGCCGACCTGCCGCAGTATAATGATGGTGGCTGGTTGGCAAGGGGTTAACGTTAGTCTTTAGTTCTGCCTTATTGATTGACACTTTATACAAAAGACTTATTCAGGTAGGAGCTGTGAAAATGTGGAATAGACTGCCTCTAGAAATTGTTCTGGCCAGCGTAATAGAATGTTTTAAAAGTTTCATGTTTATCACTTGAGGCTAGGTACTGCAATGGGGTTATGCATTATGCAAAGGTGTATTGTCACTTTACTGAACTCAGAGAAAAAGCTTTAATGGTAAGTACAAACAAAATTATATTTTTAACATAGCCACAATAAATGCCTGGCTTGATGGCCCCAGACCCCAGCATAGGAGTGATTTCTGTAAGGCCTCTTTCACACTGGGGCGGTTTGCAGGTGCTATTGCACTAATAATAGCGCCTGCGAACCGACCCGAAACAGCCGCTGCTGTCTCTCCAGTGTGAAAGCCCTGAGGGCATTTACACTGGAGCGATGCGCTAGCAGGATGGGGAAAAAAGTCCTGCTAGCGGCATCTTCGGAGCGGTGAAGGAGCGGTGTATACAGTGCGGCTATACCGCCAGCAAAGCACCTCTGCAGAGGCACTTTGCGTGGTTTTTAACTCTTTCTCGGCCGCTAGCAGGGGGTAAAACTGCCCCGCTAGCGGCCAAATACTGACGGTAAAGCACCGCTAACAATAGCGGCGCTTTACCGCCGACACCGCCCCCACCCCAGTGTGAAAGGGGCCTTACTGAATAATTTAACTTTGCTGAAACAATTAGTATATTTTTTCTTTTGTTGGCATATTCAATAAAAATAAATACTTTTTTCTTAAAAAACATAACAAAAGACTATCGAAATATGTCCACTCAATTTGCAATCTCCTTCCAAAACATCTGATGGTATGGACAGCAGTACATAACTTCCCACAATCCCTGATGAACTACAGCATTTCCTGCCCTTCGATTCACCTTCAGAACTCAGGGATCTCCTATTTCCTGTTTCCCAGAGCCCAAAATGTGCACATGCAGATTTTTCTCTACCATACAGTTTAGGTTTCTTGAAGACAAAGAGGTCTATTTCATATGCTAATTTACAAAGAGACTGTATGTGACCATCTGTAGACCAAAAACGCCCAAATAAATCCAAATAAATATAATATATAAAAAAATATAAATATGTTTTTAATATATGAAATATATAATATATATATATATATATATATATATATATATATATATATATATATATATATATATATATATATATATATATATACAATATACAAGCAGACACATGTTTGATAATATTTGTCAATAACCAAACATGTAAAATAAATAATTAAAGATGGACTTTGTGGCAAGCAAATCAAACCCAACTTCAGCTAACACATTTTAGGCTGGGTTCACATCATTGCGAATTAGATGGGGGTTGTCCGCATCCAATTCACAATAGCAGGAGATTTTGACCGGCTCTTTATGGAGCCAGTTCACATATCTCAGCAGCAGGTAAGGTGCGTTTTGCACAAAAAAGCTGTGCGTCTTTTTGTCCATTTCAGGTTCGAATTCAGCCCAAAATTCGGTCTGAAATCGGACCTGAAATAGTGAACCAGGACACACTGGATCCCTGCTGTGAGCCGGATGCGGTGATGGTGTGAACCCAGCCTTAAGCATTTATTGCAGCAGATTTTTTTAAAGGTTTAGGCTGGGTTCACACTATTGCGAATTGCGATGCAGCTTACACCGCATCCAATTTGCAGAACATTTGAAAACTTGTTGTTTTCAATGAGTGTGGTTCACATATGTGCGTTGCATCCGCATTTCACAAAATTTGTGTGCGTTTTCTAGCAGTGCGGTGCAAATTGCAGGCACATAATCTTCATTGGTAATGCAACTGATTCACAGAATTTTCTCCTTCTCCTCCTACACCTCCCACCCTCTCCCAGGTCAGCTGATCTGCAGCTACAACGGAGAGGAACCGCTGAATGAATCATTTTTATCTTCGCAGGGAAACCGGAGCTGCAATTCACACCGGACTAGTGTGAATCCAGCCTTAAACATATGAATAAAAGCTTCACTATTGTCAGTATAATAGTTGAATCCAAACCCTGTAACTGCGTTGCTTCTTCAGGTTGACAGAAAGCCATTGAGAACTGGTTTATCCCCTATTATGGGCTTCAGTGGGACATCTTGGGGAGACTGGCATCTTCTTTGGATGTTGCAATTTCATGAAATTTGGGCTGCCAATAAGAACTCAAATAGCACTTCCAGCATCATTTTAACACACCCGCAGAGTGTGAGTAGCTTAGGGACAGAGTAGGAGCACGTTAGGCTTCATGAACACGGGACATTTTAAAACCTCTCCTGAACGATTTAACTTGACAGATAGTAACCAACATTTAAAAACGTCCGATATGCCGTGTTTACATGCTGCACTTTTGCGTTTAGAAGCGTTTTTTTACATTGGAAATAGTCAAAAATGTTTCTCCATTAAAAACGGCTGTAAAGGAATCGCAAGTTACTGCGTTTACACGCATTTAAAAGCAGTTACAGGCATTTGGTGTTTCAAATGCCTCCTGAACATCAGTCCTGAACGTATTTTTTTGCTTTCCAAAAAATGCTTCTAAACTCGACTGCCACGCTGCTGCTGGTAAACGGATGTTCAGAGGCAGTTGGATGCTTTTTTCAGCTGCCCCTGAACTTATCCAATGTTATCTTATGTGTACATGTACACAGGTTCGTTTGATGTCATTTTTAAGCAGTTGCATTTACAGGCTTTTCTTTGAAGGCAAAAAAATTAGTTCAGACGCCAAACGCAGCTAAACGTGGTACCTGCATTTTCATTTAAAAGCGTTTTTAAAGGTGCCCTATTTTTTGTACATTACAAAACTTAAAAATAATAGCAAATGATGAAAAACCACTAAACTTTTTTTTTAAAAACTTGTAATTGCTTGCAATGCTTCATAGACCATTAATATACCCCTAATGAGCCCATGATCCAATCCAATACACCACTAGCATTGCTGTTAGCCAAAGTAGAATTTGAATTTGACCTATATGTTAGATTTGGACAAGATGACCCCACCATTGAGCTTGACCCCCGACTTGCTCAAACATAGTTGCATGAAATTTAATATCTGGCTTTTTTAATTGCATTTTGCCCTCATGTTAAATTCTAGGTAGCTTCGACAATGATTCACAGGGCTGTCTCTTCCCCTCACCCCAACCTGTTATCTTGGACACCCACCCTTCATCCAAGTTCTAATTTATCTAATCAGTGTCTTCACCCAGTCTGATATTTTCTAACTTTAGCAGGCATTTCATACCAATATTTACTCAGCCCCCCACCCCCACAACATGACTCTCAGGTTACCTAGAAGGCCACCCCACCCTTGAGCAAACTACACTATTTGTCCCCAACCCGCCCCCCTCCATCAGCCTTTGCTTACCTATGTAAGTTTATAAACGTATGAGCCCAACCATTCCTATATGAGCAAGCCCTCAATGTTGATAATTATTACCCAAAACTGTGTGCTTTGGCTCATGAACCCCCATAGAGGCAGAGAACCTAAGTACAGTAGCAAATAGATTATAGTTTTATAATGTCTGGCTGTTGACACAAATTGTTCTTTCAAACAATGATACACATCATTTTATGCTCCTTCCTTCAATCATAGTCATAATTAGGGATGAGCTGAACACCCCCCTGTTCGGTTCGCACCAGAACATGCGAACAGGAAAAAAGTTCGTTCGAACACGCGAACACCATTAAAGTCTATGGGACACGAACATGAATAATCAAAAATGCTAATTTTAAAGGCTAATATGCAAGTTATTGTCATAAAAAGTGTTTGGGGACCTGGGTCCTGCCCCAGGGGACATGGATCAATGCAAAAAAAAGTTTTAAAAACGGCCGTTTTTTCAGGAGCAGTGATTTTAATAATGCTTAAAGTCAAACAATAAAAGTGTAATATCCCTTTAAATATCGTACCTGGGGGGTGTCTATAGTATGCCTGTAAAGGGGCGCATGTTTCCTGTGTTTAGAACAGTCTGACAGCAAAATGACATTTTGAAGGAAAAAAGTCATTTAAAACTACCGGCGGCTATTGCATTGCCGATAATACACATAGAAGTTCATTGATAAAAACGGCATGGGAATTCCCCAAAGGGGAACCCCGAACCAAAATTTAAAAAAAAAATGACGTGGGAGTCCCCCTAAATTCCATACCAGGCCCTTCAGGTCTGGTATGGATATTAAGGGGAACCCCGGCCAAGATTAAAAAAAAAATGATGTGGGGTTCCCCCTAAATTCCATACCAGACCCTTCAGGTCTGGTATGGATTTTAAGTGGAACCCCGCGCCAAAAAAAAAAAAAAAAATGGCGTGGGGTCCCCCCAAAAATCCATACCAGACCCTTATCCGAGCACGCAACCTGGCAGGCCGCAGGAAAAGAGGGGGGACGAGAGTGCGGCCCCCCCTCCTGAACCGTACCAGGCCACATGCCCTCAACATTGGGAGGGTGCTTTGGGGTAGCCCCCCAAAACACCTTGTCCCCATGTTGATGAGGACAAGGGCCTCATCCCCACAACCCTGGCCGGTGGTTGTGGGGGTCTGCGGGCGGGGGGCTTATGGGAATCTGGAAGCCCCCTTTAACAAGGGGACCCCCAGATCCCAGCCCCCCCCCCCGTGTGAAATGGTAATTTCACTAAAAAACTGTCAAAAATGTTAAAAATGACAAGAGACAGTTTTTGACAATTCCTTTTATTTAAATACTTCTTTCTTCTATCTTCCTTCATCTTCTGGTTCTTCTGGTTCTTCTGGCTCTTCTGGTTCTTCCTCCGAGGTTCTCGTCCAGCATCTCCTCCGCGACGTCTTCTATCTTCTTCTCCTCGGGCCGCTCTGCACCCATGGCATGGGGGGAGGCTCCCGCTCTTCTCTTCATCTTCTTCTCTTCTTCTTTTCTTCTCTTCTTCTCTTCTTCTCTTCTTCTCTTCTTCATTTTCTTCTCCGGGCCGCTCCGCACCCATGCTGGCATGGAGGGAGGCTCCCGCTGTGTGACGGCGCTCCTCGTCTGACAGTTCTTAAATAACGGGGGCGGGGCCACCCGGTGACCCCGCCCCCTCTGACGCACGGGACATGGCGGGACTTCCCTGTGGCATTCCCCGTGACGTCACAGGGAAGTCCCGTCAAGTCACCGTGCGTTATTTAAGAACTGTCAGACGAGGAGCGCCGTCACACAGCGGGAGCCTCCCTCCATGCCAGCATGGGTGCGGAGCAGCCCGGAGAAGAAAATGAAGAAGAGAAGAAGAGAAGAAGAGAAGAAGAGAAGAGCGGGAGCCTCCCCCCATGCCATGGGTGCGGAGCGGCCCGAGGAGAAGGAGATAGAAGACGCAGCAGAGGAGATGCTGGACGAGAACGCCAGAGGAAGAACCAGAAGAGCCAGAAGAACCAGAAGATGAAGGAAGATAGAAGAAAGAAGAAGTATTTAAATAAAGGAATTGTCAAAAACTGTCTCTTGTCATTTTTAACATTTTTGACAGTTTTTTAGTGAAATGGTAGGGGTACTTATGTACCCCCTTACCATTTCACACAGGGGGGGCGGGATCTGGGGGTCCCCTTGTTAAAGGGGGCTTCCAGATTCTGATAAGCCCCCCGCCCGCAGACCCCCACAACCACCGGCCAGGGTTGTGGGGATGAGGCCCTTGTCCTCATCAACATGGGGACAAGGTGTATTGGGGGGCTACCCCAAAGCACCCTACCAATGTTGAGGGCATGTGGCCTGGTACGGTTCAGGAGGGGGGGGCCACACTTGGCCCCCCCCTCTTTTCCTGCGGCCTGCCAGGTTGCGTGCTCGGATAAGGGTCTGGTATGGATTTTTGGGGGGACCCCACGCCATTTTTTTTTTTTTTTGGCGCGGGGTTCCCCTTAAAATCCATACCAGACGTCTGGTATGGAATTTAGGGGGAACCCCACGTGATTTTTTAAAAACATTTTGGCCGGGGTTCCCCTTAATATCTATATCAGACCTGAAGGGCCTGGTATGGAATTTAGGGGGACTCCCATGTCATTTTAAATGAGTCTTTTCCTTCAAAATGTCATTTTGCTGTCAGACTGTTCTAAACACAGGAAACATGCGCCCCTTTACAGGCATACTATAGACACCCCCCAGATATGAAATTTAAAGGGATATTACACTTTTATTGTTTGACTTTAAGCATTATTAAAATCACTGCTCCTGAAAAAACGGCCGTTTTTAAAACTTTTTTTTTGCATTGATCCATGTCCCCTGGGGCAGGACCTGGGTCCCCAAACACTTTTTATGACAATAACTTGCATATTAGCCTTTAAAATTAGCACTTTTGATTTCTCCCATAGACTTTTAAAGGGTGTTCCGCGGCATTCGAATTTGCTGCGAACACCCCAAATTGTTCGCTGTTCGGCGAACTTGCGAACAGCCAATGTTCGAGTCGAACATGAGTTCGACTCGAACTCGAAGCTCATCCCTAGTCATAATCATAGTTTAGTGTTGGGGTTAGGGTTTCCCGTTAGGGTTAGGGTATTAGGGTTAGGTTTTCCCCTGAAGAACAAGGTTATGGTTTAGGGTTAGGGTTTCCCCCTGAAGAACAAAGTTAGGGTTCGGGTTTAAGGTTTGGGTTTGGTTTAGGGTTTCCCCCTGAAGAACAAGGTTAGGGTTAGGGGGTTAGGGTTAGGAGGTTAGGGTTAAGGTTTCCCCCTGAGGAACAAGGTTAGGGTTTCGGGTTTCCAGTTAATATATACATACCGTATATATGTATAACCCTATGTAGGGGGACTCTTTATTTTATTACCATAACTACTGATCAGTGATAATTTCTCACATCCTTGTGTTTCTGTGACTTTCTGATACTGTAATCTCGTAAAGTCTCATGAGTATCGGGGCCGTTCTCTACTTTTTTAAGCATTTGAAGATCGCTTCACTCCTCCAAAGGAGAAGCGATCTACAAAGCTTCATAAACTGGCACACAGAGAATCTTCTGTGAATGATGGAGAATGGAGCAGTGACATTTTTTCACTACTTCATAACGGACACCAAAGTAGCATACTAAAATAAAATTAAAAAATTTGAAATAAAAAATGTGTAGGGTAAAGAAAGAATCCTGTAACGTAACTAGGATCACAATGAAACTTTTCATGACATCAACCTTATAAAAAAAAGGAACTAAATATGTGAATCCTGCCAGGGCAAGCTACCATCAGGTGAAACAAAATAAATCGGCAAAATTATTTTTAATTGTCATAACTCTGCTGGTGGGGCTCAGGTCCGTATATTTAATGTTCCGTGCTGGGTTAGGAGGTGCAGGCTCTGTGGATACTCTTTCATTGTCAATAATGAAATGGTGTAGAAGACAGCAGGCGAGTACTATTTTAATAGCGTTCTCAACATCTAATTGCGTTGTAGTTAGTAGTACCCGCCATTTTGCAGAACATATGCCAAAAGCACACTCAACAACTCGTCTTGCACGACTGAGTCGATAATTGAAATTTTTTTCTTTGTGGCAATGTCCTTGTCTACTGTATGGCCTCATGATTTTTTCAGCAAGGCCGAATGCCTCATCGACTACGATGACCGCTGGTAGTATGGGCTCTGTTGTATTGGGAAGAGGCCTCCAACCAGGAATCCCAAAACGGCCTTCATATATACGAGGGCCCATGGCCGATTCTCTTAAAATTCTAGAATCTCCCTGACTACCGTAGGCTCCGATATACACACAGATGAATCCTGAATTTGCGTCTCCCAATGCAAGTAATACGATTAAAAAATATTTTTTGTAATTAAAATACATAGATCCTGATTTTTGTGGATTTTAAACTCTGACATGTTTGCCATCTAACGCTCCGATGCTGTTTGGAAAGTCCGTTTTGATCCAAAACTCATTCATCACGTCTTGCCAATATGCTCAGTTGGAACAGGCATTACCTCACTGTGTAGCTCCTCCCACAGTACAGCGCTGGTTTCTCATGCCACTTTGGGAACTGTCGCAACACCCAACAAAAAATAGTGATGCAAAGATGCATAGGATTGATCCAAGACCAGAAACTTAAATAAAAAAAAAAAATGAAATTACATATACAGCTTTAAAAAAATAAATAAATATATAAAATAAACTAAAAATATAATAATCAATTGCAATTTAAAATTTAAATATATTAAAAGAACTGCAATTAAAATTTGCATAAAAAAGACAGAGTAAAAAAAAAAATAAAGTACATATACAGCTTATAAAAAAAATAATCAAAAAATATATCAATCAATTGCAATTTAAAAATTAAAAATATTTAAAAAATTGCAATTAAAATTTGCATAAAAAAGACAAAATACATTTTTTAAAGTTAAACTACTAAAATAATACATCTATACATCTATAGATATATATAAATATATACACATACCTGATAGTCACCAACAGACAATCCTCTGGTGGCACACTCTTCCTCATGTCCGTGTCCATGCGTGTCAGACTGGGACAAACTTTTTCAAGGAGAAGGTCAAAGGTGGCAATGGACATGCGAGTAAAATTAAAAAATTTATCAGGGAAACTACGCAGCTGTACATACATGTTGGAAAAATACCCTACAGACATGCGCTGCGCAATCAATGGATGAGTCCAGTAGCGACGAACTCTGGTCCTCGCACGAATTTTCCGATGTCTTTCCAGCCTCATCAACAGCAATGTCAGGAGCATTTCCTCACATATGCTCATTATGGGATCCATAGTAAAAGCACCGGAAATTGAGGTAGATACAATTACACTGCTGCTCTTTCAGCTGCTGCTACTCACTCTGGTCTCACAGAATGGCTGAAATAGTTAAATAATACTGTTTTTTGGGCTTTGGGAGAGTCTTATGAGGTTGTCTTAAATAAACGTTCCTAGACGTGAATGTGGCAAAACGCCGCTAAACGCGACTAAACATGCAAATGTGGCTAAAAGGGCATTTTTAGACGCTGGTTTCAAGCTGTCAAAAAAATTGTTCAGAGGATGTTGCTTCAGCGTCCCGTGTACATTAAGCCTAAACAACCCCGTGTACAGGTACCGAAAAGATAACATCGAGGAGTGTTCGGGGTCACTGCTGCTGGTAAACGTCCATTTACCAGCAGCAGTGTACACGAGGCCTTAGGAACAGGTACCTGATGAGAAGGAAGAGAGCAGATTTCCACTTACAAGGGTATCTCTTCTGCCAGCTTCTTGGAACTGTCCCCCACCTCCAGCCAGACAAACTACAAGAACTTGTAGGGCTCTCAGAACAATCCAGTAATCTGAATACACCCTCAAATGAAAGTGCTCCTCAAGCATTCAGTAAGCTAAAATTTTATTGATGTTGAAAAAATGACTTTCTAACAAACTTTATCTCTCTGCATGAAAAAGAGGTGCCCACAACATACATATAGCCATGGCCCCGACCCCTACAGGCCTAATGGTAACAGAGTCAGGGAGAGCTGACATCCATCTTCACAGTGTGGGTTACTAAGCATAGTGGGTGTGGTGTAGATAGAGTAAGTTGGGCGTCAGACACTTTGAGAATGCAAAAAGAGATCCATTGTCTCTTAACTGAACTGGGGAGAGAGGGTTAGGGCCTGAATACCCTTAGGCAGATGCAAAATACTTGGCAGACTCCAAGACAAAAATAGGAATAGAAGCACAGCTATACAGTTCAAGGCCTTTAACCACTTCCCGCCCGGCCTATAGCAGAATGACGGACGGGCGGTGGTTCAGTTATCCTGACTGGGCATCATATGACGTCCTTCTGGATAACAGCCGCCGCGTCCCCATGGGGGTGTGCATTGCGGCGATCGGTCGAGCGGTGTGTCAGTCTGACACAACGCTCCACCGATCTTGGTAAAGAGCCTCCGGCGGAGGCTCTTTACCACATGATCAGCCGTGTCCAATCACGGCTGATCACGATGTCAATAGGAAAAGCCATTGATCTGCTTTTCCTCACTTGCAGCTGACAGATGCGAGTAGAGGAGAGCCAATCGGCGGCTCTCCTGACAGGGGGGGTCTGCGCTGATTGTTTATCAGCACAGCCCTCCCTCGGATGCCCGCACTAGATCACCAGGGAAGCCGCCAGGACCACCAGGGAAGCGGGCAACATGTGGATGGCCAGGTCTGTACCCAATCTGTGCCAATCAGTGCCCACAAATGGGCACTGACTGGCACCATTATAAATCAGTGATGTTCAGCACTGCCACCCATCAATGTCATCAGTGCCACCAATCAGTGTCAACAGTGCCACCCATCAGTGTCCATCTGTGCCACCTATCAGTGCCCATCCGTGCCCATCAGTGCCCACCTATCAGTGCCCATCCGTGCCACGTATCAGTGCCACCCATAAGTACCCATCAGTGCCAGCCATAAGTGCCCATCAGTGCCGCCTATGAGTGCCCATTAGTGCCGCATACCAGTGCCACCTATCAGTGCCCATCAGTGCCACCTATCAGTGTCCATCAGTGCCGCCCATCAGTGCCCATCATCAGTGCCTGTCAGTGCTACCTCATCAGAGCCACCTCATAGGTGCCACCTCATCGGTGCCACCTTATTAGTGCCTGTCAGTGCAGCCATATCAGTGCCCGTCATTGAAGAAGAAAATGTACTTATTTACAAAAAAATTTAAGAGAAACAAAGAAAAAACTTGTTTTTTTTCAAAATTTTCGGTCTTTTTTTATTTGTTGCGCAAAAAATACAAACCGCAGAGGTGATCAAATGCCACCAAAAGAAAGCTCTATTTGTGGGAACAAAATTATAAAAAATTTGTTTGGGTACAGTGTTGTATGACCGCGCAATTGTCATTCAAATTGCGACAGCGCTGAAAGTCAAAAATTGGCTTGGGCAGGAAGGTGTCTAAGTGCCATGTATTGAAGTGGTTATGCTGAATTGGAGCAAACTGAATCTGTAGACCGCTGTCTCCTATAGCAACTGATCTGGTAACTTCAACTTCAATACAGATCACGACTCAGACAGTATCCTGTCTTAGATCCTCTCACTGAGCTCCCACTCACTCACTAGACTCTTCAGATCCCAGCCGCCACTGGATCCCTTGAGCTCCTTCATAACTATCCTGCTGTGGTTTCCAAGTGTCACCCACACTGTCCGCTGGGTCCCTGACTTGGCTCTTTAGTTAACCTGCTGAATCCTCTGCAAGCTTCACCCACACTGTTCTTCTGGGTCCCTAGCTTGACTCTGCTGAAGCTTTTCCAACTTCTTCAGCGTTCCCGGCTAGTGAAAAATGCTGCTCTGGTACGTCTTCAGTCTCCACAGAACCTGGCTTCTGATAACAGGAGAGATGGTCCCTTGCTGGTGACTGTGTCCCCTTTACCTCTGACTCTGGCGACAGGAGTGGTCGTCTCTGACGGCAACTGCTTTCCTTCACCTGTGGCAACTACTTGGTTCTCCAGCCGGCAGAATCCCCTGCAACTTGGTTGTGCTCCAAGCCTGATGCCCCAACCCCGCGCTACTTGCTTCCAAACTGGATAGGCCTCAGACTGCCTAGCAGCAGGGAGCTTTTCAACACACGTCCACCCAGACAGCCGTCCAGGTGGCACCGACCCTGATCACCTGACCACTCCCGAATAAATAGTCTCTCCCAGCAGGCCAAGGCCAAAGAAACCCCTACCAAATGGCTGAGACAACCCATCCACTCCTAGTCTGGATTTACTAAGCCCTTGGCAATCTAATGCCACAGGTGACAATGCCACCTAATGACAGAAGAGAGGTGCATCAAACCCAGATTTAAGGTCAGTGGATCTCCCTAATGCCACGTACACACGATCGGAATTTTCATTGGAAAAGCCTTGGATGGCTTTTCCAAAGGAATTCCACTCAAGCTTGTCCTGCATATACACGGTCACACCAAATTCTGACTGTCAAGAACGCAGTGACGTACAACGCGTATGACGGCACTATAAAAGGGAAGTTCAATACCCAATGCGCCACCCCTTTGGCTCCTTCTGCTAATCTCGTGTTTATCTCGTGTTAGTAGAAGTTTGGTGAGAGATGATTCGCGCTTTTCAGCCTTGTGCTTTTCAGATCGTTACTGCTCTTCGGTTTGTGCTTGTGGGTTTGTATCTGATTTGTGCAGTGCATGTAGTCAGTTCATATCTGTTTTCCAGTGCGTTCTTGTCTGCTCACTTCTGATTTTCAGCTCGCTCTTCACTGGCCTTTCTGTTCTTCAGTGCGGTCTGTTAGTTCGTTCTGACCAGCAGACCGTTTTGAAGCCATGTTGCTGTTACGTACTCGTCGTAGAGTTCGTGCTGTGCGGGGTCTTGGTGTTGGGGTTCTTGCTTTGATCCAAGCCCAGTCCATGAACAGGGTGGGGAGGAGTTCATGGACAAGGAATTGGTTTCTCCAGCGTGACCAATTCCCTCATATGCCTTTGCTGCATGAGCTCCAGGAGAATAATCCTGATGATTGCAGGAATTTTCTCCGGATGACGGACCCCATTTTTCACCATCTATTGGCTTTGCTGTCTCCTTATATTACAAAGCAGGACACCTGCATTCGGCAAGCCTTCACTCCTGAGCAGAGGCTAGTCGCCACGTTGCTGTACTTGGCGACGGGGAGAAGTCTACAGGACCTCAAGTTCTCTACAGGCACCCCCCCCCAGGCTCTGGGGATCATTATTCCAAAGACCTATTCTGCCATCATACAGGTCCTGCAGAAGGACTATATTAGGGTAAGTTTTCTCCTTTAACATCACATTCTATGTATTTAATGTATGCTAATTATTTGTATTTCTTTCATCATTCCCTAATTACCATGATTGTAATATGCTGTGAATGTCCCCTTTATGCCCATGCATGCTGTAAGCTTTTAATGCTCCTTTTTTGGCCTACATGCATATTTGCCTTCACTAACCTCCCCAGCATGCTATCCTGGGTCCATACACACCTAGCCTAGTCACTTAACAATGTATTTTGTCAGCTCCATTGTAGTGCTTTACCCTAAACACCCCCTAAAATGTGTCCAAATGTTGTTGTCCTTAAATTGAAGCAGAGTGCCAGAGGCTTTTTTGTGAGGTCCCAAACTCATTTATAACCCCCCCTAAAATTTTTCCAGTGGGCCATCAGAGGGGGTGAGGAATCTGATAAGTGGACCTTATATTTTTGTCTTTAAATACTCCTTAAAATAAATGTTATACTGATGTTGGCCAAGAATGTGTGTGTCTAATCTGCTTGCAATGTTATGTGCAAAAGTACTAATATTTCTTTTTCTTTTTTGACTCCACAGTTTCCTTCAACGGCACAGGAATGGCAGACTGTGGCCTCCCAGTTTGCCCAGCGGTGGGACTTTCCTAACTGCGGAGGGGCAATCGATGGGAAACATGCCCACATCTAGGGATGAGCTTCGTGTTCGAGTCGAACCCATGTTCGACTCGAACATCGGCTGTTCGGTCGTTCGCCGAATTGCGAACGATATGGGCCATTCGCGCCAAATTCGTGTGGCGCGTCACGGCCCATAATTCACTGCGGCATCACAGTGCATTGCTTGCTGATGATTGGTCAAGCATGCACTATGACCCGCATGCTTGGCCAATCACAGCGCCACCTTAACAGAGAGCCGTAATTGGCCAAAGCCAAGGAGGCTTTGGCCAATTATGGCTCAGGGGATTTAGTACACGCCCCACACTATATAAGGCCGCCTGCACGGCGGCCCTGTGCAGTGTGTTCCGGTGTGCTGAGAAATAGAGAGAGAGAGAGACCGTGTCATTTCATTTGAGTTAGCTAGATTAGGCAGGACAGTCAGTCAGTTAGCTGCACTTAAAGTGTATTGTGTATATATATGCATCCCAGGTGTTGCATATATATGTATATATATATATATATATATACACTGTATTCAGTTTAGCTAGATCCGTTCCTGTTATCTTCTAGACTATTTACATTTAGTGCAGTGCGTCCTGCTCACAGTGTTCAGCTAGATCGGTTCCTGTTATCTTCCTACTGACAGGCAGGCTTGTCTTGTTACAGTATTTTGAAGAAAATTACTGGTGTTCTTTTGATCCTATTAGTACCACAGTCAGGCAGCTAGACTATTTACATTTAGTGCAGTGCGTCCTGCTCACAGTGTTCAGCTAGATCCGTTCCTGTTATCTTCCTACTGACAGGCAGGCTTGTCTTGTTACAGTATATAAAGCTACCTGAAGAAAATTACTGGTGTTCTTTTGATGCTATTAGTACCACAGTCAGGCAGCTAGACTATTTACATTTAGTGCAGTGCGTCCTGCTCACAGTGTTCAGCTAGATCCGTTCCTGTTATCTTCTTACTGACAGGCAGGCTTGTCTTGTTACAGTATATAAAGCTACCTGAAGAAAATTGCTGGTGTTCTTTTGATCCTATTAGTACCACAGTCAGGCAGCTAGACTATTTACAGTTAGTGCAGTGCGTCCTGCCCACAGTGTTCTGCTAAACCTACAAGTTAGTGGGGTGCGTCCTGCTCACAGTGTTCAGATAAACCTATAAGTTAGTGGGGTGCGTCCTGCTCACAGTGTTCAGCTAAACCTACAAGTTAGTGGGGTGCGTCCACCTCACAGTGTTCAGCTAAACCTACAAGCTAGTGGGGTGCGTCCTGCTCACAGTGTTCAGCTAGATCCATTTCTGTTATCTTCTTACTGACAGGCAGGCTTGTCTTGTTACAATAAATACAGCTACCTGAAGAAAATTGCTGGTGTTCTTTTGATCCTATTAGTACCACAGTCAGGCAGCTAGACTATTTACAGTTAGTGCAGTGCGTCCTGCTCACAGTGTTCAGCTAGATCCGTTCCTGTTATCTTCTTACTGACAGGCAGGCTTGTCTTGTTACAGTATTTTGAAGAAAATTACTGGTATTCTTTTGATCCTATTAGTACCACAGTCAGGGAGCTAGACTATTCACAGTTAGTGCAGTGCGTCCTGCTCACAGTGTTCTGCTAAACCTACAAGTTAGTGGGGTGCGTCCTGCTCACAGTGTTCAGCTAAACCTACAAGCTAGTGGGGTGCATCCTGCTCACAGTGTTCAGCTAGATCCGTTTCTGTTATCTTCTTACTGACAGGCAGGCTTGTCTTGTTACAATCAATACAGCTACCTGAAGAAAATTGCTGGTGTTCTTTTGATCCTATTAGTACCACAGTCAGGCAACTAGACTATTTACAGTTAGTGCAGTGCGTCCTGCTCACAGTGTTCAGCTAGATCCGTTCCTGTTATCTTCTTACTGACAGGCAGGCTTGTCTTGTTACAGTATTTTGAAGAAAATTACTGGTGTTCTTTTGATCCTATTAGTCCCACAGTCAGGCAGCTAGACTATTTACAGTTAGTGCAGTGCGTCCTGCTCACAGTGTTCTGCTAAACCTACAAGTTAGTGGGGTGCGTCCTGCTCACAGTGTTCAGCTAAACCTACAAGCTAGTGGGGTGCGTCCTGCTCACAGTGTTCAGCTAGATCCGTTTCTGTTATCTTCTTACTGACAGGCAGGCTTGTCTTGTTACAATAAATACAGCTACCTGAAGAAAAGTGCTGGTGTTCTTTTGATCCTATTAGTACCACAGTCAGGCAGCTAGACTATTTACAGTTAGTGCAGTGCGTCCTGCTCACAGTGTTCAGCTAGATCCGTTCCTGTTATCTTCTTACTGACAGGCAGGCTTGTCTTGTTACAGTATTTTGAAGAAAATTACTGGTGTTCTTTTGATCCTATTAGTACCACAGTCAGTGTCAGAGACTATACTCACCGAGGCCGAGATGCCGAGAGCGGCTCGCCCTTACGACCACGCGCACCCGACCCCTGGAGGTGATACAGGGAGTTGGGGGCACGCGGAGGCACGGGCTTCCGGAAGGGACTGGATTCCTGAAGGAAGTCCGTGTAGCCGTGGACACAGGAGAAGCTGCAAACAAATGGTTAGCTGAAACTGGGGTATCTGGCCAGAGCAAGTCCGTGTAACAGGCTGAGATCAGGGGTATCAGGCAGACAAGGGGTATCCGTAAAACAAGCAGAGGTCAGAGGTATCCGGTAGGCAAAGAGAGAGTCCGTTTACTTAGCAGAGGTCAGGGGTATTCAGCAGGCAGAGAGAGTGTCTGTTTAACTAGCAGAGGTCAGGGGTATCCAGCAAGCAGAGAGAGTATCCGTTTAACTAGCAGAGGTCAAAGGTATCCGGCAGGCAGAGAGAGTATCCGTTAACTAGCAGAGGTCAGAGGTATCCGGCAGGCAGAGAGAGTATCCGTTAACTAGCAGAGGTCAGAGGTATCCGGCAGGCAGAGAGAGTATCCGTTAACTAGCAGAGGTCTGGGGGTAACAGCAGGCAGAGAGAGTAGCACAGGGAGTATACTAAGGAAACTAGGTACAGGACAGGGCACAGCTGACGACTAACCAGCAACCCGACTGGGCGCTGAAGCCGTCAGAAGTAGCCCACCGGCGAGCGCGTCAGCGTGACGCGCCGCCGGGCACCCGCACGGCCACGGCGCGCACACGGGGACCGCCGTGCACCCGCGCGCGCCGCACCGCTGGGCCGCGAACGAGTGCACGGCACAGCGTGAGTCCTCCGCGCATGCGCCGTGGAGCCCGGCGGACGGAGGCGGCTTGTGCCTCCTGACAGTGCCCCCCTCCTAAGGGCGGACACTGAACGCCCAGACTGGACATCACTTCCGGGTGGTCTCGGTGGAAGGCTTGAATTAAGCGTGGTGCATGTAGGTTCCTTGCAGGTTCCCAAGAGTTGTCCTCAGGTGGATAACCCTTCCACTGGATCAAATACTGCAGTTGTCTGCCCTTCTTCCTACAGTTAAGGATGGACTCCACCTCAAATTCATTCTCACCATCCACCCTAACTGGTGGCGGAGGAAGCTCCCCTCTTTCCGGAAAGGTGTTGTCCACCACAGGCTTCAGTAAGGACACATGGAAGACAGGGTGGATCCTATAAGTCTTTGGTAATGCTAGCTCCATAGCCACAGGGTTGATAATCCTTTTGATGGGGAAAGGACCAATAAACTTGGGTCCCAATTTCCGTGAAGGCACGGATAGTTTAAGGTTAGTAGTGGATAACCAGACTTCTTCTCCAAGTTTAAAGGTTGGATTTTCTCCCCTGCCTCGGTCATATTGCTCCCTGTAATCCGTTTGAGCCCTCTGCAACATGTCCTGAATTCTTCGGAAATTTGCCTGTAAGGAGGTCACTCTGTCATGCACGGCAGGGACTGCTATTTCGGGAACATTGTTGGACAGGAAGGTGGGATGGAAACCACAATTTGCCCAGAAAGGCGTTTGGTTAGTAGCGGTGTGAACAGAATTGTTATACGCAAATTCAGCGTAGGGGAGAAGGCTTGCCCAGTCATCTTGGGATCCCGAGCAGAAGCACCGCAGATATTGCTCTAGGGTCTGGTTCGTCCTCTCCGTTTGGCCGTTACTCTGAGGATGGTAGGCTGATGAGAGGCAGACTTTGATATTTAAGGCTTTGCAAAGCTCCCTCCAGAATTTGGACGTAAATTGTACACCCCTGTCCGATACGATGTTCTTTGGTACGCCATGGAGTCTGATGATTTCCTTGAGAAAAATATTGGCAGTTTCTAAGGCCGAGGGGGTGCCCTTCATGGGCAAAAAATGGGCCATCTTGGAGAGACGGTCAACCACGACAAAAATAGTGGTAAAGCCCCCCGAGGCTGGCAGGTCTACTATGAAGTCCATGGAGACGTCAGACCATGGTCGTTCAGGGATCGGTAGGGGTCTTAGTAAACCCCAGGACTTGGTGTTTCGTCCCTTGTTCCGCTGACACGGAGGGCAGGATGCCACATACTTCTTGCAATCCTGTCTCCACCCAGGCCACCAAAAGGAACGGGAAACCAGCTCAGACGTTTTCCTCACTCCAAAATGCCCTGCGAGTCTATGGTCGTGGCACATCTGAAGGGTTAGTGACCGTGTCTCCCGAGGTACAAAAATTTTTCCACGGATCCAGAAGAAGTTACCATTTCTCTTCAGGGACTGCACCTCTGGTTCCGTGCAAGAGTTGGATGATGATTTGATGGATGACATCAAATCCACTTGTGCCACCCCAAGGAAGTTTTGGGAAGACAGGATAGTACCAGGTTCTGACGTCTGGGACTCTGCCGAGAACATCCGTGAGAGTGCGTCTGCCTTTCCATTCTTTGAACCGGGTCTATAGGATATGTGGAAGTTGAAGCGGGAGAAAAAGAGAGCCCAGCGGGCTTGTCTAGGTCTTAATCGCTTTGCTGTCCGTAAGTACTCAAGGTTCTTATGGTCTGTAAATATCATTACCGGATGTAATGCACCTTCGAGCAGATACCTCCATTCTTCAAGAGCAAATTTTATGGCTAGCAACTCCCTGTCACCTACATCATAGTTTAGCTCGGGCGGGCTGAGCTTCCGAGAAGCGAATGCAACGGGGTGAAGGATAGCCTTGGGCCCTTGCCTCTGAGAGAGAATTGCTCCTGTGACAATTTCTGAAGCGTCCACCTCCAAAACATATGGTTGGGCAGGATCGGGGTGGCAAAGAATTGGAGCCGAACTGAACAGATCCTTTAATTTCGAAAAAGCCTCTTGTGCGGCCTCACTCCACCGGAAAAGGTTGTGCTGACGGGTTAGCTGGGTGATGGGTGCTACAATGGTCGAGAATCCGACAATGAATCTCCGATAAAAGTTAGCAAAACCTATGAAACGTTGAACCCCCTTTTTATCAGATGGAGCTGGCCAATCTTGGATGGCCTGTATCTTTTGGGGATCCATTGCGATTCCGCCGGCCGATATGATGAACCCCAGGAATTGTACCACTGATCTCTCGAATTCGCACTTTTCCATCTTTAGATAAAGCTTGTGCTGTCTTAGTATAGTAAGGACCTTCTTGACATGCCCCCTGTGTAACTCAATCGTAGGGGAGAAAATGAGTATGTCATCCAGGTAAACGACAAGGAAGTCATCCAGGTATTCTCGGAATATGTCGTTTACTAGGTGCTGGAATGTGGCTGGAGCATTGCATAGCCCGAATGGCATCACCAGATACTCGAAGTGTCCAAACCTGGATCTGAACGCTGTCTTCCATTCATCCCCGGCTCTGATTCTAACAAGGTTATAGGCACCCCGCAGGTCTAGTTTGGAAAAGACCCTAGCAGATCGAAATCGTTGGAATAGCTCCGGGATGAGTGGTAATGGGTATCTATTCTTAATGGTGATATTGTTGAGCTGCCGGTAGTCCACACAAGGTCTAAGGGACCCATCTTTCTTCCCGACGAAGAATATTCCTACTCCAGCAGGTGAGGATGAAGGACGGATAAACCCCTTTTCCAGATTCTCATCGATGTACTGTCTGAGCGCCTCCAGTTCGGTCTCGGAGAGAGGGAATATACGACCGAACGGAATCACGGATCCCGGCAATAGGTCGATCGGACAGTCATAAGGCCGATGAGGTGGTAGGCGGTCAGCCATTTGTTTATTAAAGACCTCCTGGAACTCCAGATATTCAGAGGGGATCTGTTGAAGGTTGTCTGACGAGGCAGTAACCGTAGCACAAACCTTCGGAGTTAGAGGGAGGCAATGCTCCAAGCAGTATGGAGAGGAGAAGGACACCATCTTGGAGCTCCATTGGATCTGCGGATCATGAGCTTGTAACCAAGGCAGGCCAAGGATGACTGGGAAGATGGGAGAATGGATGAGGTCGAGCCGTAGGAATTCCTGATGCCCGGAATCGGTGATTACTAAGATAGGCTGGGTCTCCTGGGTGATGGGACCTGAACTAGGAAGAGAGCCATCGGCTAGATGCACTTGTAAGCCTTGGGCCTTTGTTTGCAAGGGGATACGGAGGCTGCGGGCCAAGGCTGCATCCATGAAGCAGCTACAGGCCCCCGAATCAATGATGGCGGGTAGGCGAGACTCCCCTTCCGGCAGCTGCAAGGAAACAGACAACATCACATAAGATTTTGGAGCATCGTTATCCAGATGATTCATTAATCTAGGCTGAAGGAACTTACTGGGCCTTATTGGACAATTGCGCAGGAAGTGTCCCGCTCCCCCGCAGTACAGACACAGATTGGACTGCCGTCTGCGTTGCCTTTCTTCCGAAGTTAGCGGGGCCCGGACCAGGCCTAGCTGCATGGGCTCAGCTTCAGGAGGTGTTGTGGAAGACGGTGATGGCGTGGATGGGGTTCTAAACGGCGTCCACGTAGGGCGTGGACCCTGAAACCGCTCCGAGCGACGTTCTCGCAAGCGCCTATCCAGCTTCGTGGCTGCCTGAATGAGCTCTTCCAAGGTCTCCGGGGTCTCCATCCTGGCTAGCTCATCTTTGAGGAGTTCAGACAAGCCTTGACGGTACTGGTAGCGGAGAGCCGGCTCGTTCCAATTTGTGTCGGCCGCCCACTTGCGGAACTCCACCGTATAATCTTCGATGGGTCTTCTTCCTTGGGACAAGTGGTGGAGAGTGGCTTCAGCGGTAGCCTTCCGTTGCGGATCATCATAGAGTTGGGACATACCCTCGAAGAAGGTATCTATGGAATTTAACATAGGACTTCCCTGTTCCATTAAGCCATGAGCCCAGGCCTGAGGTTCCTCTGACAGCAGCGAGATAGCAAAACCCACTTTGACGATCTCTGATGCAAATGTCCGGGGCTGAAGGGCAAAGTAAAGCGAACAGGCGTTTTTAAAAGACCTGAATCTTTTACGGTCTCCGGAGAACCGTTCGGGCGTAGGGACCCTGGGTTCAGGAAGTGCCATGACAACGGTAGGGCTGGCGGCGGCCTGGGGGAGCGCCCCTTCATTGCTGGGTGCCGGAACTGCAGTGGCGGAAGGAAGTACTCCAGCAATCTGTTGGAGGCGGCTGTCAACTTGAGCATACCCCTCCTGTAGCTTCTGGACTGAGTCGGCCAGGGTGGAGACCTGTTGGCACAGGATCTCCAAAGGAGAGCGCGCTCTGTCGGCCTCGGACATCTGGCTGGTTAGTACTGTCAGAGACTATACTCACCGAGGCCGAGATGCCGAGAGCGGCTCGCCCTTACGACCACGCGCACCCGACCCCTGGAGGTGATACAGGGAGTTGGGGGCACGCGGAGGCACGGGCTTCCGGAAGGGACTGGATTCCTGAAGGAAGTCCGTGTAGCCGTGGACACAGGAGAAGCTGCAAACAAATGGTTAGCTGAAACTGGGGTATCTGGCCAGAGCAAGTCCGTGTAACAGGCTGAGATCAGGGGTATCAGGCAGACAAGGGGTATCCGTAAAACAAGCAGAGGTCAGAGGTATCCGGTAGGCAAAGAGAGAGTCCGTTTACTTAGCAGAGGTCAGGGGTATCCAGCAAGCAGAGAGAGTATCCGTTTAACTAGCAGAGGTCAAAGGTATCCGGCAGGCAGAGAGAGTATCCGTTAACTAGCAGAGGTCAGAGGTATCCGGCAGGCAGAGAGAGTATCCGTTAACTAGCAGAGGTCAGAGGTATCCGGCAGGCAGAGAGAGTATCCGTTAACTAGCAGAGGTCTGGGGGTAACAGCAGGCAGAGAGAGTAGCACAGGGAGTATACTAAGGAAACTAGGTACAGGACAGGGCACAGCTGACGACTAACCAGCAACCCGACTGGGCGCTGGAGCCGTCAGAAGTAGCCCACCGGCGAGCGCGTCAGCGTGACGCGCCGCCGGGCACCCGCACGGCCACGGCGCGCACACGGGGACCGCCGTGCACCCGCGCGCGCCGCACCGCTGGGCCGCGAACGAGTGCACGGCGCAGCGTGAGTCCTCCGCGCATGCGCCGTGGAGCCCGGCGGACGGAGGCGGCTTGTGCCTCCTGACAGTCAGGCAGCTAGACTATTTACAGTTAGTGCAGTGCGTCCTGCTCACAGTGTTCAGCTAGATCCGTTCCTGTTATCTTCCTACTGACAGGCAGGCTTGTCTTGTTACAGTATATAAAGCTACCTGAAGAAAATTGCTGGTGTTCTTTTGATCCTATTAGTACCACAGTCAGGCAGCTAGACTATTTACAGTTAGTGCAGTGCGTCCTGCTCACAGTGTTCTGCTAAACCTACAAGTTAGAGGGGTGCGTCCTGCTCACAGTGTTCAGCTAGATCCGTACATATATATATATATATATATATATATATATATATATCCCAGCTTAGTGCAGCTACAGGCCATTAGTATGTCTGGAAGGCCAAGAAGGAGAGGCAGACAGTCACAAGCCAATAAGAGAGGGCAAGCAGGCTCTGTGTCTAGTGCTGGTCGTGGAGACGGTGCATCCTCATCAGCACGTGGCCATGGGACAAGCTTGGCCTTTTTTTCGGCAGCTGGCCATGTTGAGCCGCAACATGCGGAAGACTTGGTCGAGTGGATGACCAAGCCGTCCTCATCCTCCTCATCCTCTCTCACCCATGCCCAGGGTACTTTGTCTGGCAAAGCAGCGGCCTCTTCCCTCGGCTCAATGTCATCAGTGACTCCTTCCCTAGCCCCACCATGTCCTCCTCAGGAGTCCCTCGAACTGTTTGACCACAGTGTTGGGTACATGCTCCAGGAGGATGCCCAGCGTTTGGAAGGCTCTGATGATGATACTGAGCTCGATGAAGGCAGTAACATGAGCATGGACAGAGGGGGTGCCCAAGAAGGACAGCAATCTGGCAGTCATGCTCCCCCTGCTGCAGCATACTGCCAGGTTTGCTCCAGTGATGAGGAGGGAGGGGATGATGAGGTCACTGACTCAACGTGGGTGCCTGATAGAAGAGAGGAGGAGGAGGAGGCGGCACATCACCAACGAGGCAGGATGCCCTCCAGGGGCCAGCCTAAGGGCAGCACATTGACTGCATCACACCCCAAAGCTCCACATGTGCAGGGCGCTGCAGTCTCTGCGCGTTATTTAAAAAAGTTCTTTGGTGTGGGCCTTTTTTGAGACGAGTGCATCAGATCGCACCGCTGCTATTTGCAACATATGTCTCAAGCGTATCTCACGTGGCCAAAACATCTCCCGCTTGGGTACCACATGCTTGACCAGACATATGTTGACCTGCCATGCAGTTCGTTGGCAAGCGTATCTAAAAGACCCACACCAAAGAACAAAGAGGACCTCTCCTTGCTCCTCATCAGCTGAGATCTCCAACCCCACTAGACCTTCAGTCCTCTCTGAGACCTGCACTGAGAGGAATGAAGGTGTAGAATTAGGTGTGTCACAGCCAAGTACTTGTGGGCAATCTGCTTTTGGTACACCGACGTCAGATTGTACCAGGCAAATTTCCCTGCCCCAGCTGCTGCACCGCCGAAAGAAGTTTGCTCCCAGCCATCCACATGCCCAGCGGTTGAATGCTAGCTTGGCAAAATTGCTAGCACTTCAACTGCTGCCTTTTCAGTTGGTAGACTCTGCCCCCTTCCGTGAGTTTGTGGAATGTGCGGTTCCTCACTGGCAGGTACCCAAACGCCACTTTTTCTCACGGAAGGCGATTCCGGCTCTCTTCCGGCATGTGGAAAACAATGTCTATGCCTCAGCGGTAAGGTGCATATTACCGCTGACTCATGGTCCAGCAGGCATGGACAGGGACGTTACCTAAGTTTCACAGCGCATTGGGTGACTCTGCTGGCAGCTGGGAAGGATGCAGGACAAGGTGCAGTAGTGTTGGAGGTTGTTCCGCCACCACGCCTCCAAAATGCTAATAATTGTGACACACCTCTCTCCTCCACCCCCTCCTCTTCTTCTTCCTCCATGGCCTCTTCCTCGGAACCAGCGTTGCTCCGTAGTCGTTCAAGGGGCTACGCAAGTACGCAGGCCAAAAGATGCCATGCGGTGCTTGAGCTGGTGTGCTTGGGGGACAGGAGCCACACTGGGGCAGAGGTTCTGTCAGCTCTGCAGGGGCAGGTTCAGAGGTGGTTGACGCCATGCCAACTTAAGGCAGGAATGGTGGTTTGCGACAATGGCACCAACCTCCTCTCTGCCCTCCGACAGGGACAAATGACCCATGTGCCCTGTTTGGCTCACGTCCTTAACTTGGTGGTGCAGCGGTTCTTGGGCAGGTACCCGGGCTTACAGGATTTCCTGAGGCAGGCCAGGAAAGTCTGTGTGCATTTCCGCCAGTCATATAATGCCAGTGCTCGGCTGACGGACCTCCAAAAGGAGTTTAACCTGCCCAAGAACCGCCTAATCTGTGACATGCCCACCAGGTGGAACTCAACGTTGGCCATGCTGCAGCGGCTGCACACGCAGCAGAGGGCCATCAATGAGTACCTGTGCGACTATGGCACCAGGACAGGGTCAGGAGAGCTTGGTTTTTTTTCCCCACGCCAGTGGGCCATGATCAGGGATGCATGCACTGTCCTGTCACCATTTGAGGAGGCCACGAGGATGGTGAGCAGTGACAGTGCATGCATCAGTGACACTTTCCCCCTTGTCCACCTGTTGGAGCACACGCTGCGTGGAATAATGGACAGGGCACTTGAGGCAGAACAGAGGCAGGAAGAGGAGGACTTCCTTAGCTCTCAAGGCCCCCTTTATCCAAATAGTGTTCCTGCGTGCCCGCCGATCACACAGGAAGAGGACAAGGAGGAGGAGGAGGAGGAGGAGAAGGAGGAGGAAGATTGTGTCAGTATGGAGGTGGAGCCTGGCACTCAGCATCAGCAGCAGTCTTTAGGGATCAGTCCCAAGAAACACATGGACTTGTACGTGGCTGGGAGGAGGTGGCTGCGGACCATGTTGTCCTTAGTGACCCAGAGGACTCCGGACCGAATGCCTCAGCAAACCTACGCTGCATGGCCTCCCTGATCCTGCAAAGCCTGCGTAAGGATCCTCGTATTCGTGGTATCAAGGAGAAGGACCAATACTAGCTGGCAACCCTCCTTGATCCACGTTACAAGGGTAAGGTTGCGGATCTTATCTTGCCATCGCAGAGGGGGCAGAGGATGAAACATCTTCGGGAGGCCTTGCAGAAAGGTCTGTGCAACGCGTTCCCAGAGACTGGGAGGTTACAAACTCCTGTTTCTGGACAACGTGTTGCTGAGGCTTCGGTCAGTCAAAGAAGGAGTGGTAGAGAAGGTGGCTGTCTGACCGATGCGTTCAGACAATTTTTTGGTCCGCAGCCCCAAGGTATGATCGGTTCCAGCAACCATCGCCAGCGTCTGTTTTACACAGTGCAGGAATACCTAGGGGCAAGATCAGACTTGGACACCTTACCCACCGAAAATCCTCTGGGTTACTGCGTCTTGAGGATGGATCACTGGCCAGAGCTTGCACAGTATGCAATTGAGCTACTGGCCTGTCCTGCATCCAGCGTTCTTTCGGAACGCACATTCAGTGCTGCTGGAGGCGTGGTAACCGATCACAGGGTGCGTCTGTCCACCGACTCGGTCGATCGACTGACCTTCATAAAAATGAATCAGTCTTGGATCACCACCAGCTACCAAGCACCTGATGCTGATGTAACCGAATAATTTTTTTTAAAATCTCAGATCCCTTCAAAGACTGCCTATGCTGATGCTGAGTGACTATCCCTGAGTAATTATCCTCTTCCTCCTCAATCATCACAATTTTTCAGCCCCTGTTTAACAGGGGCGTGTAATTACAATTTTTGATGCAATACTTTGCAGCAGGGCTCGTTCCTGCGTTCCAACTAGAGTGTCTGTGAGGGGTTGCAGTGTTGTGGCACCAGCACCAGTGCCTAAGGCCCAATTTTTCTGCCCCTGTCTAACAGGGGCGTGTAATTACAAGTTTTGATGCAATACTTTGCAGCAGGGCTCGTTCCTGCGTTCCAAATAGAGTGTCTGTGAGGGGTTGCAGTGTTGTGGCACCAGCACCAGTGCCTAAGGCCCAATTTTTCAGCCCTTGTTTAACAGGGGCGTGTAATTACAATTTTTGATGCAATATTTTGCAGCAGAACTCTTTCCTGCGTTCCAACTAGAGTGTCTGTGAGGGGTTGCAGTGTTGTGGCACCAGCACCAGTGCCTAAGGCCTAATTTTTCAGCTCCTGTTCAACAGGGGCATGTAATTACAATTCTTGATCTAATATTTCACAGTATATAGGGCAGGACCCTACTTTCAAACATCTAACTTACAAACGACTCCTACTTGCAAACGGAAGGAGACAACAGGAAGTGAGATGAAATCTACCCCTAGGAAGGGAAATTCTCTCCTGTAATAGTTAATTTGGGAAAAACATTTCTCCTTTCCACTGATGCTTTCCAATCCTTGTTCCACAAAAAAACCCAAATTTTCAAAAAACATTTTTCATTGGGACAAAAAGTGAGGTGAAATCTTCTGAAGAGGAGGAAAGACAGCAAAACAAATGTCACAGGGGTGATAACCCTTCCCTTTGTTTTCCAAAAAGCTTAAAAAAGATTTTTTGGCTGGAGCTAAACACGTTAAAAATGTACCCGTTCAAAATTACAAAGAGATTCTACTTAACAACAAACCTACAGTCCCTGTCTTGTTTGCACCACCTGTATACTGTTGTTCAGAGTATATAGGGCCTGGTGGCCCCACACCTTTCCTTATTTTAATTTGGGTGCGGGGTTCCCCTTAATATCCATACAAGACCCAAAGGGCCTGGTAATGGACTGGGGGGTACCCATGCCGTTTGTCTCACTGATTTTCATCCATATTGCCAGGACCCGACATTACATTAAACCCGCAAGCAGTTTTAAATGAGATTTTTTCCTTTAAAAATGACATTTGGTGCAGGGACTGTTCTAAACACGGGAAACACGCGTCACTTTACAGGCATACTATAGACCCCCCCAGGTACAATATTTAAAGGAATATTTCACTTTTTTTTTTTACTTTAAGCATCATTAAAATCACTGCTCCCGAAAAAACGGACGTTTTTAAAAGTTTTTTTTTGCATTGATACATGTCCCCTGGGGTAGGACCCGGGTCCCCAAACCCTTTTTAGGACAATGCCATGCAAATTAGCCTTTAAAATGAGCACTTTTGATTTCGAACGTTCGAGTCCCATAGACGCCAATGGGGTTCTAACGTTCGTGCGAACTTTCGGTCCGTTCGCAGGTTCTGGTGCGAACCAAACCGGGGGGTGTTCGGCTCATCCCTACCCACATTGTACCACCACCCCACTCGGGGTCATACTATTTTAATTATAAGGGTTTCAATAGTATCGTGTTGATGGCAGTGGTGTCGGCGACATATGAATTTTTATATGTGGACGTGGGGAAGAATGGCCGGATGTCTGATGGTGGAGTCTTTGCCCAGACCGAGTTCTCCCGACGTCTCCAGGGAAGAGAACGTTGAAGGACTCCCATTTGTTTTTATCGATGATGAAGAATTTGGTCTGGGTAATCACCTGATGAGGCCATTCCCCCGGGGGACCCTTACCCCGGAGAAGAGGGTATTTAATTACCGGCTGGTCAGAGCAAGAAGAGTCGTGGAGAATGCCTTTGGGATAATGGCCAGCCGGTTCCGCCTATTTCCTACGACAATTAATATGGCGGAGTACAAACTGAACCACATATTTCTAGCATGCTACATACTTCACAACTTTTTAAAGAGAAATACTCCTAATTATGTTGCCTCAGTTGGGCCTGAGGCCAGACTTCCTGAAAATACACTGACAGCCCTGGAAGCTGGCCGTCCTGGCCTGCCCCCCCAAAGCGCCCATGGAGTGCGGCAAAAATATGTTGACTATTTTACAGGTAGGGGGGTCATTGCTATGCCAACAAATTTGTAAATATTTTCTAGTTGAAAAAAAAAATTTTATCTGATAAAATCTTGATTTTGATTTGCTGCTTGTGTTTCCTTTAGCGGTTCTCCTAGTGCACTTGTAACGCCAAGTGGATTTTCCATTATTAAATAACACACATTGTCACTGTAAACACCTACTTAATACAAAAACTGGTATTGAGCATTGAAAGAAGAAGCCACACATTGAACCTTTTACTACGTGCACATGTGCATTATAAAACATTTTTTGGGTAAAAAAACAACATCTTGGTTTTAAAAAGTTTTACCTTGAAATTTTTTTTTTTTAGTACATAAACAGGCATGTTTATGTACATACACAACTCAGGAACTTACAAAGTTCAACATAGAAAAACTGAAGGCAATATTAGACATTATAGTGTCAAAAAAGTGTTCATCTTGCCTTCATCAGATGGGTTGATGTCACCCCTGTAAAAGCCAAATTTTGAAGATGTACACAAATTGGGAGTCAAACTGGGGATTTCCCTCCTGATCCCATGCCTAATGTCAACATGTGCCATCTCCCATCATGTGGGATCAATGGACGTGTTTTGGGGGTGCAACCACTTCCTCTCACCTACTTGAGTTTGCGAGGAAGGGGTTGCACCCACAAAATGCGTACCTTGATATCCCTGGCAGATAGCACATGTTGACACACTGTGTGCATCTTCAAAATTTGGCTTTTAAAATGCGACCAAAATTTTTCAAAATTGGTCCATAAAAATCTAAAATGGTGGCATTTTGTTGTTATTTAGATTCTCCCTAATACATCAACCATGTTCTTCAGTTTTTGTTCAACCTCATTGGTTTTTTTGTTTTAATATGTCTAAATCCCAACTACACACCATTATCTCCTGGATTAGTATTTGTGCACTTGCACTGGTGAAATGAGGAGCTTGTTCTTCCACAACATGCACATCACCTAAAAGAAAAAAATACACACCATGTATTATAAATATGCAGTCATACCTCTATTACTTGAATCTGTGGTGTCAGACACTGACCTGTTGTGGTGACAATTTCAACCACTTCTTCCACCTCTCCTTCCTCCACATCCTGAGGTTGTGGTGTCCTCTGTTCCCCTTCTTCAGGAGGTGTGGGGTTCCTGGTGTCCTCAGATGTCCCGAGTCTTTTCTCCCCTATGAGAATGAAACAAAAGGTATACATAGCACACCAATATTTGAGGCCAGAAATAGGAATATAAAACATTGCTTGGAAGTGGGGTACAATTGTCTGTTTTGGCAGAGTTCCAAGCTGAAGACATGATTTTTTCCCTTATCAAAGCTGCAATACTTACCTTTTTTGGACACGTTTCACCAGTGGCGGCTGGTGCTCAAAATTTTTGGGGGGGCGCAAACAAACTGAAAAATTCTGAAAAAAAAACATCAATCGCAGCCACTGTCATCAAAATACAGCCACTGTGTCATCAAAAATGCATTCACTGTGTCATCAAAAACGCAGCCACTGTGTCATCAAAAACGCAGCCACTGTGTCATCAAAAACGCAGCCACTGTGTCATCAAATACGCAGCCACTGTGTCATCAAAAATGCATTCACTGTGTCATCAAAAATGCATTCACTGTGTCATCAAAAATGCATTCACTGTCATCAAAAACGCATTCACTGTGTCATCAAAAACGCATTCACTGTGTCATAAAAAATGCATCCACTGTGTCATAAAAAATGCATCCACTGTGTCATAAAAAATCGCATCCACTGTGTCATCAAAAACGCAGCCACTGTGTCATAAAAAACGCATTCACTGTGTCCACTGATCCCAGAAACCATGATTGTCTCCTTAATAGCAGCCAGCATCTCTTTGAACAAGGGGGAAGAGGGGCAAGTTATCAAAGAAAGATAATCACAGTGATTTGGGGGGCTTGGAGAGGATTCTTTATGTGCTAGGGGCCACTTTGGGAGCAGAGAGGATTTGTGCTGGGGGGGGGGTCTAATTTTATATTCAACCCCCCTTCTAGCACAAATCCTCTCTGCTCCCAAAGTGGCCCCTAGCACATAAAGCATCCTCTCCCAGCCCCCCAAATCACTGTATCTTTCTTTTATAATTTGCCCCTCACGTCCTGTGTATGTGTCCATTCTCCTCCCCCTCCCCCTCTGTCTGTGTATAGGTGTCTTCAGTCCGTGTGTAGTGAGACAGAAGGGAGGGGGGGGAATGGGGAAGAGAGGGACAGATACATGCAGCTGTGCTGTGCTGGAGCTCACCCTGCTTGCCAGACAGCAACCCATCCATCATATGGCTCTTACCTTCCTCCTGCAGCTCCGCTCAGCCGAAGAACGGAGCTGCCGACATCCCTTCCGGCTCTCGTCTTCTTCACGAAAGCCGGAAGTGACCTCAAGATTTGAAAAGCAATGCTCCCGCCCATAGAATCACACTGATTCTACGAGCGGAAGCTAATCGGCGTTTTCATTTGCGCCACAAGGCGGGTTAAAAGCCCGCAAATGAAGTGCTGCGTCTGCAATCTCGTGATTGCATTGACGTGGCGCTTCCCATAGTGCACTGGCGTCCGGCGCCACAGTGCACTTTGTTAAAGGACTTTTTTTTTTTTTTTGTTCTTAAAGGGGCCGTTTAAAAAAAATTTTTTTTTTTTGAATTTTTTTTTTTGACTACAGGAGGGGGGGCGGCGTCCTGGCGCCCCCTATGGACGGGTTGCCACTGCGTTTCACACATGGAGACACCCCTAGTATCCACTGGAGTACCTGTGTGGGACACCCTAAAAAGTTTGTTCTGGTGTCCCACACTAGTGCTCCTGAGTTCAGATGTGTAAACAGCTGCTGAGTGTCCTCTCCTTACATTGAATCAAGTTTGCAATTCATTCTAGTTTCAAACACATCTAGACATCAATGTCCTAAACTTCATTTAATACAAATTAACATGACCAAATGCAGTTAACCCTGTATCTGCCAAAAACATTGTATTTAGTTGGCAAACAATGTTTTCTGCAACCGATTACTGTGCCCACGAACATAAAAGTAGCCATTTAAAACTGTACAACAATAAAGAAAAGGGCATGGAGCAGCATGCAAGTAATAGTAATAATAGGGACACGTGACAACTACTTACGTTTTAGAAGCACTTTCCTGATCCTTCTGTACTGATCCTGCTCCCTTAATTTCAGGTCTGACCAGCGTTTCCTCAATTGCTCCTTGGATTGTCATACCTCAAAAAACCTGTGCAGACTTCTCACTACTTTAGACATGATCTTGGCCTTTTTCACATTTGGGTTTAGGTAAGGTCAATATTTCCCATCATAGTTGGCCCTCTTCAAGATCTCCACATCTCTACAAAGGCCATATTTGAGGCCTTAAATCTCCTGCAGGATCGTGACGTTTCTGGCTCTGGGCTTTGCTCCTCATTACTGCTATTACACACCTGCTGTGTCTCCGCCATGTTCCTCTCCCACTGTGACGAAAGAGAAGGGGCAGAGAATATTCTAGAAAGAACGTCAGGGGCGGGCGGAGTTTCACGCATGCGCAGTGTATATAAAGCTAACACGCTTGTGTCGTACCTACGTTCTGTGTGTGAAGGAAGGAGGACCGGAAGCGCCGAACGTTCTAACGAAGGTAACATTTTAACTTGGGACATCAGTGGCCTATACTGATTTGAAATTGAGGCCTATATTGGGATAAGATTAGGAGAGTTTAGCCTGATATTAGTGTTTTTGTCTTGTGTTTTGTCTTGCAGCAAATATGAAACAATTCAAAGACCCTGAATTCATGGGCCAGTTCATAGACAGATACAGGGATATGAGAAATTTGTGGGAGGTTAAAAACCCCTTATATCGAAATAAACCAGCTAGGAAGGCATCGCTGGAGAAACTGCTGCAATTTGTGAAGACGCAGGTCCACAATGCAGACATCGAGTTTGTGGATAAGAAAATTGGTAGCTTGAGAAGCACATATAGGAAGAAGCTTAATAAGCTCCAGGCTTCCATGAAATCAGGAGCAGCAGCAATGGATGTGTATGTTTCTGGAAGACCAGATTGAAGCCAGGGAATCACTTTCTACTCTTCCATCCACCCTTCCCTCAACCCTTCCCTCAACCCCAGCTGAGGCTTCCGAGGACCAACATGGGTCTTCCATCCTGGAAGAAGTGGAGGAGCCCAGCTGGAGCCAGGTATAGTATTTTTTAACATATTTATTGTCCGAAAATTATTGTTGTTAACTAGATGCTATTATTGATAACAAACTAACCACTTGACGACCGCCACACGACTATATACGTCCACAGAGCGGCACGGGCAGGCAAAAGGACATACATATACGTCCTTGCCTTCCCGTGGGTGGGGGGTCCGATCGGACACCCCCCGGTGCCAGCGGCGGTCGCATTGGTCTGGCAGCGATCAGAGATGAGGGGGAGGCCATCCGATCATGGCCCCCCCTCGCGATCGCTCCCAGCCAAGGAGATTCTTCCCCTGCCTCTGTGTAGTACACAGAGGCAGGGGATGTGATGTCATCTCTCCTCGGCTCGGCAGTTTCCGTTCCGGCGCCGAGGAGAGAAGACTGAAATGTGAGTGCACCAAACACACACACACAGTAGAACATGCCAGGCACACATTACACCCCCCTTTACCCCCCGATCACCCCCCGATCACCCCTCCCCCGTCACACTGACACTAAGCAGTTTTTTTTTTTTGATCACTCCATGGTGTCAGTTTGTGACAGTTAGTGTGTTAGGGCAGTGAGTGTTAGCCCCCTTTAGGTCTAGGGTTCCCCCCTAACCCCCCTAATAAAATTTTAACCCCTTGATCACCCCCTGTCGCCAGTGTCGCTAAGCGATCATTTTTCTGATCGCTGTATTAGTGTCGCTGGTGACGCTAGTTAGGGACGTAAATATTTAGGTTCGCCGTCAGCGTTTTATAGCGACAGGGACCCCCATATACTATCTAATAAATGTTTTAACCCCTTGATTGCCCCCTAGTTAACCCTTTCACCACTGATCATCGTATAACTGTTACGGGTGACGCTGGTTAGTTCGTTTATTTTTGATAGTGTCAGGGCACCCGTCGTTTATTACCGAATAAAGGTTTAGCCCCCTGATCGCCCGGCGGTGATATGCGTCGCCCCAGGCAGCGTCAGCTTAGCGCCAGTACCGCTAACACCCACGCACGCAGCATACACCTCCATTAGTGGTATAGTATCTGAACGGATCAATATCTGATCCAATCAGATCTATACTAGCGTCCCCAGCAGTTTAGGGTTCCCAAAAACGCAGCGTTAGCCGGATCAGCCCAGATACCTGCTAGCACCTGCGTTTTGCCCCTTCGCCGGCCCAGCCGACCCAAGTGCAGTATTAATCGATCACTGTCACTTACAAAACACTAAACGCATAACTGCAGAGTTTGCAGAGTCAGGCCTGATCCCTGCGATCGCTAACAGTTTTTTTGGTAGCATTTTGGTGAACTGGCAAGCACCAGCCCCAGGCAGCGTCAGGTTAGCGCCAGTAGCGCTAACACCCACGCACGCACCGTACACCTCCCTTAGTGGTATAATATCTGATCGGATCAATATCTGATCCGATCAGATCTATACTAGCGTTCCCAGCAGTTTAGGGTTCCCAAAAACGCAGTGTTAGTGGGATCAGCCCAGATACCTGCTAGCACCTGCGTTTTGCCCCTCCGCCCGGCCCAGCCCAGCCCAGCCCACCCAAGTGCAGTATCGATCGATCACTGTCACTTACAAAACACTAAACGCATAACTGCAGCGTTCACAGAGTCAGGCCTGATCCCTGCAAGCACCAGCGGCCTAGTACACCCCGGTCGTAGTCAAACCAGCACTGCAGTAACACTTGGTGACGTGGCGAGTCCCATAAGTGCAGTTCAAGCTGGTGAGGTGTCAAGCACAAGTAGTGTCCCGCTGCCACCAAGAAGAAGACAAACAGGCCCGTCATGCCCATCAAGCCCTTCCTGCTGCATTCGCCAATCCTAATTGGGAACCCACCACTTCTGCAGCGCCCGTACTTCCCCCATTCACACCCCCAACCAAATGCAGTCGTCTGCATGAGAGGCATTTTTTTTATGTCCTCCCGTGTACCCCTACCCAGTGAACCCCCCCAAAAAAGATGTTGTGTCTGCAGCAAGCGCGGATATAGGCGTGACACCCACTATTATTGTCCCTCCTGTCCTGACAATCCTGGTCTTTGCATTGGTGAATGTTTTGAACGCTACCATGCACTAGTTGAGTATTAGCGTAGGGTACAGCATTGCACAGACTAGGCACACTTTCACAGGGTCTCCCAAGATGCCATCGTATTTTGAGAGACCCGAACCTGGAACCGGTTACAGTTATAAAAGTTAGTTACAAAAAAAAGTGTAAAAAAAAATAAAAAAAATATACAAAATAAATAAAAATAGTTGTTGTTTTATTGTTCTCTCTCTCTCTATTCTCTCTCTATTGTTCTGCTCTTTTTTTACTGTATTCTATTCTGCAATGTTTTATTGTTATTATGTTTTATAATGTTTGCTTTTCAGGTAGGCAATTTTTTATACTTTACCGTTTACTGTGTTTTATTGTTAACCATTTTTTTGTCTTCAGGTACGCCATTCACGACTTTGAGTGGTTATACCAGAATGATGCTTGCAGGTTTAGGTATCATCTTGGTATCATTCTTTTCAGCCAGCGGTCGGCTTTCATGTAAAATCAATCCTAGCGGCTAATTAGCCTCTAGACTGCTTTTACAAGCAGTGGGAGGGAATGCCCCCCCCCACCCCCCACCGTCTTCCGTGTTTTTCTCTGGCTCTCCTGTCTCAACAGGGAACCTGAGAATGCAGCCGGTGATTCAGCCAGCTGACCATAGAGCTGATCACAGACCAGAGTGGCTCCAAACATCTCTAATCGGAAGCTACGAGCATTTCATGACTTAGATTTTGCCGGTTGTAAACAGCGCCATTGGGAAATTGGGAAAGCATTTTATAACACCGATCTTGGTGTGGTCAGATGCTTTGAGGGCAGAGGAGAGATCTAGGGTCTAATAGACCCCAATTTTTTCAAAAAAGAGTACCTGTCACTACCTATTGCTATCATAGGGGATATTTACATTCCCTGAGATAACAATAAAAATGATTTAAAAAAAAAAATGAAAGGAACAGTTTAAAAATAAGATAAAAAAGCAAAAAAATAATAAAGAAAAAAAAAAAGCACCCCCTGTCCCCCCCCCTTTCTCGCGCAAAGGCGAACGCAAGCGTCGGTCTGGCGTCAAATGTAAACAGCAATTGAACCATGCATGTGAGGTGTCACCGCGAACGTCAGATCGACCGCAGTAATTTTAGCAGTAGACCTCCTCTGTAAATCTAAAGTGGTAACCTGTAAAGGCTTTTAAAGGCTTTTAAAAATGTATCTAGTTTGTCGCCACTGCACGTTTGTGCGCAATTTTAAAGCATGTCATGTTTGGTATCCATGTACTCGGCCTAAGATCATCTTTTTTATTTCATCAAACATTTGGGCAATATAGTGTGTTTTAGTGCATTAAAATTTAAAAAAGTGTGTTTTTTCCCCAAAAAATGCGATTATGCGTTTGAAAAATCGCTGCGCAAATACTGTGTGAAAAAAAAATGAAACGCCCACCATTTTAATCTGTAGGGCATTTGCTTTAAAAAAATATATAATGTTTGGGGGTTCAAAGTAATTTTCTTGCAAAAAAAAATAATTTTTTCATGTAAACAAAAAAGTGTCAGAAAGGGCTTTGTCTTCAAGTGGTTAGAAGAGTGGGTGATGTGTGACATAAGCTTCTAAATGTTGTGCATAAAATGCCAGGACAGTTCAAAACCCCCCCAAATGCCCCTATTTTGAAAAGTAGACACCCCAAGCTATTTGCTGAGAGTCATGTTGAGTTCATGGAATATTTTATATTGTGACACAAGTTGCGGGAAAGAGACAAATTTTTTTTTTTTTGCACAAAGTTGTCACTCTATAATATATTTAGCTCAAACATGCCATGGAAATATGTGAAATTACCCCCCAAAATACATTCTGTTGCTTCTCCTGAGTACGGGAATACCACATGTGTGAGACTTTTTGGGAGCCTAGCCGCGTACGGGATCCCGAAAACCAAGCACCGCCTTCAGGCTTTCTAAGGGCGTAAATTTTTGATTTCACTCTTCACTGTCTATCACAGTTTCACAGTTTCGGAGGCCATGGAATGCCCAGGTGGCACAAACCCCCCCAAATGACCCCATTTTGGAAAGTAGACACCCCAAGCTATTTGCTGAGAGGTATAGTGAGTATGAGGAAGAAGAAGAATGAGGAAGGACATCTGGTTACAAAGGATGGGGAGATGGCAAAGGTATTGAATTTATTCTTCTCCTCAGTCTTCACGAGTGAATCGGGGGGCTTCAGTAACCAAAACTGCAGTGTTTATCCTCATGACGCAACACAGGAAGCACCTACATGGTTAACAGAGGACGGAATTAAAATTAGACTTGAGAAACTTAACATTAATAAATAACCGGGACCAGATGGCTTGCATCCGAGGGTACTTAGGGAACTCAGTCAGACCGTTGTTCCTAATTTTTACAGACAGTCTATTGACTGGAATGGTACCAGCTGATTGGAGAAAAGCCAATGTAGCACCAATATTTAAAAAGGGCCCAAAAAACATCCCTGGGAATTACAGACCAGTTAGCCTAACATCAATAGTATGTAAACTCTAGGAGGGGATGATAAGGGACTATATACAAGATTTTAGTAATAAGAATGATATCATTAGCAGTAATCAGCATGGATTCATGAAGAATCGTTCTTGCCAAACCAATCTATTAACCTTCTATGAGGAGGTGAGTTCCCATCTAGATAAAGGAAGGCCCGTAGATGTGGTGTATCTGGATTTTGCAAAAGCATTTGACACAGTTCCCCATAAACGTTTACTGTACAAAATAAGGTGCGTTGGCATGGACCATAGGGTGAGTACATGGATTGAAAACTGGCTACAAGGGCGTGTTCAGAGGGTGGTGATAAATGGGGAGTACTCAGAATGGTCAGGGGTGGGTAGTGGGGTTCCCCAGGGTTCTGTGCTGGGACCAATCCTATTTAATTTGTTCATAAACGACCTGGAGGATGGGATAAACAGTTCAATCTCTGTATTTGCAGACGATACTAAGCTAAGCAGGGCAATAACTTCTCCGCAGGATGTGGAAATCTTGCAAAAAGACCTGAACAAATTAATGGGGTGGGCGACTACATGGCAAATGAGGTTCAATGTAGAAAAATGCAAAATAATGCATTTGGGTGGCAAAAATATGAATGCAATCTATACACTGGTGGGAGAACCTCTGGGGGAATCTAGGATGAAAAAGGACCTGGGGGTCCTAGTAGATGATAGGCTCAGCAATGGCATGCAATGCCAAGCTGCTGCTAATAAAGCAAACAGAATATTGGCATGCATTAAAAGGGGGATCAACTCCAGAGATAAAACGATAATTCTCCCGCTCTACAAGACTCTGGTCCGGCCGCACCTGGAGTATGCTGTCCAGTTCTGGGCACCAGTCCTCAGGAGGGATGTACTGGAAATGGAGCGAGTACAAAGAAGGGCAACAAAGCTAATAAAGGGTCTGGAGGATCTTAGTTATGAGGAAAGGTTGCGAGCACTGAACTTATTCTCTCTGGAGAAGAGACGCTTGAGAGGGGATATGATTTCAATTTACAAACACTGTACTGGTGACCCCACAATAGGAATAAAACTTTTTCGCAGAAAAGAGTTTAATAAGACTCATGGCCACTCATTACAATTAGAAGAAAAGAAGTTTAACCTTAAACTACGTAGAGGGTTCTTTACTGTAAGAGCGCAAGGATGTGGAATTCCCTTCCACAGGCGGTGGTCTCAGCGGGGAGCATTGATAGCTTCAAGGAACTATTAGATAATCACCTGAATGACCGCAACATACAGGGATATGTAATGTAATACTGACACATAATCACACACATAGGTTGGACTTGATGGACTTGCGTCTTTTAAAGTTATTTCTCCTAGAGCAGTCCTCAATGTCTGCTAGTTTTGCTTTAAGGGCATCCAATTCATCTGCATTGTTATCGTTTGCATCCACTAGATCATTGATGGTGGTAGCGAACTCCCCCATTTTGTGTTCAATATGATCTACCCTGGATACTGTTTCTTTAAGTTCCACACCAAATCTATGAACACAGGATAGCATGTCAGCATGTAGTGAACTCCAGAGTGAGACTAACATATCCTTTAGTGTGGTGTCCAGTACAGGTTGGTTAGTGGTGGGAAAGAGATCAATTGAGTCAGGGAGATCTCTGGTATCTTCTCCTGAGTCTAGGCCTGGTGTTATGTCCCGGCTAGAATCCGAGGCATCCAGCCTCAATCTTGCTTTTTCCGGACTGCCTGAATTGGGGGTATGTATAGGAGAGTGTGTGCTCCTTTGTGGTGCATTCCTTTTTTGTGGATTGCCCTTGCCTGCTTCGTATAGTGGGGTACTAGACATACCTCGCGCCGCTGTCCCGCCGCCGCCATCTTGTTTAGGCCCGAGCGGGTAGTATTCAGTCAGTTTTTGCGGCCTCCGGTTCTCCTTGTTGCGCCGCGGCATGATCGATCGGTTCCCGGAGATGTGCTGCCGGTCCGCAGGTGGTTGTGTGTGGTTTTGGGCCAGTGGAGCAGGCGATGTGGGCCGGTGTGTTCCCGAGCGCTGTGGAGCTCCTCTATTGAGCGTCCATCTTCTTCCGCGGCAAGTTCCGCCCCTATGACTTGCATCTTTTTTCAACCTCACCTACTATGTAACTATGTAACTATGTCTACTTTCCAAAATGGGGTCATTTGGGGGGGGGGGGGTTGTGCCATCTGGGCATTTTATGGCCTTCAAAATTGTGATAGGTAGTGAGGAGTGAAATCAAAAATTTACGCCCTTAGAAATTCGGAATGCGGTGATTGGTTTTCGGGGCCCAGTACGCAGCTAGGCTCCCAAAAAGTAGCACACATGTGGTATCCCCGTACTCAGTAGAAGCAGCTGAATATATTTTGGGGTGCAATTCCACAAAGGCCCATGGCCTGTGTGAGCAATATATCATTTAGTGACAACTTTTTGTAAATATTTTTTTTTTTGTCATTATTCAATCACTTGGGACAAAAAAATAAATATTCAATGGGTTCAACATGCCTCTCAGCAATTTCCTTGGGGTGTCTACTTTTCAAAATGGGGTCATTTGGGGGGGTTTTGTACTGCCCTGCCATTTTAGCACCTCAAGAAATGACATAGGCAGTCATAAACTAAAAGCTGTGTAAATTCCAGAAAATGTACCCTAGTTTGTAGACGCTATAACTTTTGCTCAAACCAATAAATATACGCTTATTGACATTTTTTTTCGTTTGGGTACAGCATTGTATGACCGCGCAATTAGCAGTTAAAGCGACGCAGTGCCATATTGGAAAAAATCCTCTGGTCCTTAGGCAGCATAATGGTCCGGGGCTGAAGTGGTTAATGATTTAACAAAAAGTGTTTTACATATCAATAGACAGTAGGGGCCAAAAATGATTGTGACAAGAATGAAAAATGCTGGGCTCAGAATGATAGTCTTTTCTATTTATTAACATTCAATTTGCAACAGTCATGAGCTGAAAATTGTGTGTGATTGATGAACCAAAAACTAAAACTATGTCCCTTTTTCATACACAGGAAGACCTCAGCCAGGACGAGGCTCTGGAATGTGGCAGACAGGAGGAGGTGGGGGTAAGTGTCAGCCAGGAGGTTGGGGTAAGTGTCAGCCAGGAGGTGGCCAGGTCCAGTAGCCTCACCCAATCCCAGGTGCCTCCCCTCCGCCTTACAACAAAAAGGGCCAGGAAGGGGAGTAATGAGGAGGACGCAGCACTGGGCCTCATTAAGGAGGCTAACACCCCCCGACGCTGAAGAAGCCTATGGCTGCTATGTAGCTGCAAAATTGCAGCAAATGGAGGAGGGCCAACGTCTCATCTGTGAGAAGATTATTTTTCAGGCCCTTCACAAGGGATTGAGGGGCCAAATGACTGATAATATGCACTTATGTGCGCTCGCCCATCCTCCTCCTCCTCCTGCCACAAGTCCACCTCCAGAGCCACAGCCTCCAAGGAAGGCTGCAGGGAAGACTGCAGAGAAGCATGGAGGGAAGGCTGCAAGAAAGACATGAAAGGGATGGCCTGGGTTCAGTCTGGTCTGACAGAAGATGCAGGCTGTGGTAGTACCACAGCCTGGGGACATATATGTCATCTGCTGCTGTTCCTGATCTCTGGGAGTCCTGGACCAGATTGTGCTCCCTATTATATGGACTTCTTAGGCTACCAATTTTTATTTACAAAGAGTTGATGTGTGCCCTGGGGTACAAAGGCTTCGCAAATTCAAGCAGTTTCTCCAGCGTTGCCTACCTCTTTATTTTGTTATGAGCCAGAATAAATGGAGATTTTTTTATATGAAAATACTTGCCTATGTGTTTTTCTTCAAATAGGACAGTTTGTTTGTGAGTAGGCATTTCAAAAATACAGTGTCAAATTAACAAGGGACACCAACCAACCTCCTTGAGCTTTAAAAATACAAGACAATAATGTTGTTGTGGAAACTTGACACACACAAGAAAAAAAAAATGGAGATCACTAGAAAATAATTTAAAAATAATCAAAAAAACAGGAGATCTTGATTAAAAAAAAAAGATGACTATAAAAAATAGTTCTAAAGATTATTATGGACATCTGGCTTTAAAAACAAAAAAGATTATTTAGGAGATCACGAGAAATAATAAAGAAATCAGTTTGTCAGAACTCTGTGTGAATATCAGCAGCAAAACAAATTCATTATTCTAGCATTATAAAGAACAAAAGAATGTGCTGCATTAAAAGATCCAATAATTTGCAGCGTGACAAATGTGCTATCTCCATTACGAACGCTAGTTTTATAAGACCAAGCGCTTCCGTCTCGTACTTGATTCTGAGCATGCGTGATTTTTTGCACATCGGAATTGCATACAGACGAACGGCATTTCGGATAGAAACTTTTTCCGTCCGAATAACAGAGAACCTGCTCTCAATCCTTTGCTGGCGGAAATGCCGCCAGCAAAAGTCCGATGGAGCATACACACGGTTGCAATTTCTGACCAAAAGCTCACATCGGACTTTTGCTGGCAGAATTTCTGTCGTGTGTACGGGGCATAACAATCAGCCAGGCTGGTTACCGCCAAGTAAATTAAATTTGTTAGTAACCCTGCCTAACACCAGGGTGCTACATCCAGTATGTTGTGTCATTTCTGTAAGCTGCCTTATTTGTGATATTTTGATTTCTACTATATAAGAAAACTTAAAGTGAAGTTCCAGCCTGTATTAAAAAAATAAAAGTCAGCAGCTACAAATACTATAACTGCTGACTTTTAATACAAGGACATTTACCTGTCCAGGTATCCTGTGATGTCGGCACCCCATCGACTTTGGGTGCAGGCGCAGGCATCCTTACAAACGGAAACAGGAAGTGAAGCCTTCACAGCCTGTTTCTTACTGCTCATGCACGAGTTGCGCTACGCTCTCTGAATGGTCCCATTGCCTTCTGGAAACTTTGTGTCTCCCAGAAGGCAGCGGGGGGGGGGGGGAGAAGGGGCCAGAAAGTTCGTAGATTGCTGCATTGTTGTGTGGCGATCTTACCTGGAAGTGGGACCGGGTAACTGGTTTGGACAGGTATCTGCTCCCCCCCAAAAAGTGCCAAATGTGGCAGTGGAGGGGGGGAGGAAGTGGGACCGGGTAACTGGTTTGGACAGGTATCTGCTCCCCCCCAAAAAGTGCCAAATGTGGCAGTGGAGGGGGGGAGGGTGCAAACATGCAGAGCTTCCACTTTTGGGTGGAGCTCCGATTTCATTATAAACATGTTTTGACTACTCCCAATTTCTCTTCTTTTCTTCTTTCTTATCTCTTTTGTCTTTTTTTGTTTTCCTTGCTTTAGAAATGGTTAGGTCCATGATCTACCAGAACACCCAGATCCTTCTTGAATATTGACCCCACCAGTCATACTCCCCCCTAATATTACTGACTCATAGGGTTGCCCTTCCACTTTCAGCCTGAATTCTACTGTACTGTGCAGGGGAAAACATATGAATATTTATTGTAATTTTACTATGCCTGCTTCTGTCTCCCAGCATTTGGATTCTATTAGAGTTTGGGGGGGGGTTCACTTTAGCCTGGATACAAAAGTCTGTCACTTGCCAACAGTTACAGAGTGGGACACATTGCTCTCTGCTTTGAAGCAGTGGTGTCTCTGCGGAGCACCCTGTGGATTAGAAAGCATAGGGCATTCAGGACCTCTGTAGAGAGATCACTGCATTCCCACAGAGAGCAAGCATCAGAGTACAGCATGCTAACATGACACAGGCTTTTCTACTAAGGCAGAAAATAAACTGTAAGGCTTTGCAAACCTTTTGTTTTATTACCCCTGGAATGTATTAAGCTAACCTAAACTACAAAATGAAATTGGGTTTTAAAATGCAATATAGAAAAAATAGTTTTCATTCAAATGAATAAACAGCCATTTTTCATATCTTTCAGAGCTCTAATCTAAAAAAAAAATAACCTGCATTGACTAAGTATTGTGAATTCTAGATGTATCCCGTGCAATTGAGCTGCTGGAAAGACTGCAACGAAGTGGGGAAGTGCCGCCTCAGAAACTTCAAGCTTTACAACGAGTCCTACAAAGCAAGTTCTGTTCTGCAATAAGAGAGGTCAGTTTGTTTAATGGCTGAGACACATAACTGCACAATAAATTTAGCTCCTGCAACATATGACTAATGGGGATAGTAATGGCAACTGTTTTTTGTTACTTATTTATCCAATCCTAGAACCTCAAAGGACCATATATGATTTTGTATTTGTTTTTTTTATGTTCAGAACTCTACAATATAATCTTTAAAAGGACTGCATAATGTTTTTGTATATATATATATATATATATATATATATATATATATATATATATACACATACACATATATACACACACACACACACACATATACACACACACACACCTCATAAAATTAGAATATCATCAAAAAGTAAATTTACTTAAGTGATTCAATTCAAAAAGTGAAACTCATGTTTTACATAGATGCGTTACACACAGAGTGATATATTTCAGGCATTTGTTTCTTTTATGTAGTGCTACCCTCGTGAGGGCTGCTGATAGAATCTGTACCCCACTGGTTGCCCCAACTCTGCAAATCCTCCATCACCTCTGACACCCACCCTGGGTTCGGTCATTTTTCACCAACTGTTACCAACAATAAGAGACTTGCAGAATATCAATGAAACAGTTAAGTTTGTTTACTGTAGTAAATGGGACACATGAAAAGTGCAAAACATTACACTGTAAATCATAAAGGTACTTTTATCTGAGCAATATATCACTATGGAAAAAAAGCTATCTGGCAACTTAAACCTTCTAGTAATGTAAAGGTACCAAATACTCAGTATGATTCAGAGTTGCTCAGATCTTTATATGATCGCAGAAACCAATGTGAACAGGTCAGCAGAAGTGTAGGGAACTGACACTTTTCTTTCTTAGGCCCCTTTTACACACTGGGGCGATGGGTGCGTCAGTGGTAAAGTGCCGCTAACCTTAGCGGCGCTTTACCGTCAATTTCGTGGCACTATTCGGCCGCTAGCGTGGAGCTTTTACCCCCCCGCTAACAGCCGAGAAAGGGTTAAAACCACCGCAAAGTGCTGCTGCAGCAGCGCTATGCCGGCGGTATAGCCGCGCTGCCCCATTGACTTGAATGGGCAGGAGCGGTATATACACCGCTCCTTCACCGCTCCAAAGATGCTGCTTGCAGGAGTTTTTTTAACGTCCTGCAAGCGCACTGCTCCAGTGTGAAAGCACTCAGGCTTTCACACTGGAGAGATAGGAGCGGCTCTTTACAGGCGCTATGCAGGCGCTATTTTTAGCGCTGTAGCGCCTGTAAAGAGCCTCAGTGTGAAAGGGGTCTGATGTCAGACTCACTCACCTCTGTTTCCTCAACCCACAGGCTATTGACATCAATAAAACACAACAGAACACCATACAAAATAATGTATCTAAATTCTCTGGCTCCTTTAAATAGAGTTCCCGAGAATGAAAGCAGACCTTTTTGTGCTAAATAACCTTAGTCACTTAAGCAAATAAAGAGAGGATATAAAGGTTGAAATGTCACTCCTTGGATTCTGGCAGTCTTCAGCTAGCCTTGCAATATTGTAAAGTAATCCTGAATGGTGGAATATAGCAAGTTGACTGATCTGTGAGGTACCTGTACTTCACTTCAAACTTTTCCCATATGGCTTTAACAGTGTTGTATCCAATAGTATTGCTGTTAATAAAGATGTGACTAGGATATAGTTGTCTGCATACAGTGTCCAAAGAGATTAACCTCAGTGGCACCACAAGTACCAGAAAGCTAGATTAAGTTGATGATGTCTATATGCAGTGTTTTAATGAATCTGTATGGTCAACTGCCCGCTCACCACACTGGATGCAGAAACCTCTGGCAGCGATGCAGATGATGAAGGTAAAGGCTCTTGCAGGAACTCCCCAGGATTCCTGGCTCTGGGAATGGCGTCTGACCCCGTCACAACACGCTGCAGCCTACTTTGATCTGGAGTGCAGGCATCGCTGGAAGGCTTGGAGCAGTCTTTAGTCTGCTGTAGTGGAGAAGCGATGTTGTCTGCAGAGATCCCTCTAGATGCAGCTGTTCGACTTCCTGCTGTGCAGGCCACACATCAACAGCAGATCACACTGACACAGAGCTCCTGCTGGCAGAATCCAACCTGGTGTCCCAAGAGAGCGATGTAGGCCCAACCGCGCAGTTTTATATCCTCTCCCAGCAGTCTGTTCGGTCTTGTCAGCATTCTGGTAAAGGTAGTTCCGAACAGTCCTGCTGGAATTGAAACCTAAGCTTCTGAACTACACATCCGCTCTAAGTTTAGTCTGAAAGGAAGTGACACATAGAGTTCAAACCGACACTAGAGGGAGACAACCCCACATCGAATAACACTATACACTGTCCCTTAATTGCAGGCATAATAACCAGCTCCTGGCTACATTATCCCCCCACTTGAATTCTTTGGTCCCCAAAGAGACGGAGACAATAAACTTATTCAACTTTATGGAAGGAAAAAGGTTATTAACAGGTCTATAATGACATTAACCACAATCTAAATTCAACAAATGTTGACACACATCTGGATTTTGCTGGAACCACATATATACACCTTCAGTTAATTCAAAATCAGTTTTTGAACAGGCCAGGACAATTGCCGTGTCCCACCGATTGGTGTCAGAGGTCAAAGCAGAGTCGCCCCCTACCCAATTACCAGTAGGGAGATTATGCATGGGAACTTGCCTTTTAATGGTAGGAATCAGTTCATCAGAGTTCTCTTCTAAGGTATCATAAGTAAGTCTCTTTAGAGGATATATATTTTGCCTCAGCCAGATAGGAGAATACTTCTCAGGAGATTGAACAGAGTTCTCTACTGGACTTCCGGCGTGAACATGACTACTTGATTCCAAAGTAGAATCTGTAGCTACAGGCTCAGAGTTCAGTCGAGGAGGAGAAAAATGGACTTCCCCAGTGAGTTCAGGGATAGGCACTTGACATTCTCTGTTTTCTTCACCCTTAAGGGGAACTTCAGTCTCCAAAGAGCAATCTGGTTCAGGCAATATCAAAGGCTCATCAGCAAAACTAATCAACTCCTCAGTCTCTCTCTCTCAGAGGTTGGACTAGTGCTCTCAACCTTAATCTGATCAGCTTCCCTAAATGATGTAGAATTTCAACTTCAGGACTAGGTAATCTTTGCATTGTTTTAGTCAGCTCTCCTCCTCTGCTCATTGCCATAGTGTTTACATCAGTCTCTGCTTCTGTAAGCCACATCCAATAAGGCACTATTTCCTCATCCTCATTATCTTCCTCTTCCGGTGACACAATGGGTACCGAAGCTCGGTGGTGTGAATAATTCCTGGGTGGAGTTAGTTTCTGAGGAGGTGAAGGGGTCACTTTAGGTATCCTGACTGCATCAGACAGTGGAAGCAAATGATTTTGATGCCACATCTTCAAGGGCCCTTGTTTTCCTTCAGATCTGATCTGATAGACCGGTATCCTAGGAAGCTGTTTACAGATGACATAAGGTTGTGATCACCATCAGTCGGCCAACTTGTGTTTTCCTGGTACCCCCAAGTTTTATAGCAACACAAGATCTCCAGGCTGCAAATTCTGCACTCTCACTTTTAAATCAAAATTCTTTTTGTTCCATAATTCTCTGGTTGAGGCATGTTCCATGGCGTTCTCATATGCTTGCTCCAGATTCTTTTATAACCTTTCAATATAACCGGTGAGAAGTCAAAGAAGTATTGTCAACAGATGTTCCAAAAGCTAAAGCAATAGGAAGGCGAGCTTCTCTTCTGAGTCGGTATGGAGAATAGCCAATAGCATCACTCACGGTACTGTTGTCGGCATGAACCATAGCGGCAATATGATTTCCCCAGTGCTGCTTTTTCTCTGTAGGCAGAGTTCCCAGCATATTCAGCAAAATTCTGATAAACCTCTCAGGTTGAGGATCCCCTTGCGGATGGTAAGGCATGGTCCGAGACTTCTTTATGCCTAGCAAAGGGCACAGCTGATGGATTAACCATCTCTCAAAGTCTCACCCTTGGTCAGATTGGATTCAGACAGGCAGTCCATGCTGCACGAAAAACTTTTCAACAAGGACTTTGGCCATTGTGGTCGCCTGTTGATCTTTAGTAGGGTAGGACATAGCGGGTGAAATGGTCAGTCACCACCAAGACATTGCTTCTTCCACCTGTATCAGTTTCCAGGCACAGGAAGTCAATGCAAACCATTTCTAGAGGCTCCTGGCTTTGCAAATGCCCCATGGGAGCAGCTCAAACTGGTAATGTCTTTTGTTGGATACATGCTAAACAGGAATAACAATAACTCTCTACCTCTCCTCCCATGTTGAGAAAGAAAGAGCTTTGGGACTTTAAAAGAGACATTAAACCTGTAAGCCAAATGTCTCCATCCCTATTAAAATAGCAAAAAGAGAAAAGGTTGGAACTTTAAATGAAGCATGCAGCAGGAAAGCTAAAGGGACACTGTGGGGGTTATTTACAAAAGGCAAATCCACTTTGCACTACAAGTGCAAACTACAAGTGCAAAGTACACTTGAAATTGCACTGAAAGTGCACTTGGAAGTGCAGTCGCTGTAGATCCGAGGGGGACATGCAAGGAAAATAGAAAACAGCATTTTAACTTGCACATGATTGGATGATAAAATCAGCAGAGCTTCCCCTCGTTTCAGATCTACCCCTCAGATTTACAGCAACTGCACTTCCAAGTGCACTTTCAGTGCAATTTCAAGTGCACTTTGCACTTGTAGTTTGCACTTGTAGTGCAAAGTGGATTTGTCTTTTCGTAAATAACCCCTTATGTACTGATAACAATGTATTTATTCAATGTAACAATGCATATACTCATGACACACATGTAAGTATAAAACAAATAGTATAAAAAAAAATATATTTTTTCATATATCTACAGAGAAACAAAATAATAATAGTACAGGAATTACAATATGCAAAGTTCATCAATCCATATTCTCATATAAAATAGAACCCAACATGATTAATGTGGGCAGAAACCTTCAGAACATTTGTAAGAGTAGATTAGGAATCCATGTTCTACACATCTGAATGTAGCACCTGAAACTTTATTGTAAACATCTGAATGTAGCATCTAATAGCTCAATGTGTTTCATGGAATTATATCTATTCACCAGGAGCATATGCAAGGAGTGCGTCTAAAAAATTTAGATAAATGAACAATATATCAAAATAGAGAAATAAAAATTATATATATATTATGTAGGGAGAGGAGAATACCGCTGAAACCTCTCCCCATACTTACACAATGACCATGGATGTGACATAAAATCGTGGGCACCGAAGGTAAACTAAGGACAGCATCTCTCCCGGGAGCTGAGGTGGTATAGACCGCAAGGATATACAGAACAGATGTTCCCGGGAATAAAATCAACATGGAACAGCGGATGGTATGTTGAACATAAGTATGGGCTTCTGGGAATAAAAATAAAGAGGAAAATCTGGGTGGTGCTAAGTGATGGATTATTGTTGTATTAATTGTGCTATGGACCCAGTTTTGGTCCAAGAAAGTAAAAGAAAGTGAGTGAGAGAGTGAAAGACATGTTGGTGGAGAGTTTGAGTCTAGATATACAACAAGGTGCAAAAAGTAAAAGATAAGTCCCAACCAATAAGGGACAGATATAAATGTGTATGAAAAAAACGAATCCACCAAAAGAAATAAGGGAAAAAGGAAATATATCACAGGAGTTACCTTGTGTTGCAGCATGAAACATGATGCAAAGAGTGTATGGTGTACCCAGAGCCAAGAGCATCAAAAACAGCCCATCCCCACGGAAGGGAGAATATATATTGCATAGTGATAGCGGTTAATCACCAACACCACATATGCGAGTGATTACAGGGAGGGCGTCAACCCACAAGTGGAAAAAACACTCGACACTAACGCTGCAAATAGCTCCCTCATGTAAACGCAGATGTAATTGCAAACAGCACGAGCACCAGGGGGGTCAACAAATCGACGCTGCATGTCCAGCGCTGGCAGTGTGGTGTCGATGCACAGCGGGAAGTCTGACCCAACCCCCCCGCGATGCACACCCCCAGTGTGCATCGCAGCTCTCGGGATAGAGAAAATCACAGTGAACCATGGCATCCACAAAGATAGTCCATCAGATGGCACTGAGGTGTAAAGGATATGGAAAACGTGTATTGATGTATGAAATATTGTATGCCTGATAAACACCCTATCCTATAACATAACCCAATTGAGTGCAAAGGGAAATTGTGACACATAAGTGTCTGTGTCAGGGTTTGCTCTCCATGCATGCATGGTTCCATCCCTAATATATTGAGAAAGAAAGAGTTTTGGGACTTTAAATGAGGCAAAAGACCTGTAAGTCAAATGTCTCCATCCCTATTAATCTCCTCTCATGTTAGGCCAGTAGAATCTGTCCCTAACTAAACTAAAAGTTCTGTCCGTCCCTAAATGTCCATGGTCATCATGTAAAGCTTTTAGGATTGTTGTATGGTGTTTCTCAGGGAGGAATAGCTGCCATTTTTCTTCCATGTCCTCAGAAGGACCTCGCCTATACCATGCTCCATCCTTCAGCTGTAATCTATCCATGTAGAATCTTCGCTCCAATCACAGAGCTTTTCATTAACAATCTTGGGTCCTGCTTGCTCAGGGCTTGGATAGCCAAATGACACTGTGGATCCTGATTCTTTCTCAAATCTCCTTTAGACAACCGAGGAATGCCCTCTCCTCGTACTTGCATCAGTCCACAATAGCATGTGGGTATCCCCGAGGGGAGAGCACCAATGGATTCAGCTCCAACACTTCCCTTCAATCTCCTGGCCATGCCTTGACACAAAGCCCGAACACCTTCTGCAGTAACATAGGCCCAATCTTCTGGCTCCTCCTCCTATTCATAAGGTCTACAAGATAAGGCATCTGAATCTTGATTTCCTGCCCCAGATCTATAATTCAAACTGAATAGGAATCCAGCAAGGGCAGCCAGCCAGCTATGTCCAGTTGCATCCAGCTTGGCAGAAGTCAGAAGATAAGTCAAAGGGTTATTATCCCTCTTCACCACAAATACAGCCCCATACAGGTAATCCTTCAATATGTCTACTACAGCCCATTTTAGAGCAAGGAACTCCAGCTTGTGGATGGGATCGTTTTTTTCTGGGGGAGTGAGGCTACGACTCACATAAGCCACTGGTCTGGGACCACCATCTTGTTCTTGATAGAGAATTCCTCCCAGTCCATCTCTACTGTTGTCTACATGAAGTTCATAGGACTTGGTAGGATCAGCATAAGCCAATACTGGAGCTTCCGTGAGACTCTTCTTCAGAGGCCAAAACGCCTCTTCGCACTGGAAAGTCCATTGATTGTGTACCGATCTCCCTTCTTATGACAGCCAGACTTCTTCACTTTAGACTCCTTCTTCTCTCCTTCTCCCGTGGCCACCTGTAACAGTTAATAGAGAGGCAGAGCAAACTTGGCAAAGTTCACCACAAACCTCCGATAGTAAAGTAAGAGCAGAATCCCAAAAAGCATCTCAATTCAGTAACAGTCCTTGGCCTGGGCCATGTGGTGACAGCCTTTAACTTCTTTGGATACGTGGCTATCCCTCTTGCAGGGACGACATGACCCAAGTACATAACAGAAGTTCGGTAGAACTGGCACTTTTCCAACGACAGCTTCAACCCTTCTTCGTGGAGCTGTGCAAACAACCGGGCTTCATGCTCTTCTAAAATCTTTCTGAACACAATGATGTCATCTAGGTACATGAGTACCTCTATTAGATTTATGTCTTCTACTGTTCTTTTCATCAACCGCTGGAAGGTCGCTGGGGCCCCTGAAAATCCTTGGGCATCCGACTGAACTCATAGGATTCTAAGGAGCAAATTAACATGGTCTTTTCTCCTGTCTTCCAGGTGCATGGGAATTTGGTAGTACCCACTCTCCAAGTCAAGCACACTGAACCATTTAGCCCCCATAAGACACCGGAGGGCATCTTCAATACGAGGGGTCGTGTATCGTGATCAGTAACATTATGGCGATTCAGAGTCAGGTAGTCAATGCACCTACACAGTGACCCATTCTTCCGCACCACCACAATGGGAGAGGCATATGGGCTTCCGGCCTCCTGAATAACCCCGGATCCTTTTAACTCTGCCAACTGCTCCCGAAGGTGTTCCAAGTCGCTGAGCGGTATTTCCGGTAGGCTCGCTCTCGAAAGGGCTTGTCTTCTTGTAACTGGATTTGATGCTGAGCGCTCTTGGCACATCCCACATCGAAGTCATCCTTCAAGAAAATCTTCTCCCATCTAGCCGGTTGTGACTTCATTCTCTGCTGCCATGAACGGGGTAAAGCTTCAGTACAATGCTAGATTTCCATCTGCATCTTCTGACAATCTTCTTTCCTGGCAGCTTCTTACAGAAGTACAGGGGTGGCGGCACTCACTTGTGCCACCAGCATACGTGCCCCTAAAGTAATTGGGTGATCTGTGACATTCCGAAGTCTGATCGGCATCTTCTTTCCGGTTTGGCACAGGTCTTTGGTAGGAACTAACTCGATTCCGGCAGCTCAAGCCTGTTCATCAGTCTCTAACACTACGAAGGGACCGGGTTGATCCCAGGTCAACTTGACTGTAGCTTTCAGGCAAGCAACTTCTCCAGGCTGCAAAACCCTTTCCCTGGCTTCCAATTTCCACAGACATCCTACTCCCTTCACAGGGGCATTCTGTTCCTCAGCTACACGTCGACAGGCTTGAAGTAACTTGGGGTGAATCTTATTGGGAATAGAACCATCTTCTCGCAGGAAAGATGACAGCAGCCGCCTCACCAAGTCGGTGTTCATCCAAATCAGTATAGAATTCCATCCAGCCCCAGGCGGCCTGAGACACTACTGCTAGTGTGTCAAACGCTCCTGCTTTCCCGACAGCTGCCGGTCCAAACGCTATCTGAATGGGGATGTATCCATCATGCGGTTCCAATTCCCCAGATCCCTAGTTCTTCAAGCTTGCATAGAGGAATGCGTCTCAGGTGTTTGCCATAAAAGTCTCTGTACAGAAGCGTGACCTGTGCCCAAGTATCCAACAGGGCCCTAGTGTAGATGCCCTCTACCTGTACAGATACTATTGGGGATGGCCCCACTAAACTTTCTGGTAGACTCTTTGTGTTACTCTCAGTAAAGATTTTCTTGTGATCTCTCCTGGCCTTATGCTGTAAAGACCTATCAATGGCCCTGGGTGGTGGTGAAACATTGACCTCCTGTGCCTGTGTCCCCAACCTAGGTGACGGGTTACTTGATTTTGAGGGTAACAACAGTGTTGACCCCAGGCCCTTCTTCTGGTGTCTCTTCTTAACCTTCCTCCCATCTTGGAGCTCTCTTTCTTCTCAGGGTTCCCAGCTGGCTCCTTCACTGAGACCCCTGAAAGTTTCCTGCCATCTAGTTGGAGAATAACTTCTGTAACACTTTCAAGAGTTCTGCATGAAGTTCTGCATTCCCTTCCTTCTGTGGGCACTGCGCCTTGAAGTGCCCTGGTTCCCCACACTGGAAACACTTCCGAATATCAGTCCTCTTGGCCTGAGCCCACATTTGAGCTTCCATAACGTACATCAAGGCCTGTTGTGTCGGGTCTTGAGCTTGAGCCACTTGCGCAGGCAACTTGACAGCTTTGGGTGTATATTCCGCTACAGGAGTCTTTGGGAAATCCTCCCACTCTGACTCCTTGTCGCTTTCCTCCTCCTGCACACAGTTATCCACTCGAACCGTTGTTACTTTCTCTGCCATTGGAGGGGCCTTTGTCACATCTCGTGACCCTTGGTTTTTCTCATCCAGTAAAGCTTCTTTTTCTCTGACCAGCTTCATCAAGTCTGGATAAGCTGGAGCTCCTTGTGTTCCCTTCAGCAACAATTGGAGCACAGTTGGATGATTTGGCCTAGCCCCTTGCAGAATCCTTTCAAGTCTGGCTTTATCGACTTGTACTTTAAGTCAGATAGCTTCTCCACTCTTCCATAAACTTCACACAAGGCCTCAATGTAATCCATAGCCATACAATCTGGTTTTCCTCTCTTCAAGCTCCGGATAATGTCAGCTGCTGGACTCCTGGGGCTTTCACTGATCCGTTGTCTCTTTACTGCCTCAGGCACATTCCCCTCTTCTATTGCTTGCATAGCTTGATCCAGCCAAATGTCAAACTGTTCCTCGCACCTTGGTGTGGGAACACAGCCCAAGAAGAACTGCAGTTTCCAATACCCTTGATGAGCGGAGATGTTGTGGCTTTTTATCAGGCTCTCGACCTATCAGCTCATATCACTGTAGAAAGAAGTTGGGGGCATCCCCGCAGTCAGACCATCTGTAGCTGGTCCATCCACAGCCTCTGAGGCTGGGATCCCCGATTCAAGTTGGGAAAGGTCTTCCTTGGGATCACTTGCTGGCAGCAGTGGGATCACTTGAACCTCTAGGCCTACTGCCAAACTCACAGCACTCTAAAACCCAGCTGGGACACTCTCTAGTCATTCTAAGAGAACATAAGTGTAATCGTCATCATACTCAGGTTTTAGGTCTAGGAGATAAGACCCTTGCTCAGGGACAGCCTTCCTCATCAACTGTCGCACCTCCTTGTCAGTCAACCCCACACCGGGCATTCTCAGGGCTGTGATTTTTTCCAATCGGCTTCCATGTTCTCGACCCCAGTCAGTGGCGGCAACCGAGTCCATCTTCTTGTCTACCCTGGACACATCACCTGACTTGCTTGAGCATCCCAGATGGGGTATCCCGGACGATCCCCCAAATGTAGCGCTACCCTTGTGAGGGCCGCTGATAGAATCTGTACCCCACTGGTTGCCCCAACTCTGCAAATTCTCTATCTCCTCTGACAACCTGGGTTCAGTCGTTTTTCACCAACCGTTACCAACAATAAGAGACTAGCACAATATCAATGAAACAGTTAAGTTTGTTTACTGTAGTAAAAGGGACACATGAAAAGTGCAAAACATTACACTGCAAATCATAAAGGTACTTTTATCTGAACAATATATCACTATGGAAACAAAGCTATCTGGCAACTTAAACTTTCTAGTAATGAAAATGTTCCAAATACTCAGTATGATTCAAAGTTGCTCAGATCTTTATATGATCAGAGAAACCTATGTGAACAGGTCAGCAGAAGTGTAGGGAACTGACACTTTATTTCTTATGTCAGATTCACTCACCATTGTTTCCTCAACCCACCGGGCATTAACATCAATATAACACAACAGAACACCATACAAAATAATGTATCTAAATTATCTGGCTCCTTTAAATAGAGTTCCCGAGAATGAAAGCAGACCTTTTTGTGCTAAATGACTTTAGTCACTTAAGCAAATAAAGAGAGGATATAAAGGTTAAAATGACACTCCTTGGATTTGTGCAGTTTTCAGCTAGCCTTGCAATATTCTGAATAAAGTAATCCTGAATTGTGGAATATAGCAAAGTTGACTGATCTGTGAGGTACCTGTACTTCACTTCAAACTTCTCCCATATGGCTTTAACAGTGTTGCATTGCAGTGTAGTATTGCTGTTAAAAAAGATGTGACTAGGATATAGATGTCTGCATGCAGTGTCCAAAGAGTGTAAAGATTAACCTCAGTGGCACCACAAGTACCAGAAAGCTGGATTAAGTGGATGATGTCTATATGCAGTGTTCTAATGAATCTGTATGGGCAACTGCCTGCTCACCACTGGATGCAGAAACCTCTAGCAGCAATGCAGATGATGAAGGTAAAGGCTCTTGCAGGAACTCGGTAAGAAAAAACCTGCGCTATTAACTACAAAAACAAAGCTGCAACTCAGGGCATTATATGACGCCTAACAGAAATGTAAAAAAGATGAAGCTGTGCTAAAAATTGACCTGTGAGACACAAACCATTAGAGACTAAACTAATGTGCTCACAACTGGTAAACGGTTGATGTGCAAAAAAGTGATTGATAAAGGAACTGGTAAAAACCAGTATAGCAATATGTGAAACAACTCAAAAATGGAAAATACTCATTGAACAGATAAAGCAGATACAAAAAAATTAAAATCACAAAGAACACATAGCATCTGCAAAAAAATATTTAGAACCAAATCATGTGATAATGCGAGTGATAGCAAATAATGTTAAACATATGTAGCAATGATGGAAAATATTCAAACAAGTAAATAATGATTATAAAATTATGTAACAGACAATGAGTCCATATATTATGTACTAGCTGATGAAAAAAAGAAAAAAATTAGGAAAAAGTCCATGCACAATGAATATGTGGCTTGTTCACGGTGACATAAATTCCAGACACCCAAGAAACTGTGAAGAAATAGGAAAGTGCCTCCACCTAAGCACACACTGCCGCTTACCAGAACACTATGGCCCCTGATTACAGGGGACTCAGGATTTCAAATGGCTTATAACCCAGCCTTGGGTCTAAATGGCCTGCACAGAACTTCTCACACTCTGCAGCGATAATCCTCATCTGAATGGAACACAATGGTTAAATCCCCATAAAATAAGAAAAGGCTTGCATAGTGTAAAAACCTTCAATATTTATTAATAAAAAAAGATGAATAAAAACAGCAAAAAAGACAATAGCAGCCTGTTCCTTCCGCTGCTTGCGCAGCACGCGGTGACGTCAGCACGTCGCTCCTCCCTGTCCATTTTGTCACTACAAAGGATGTCTTTTTTTCATCAGCTAGTACATAATATATGGACTCATTGTCTGTTACATTTTTTTATAATCATTATTCACTTGTTTGATTATTGTCCATCATTGATACATATGTTTACCATTATTTGCTATCACTCACATTATCACATGATTTGGATCTAAATATTTTTTTGCAGATGCTGTGTTCTTTGTGATTTTAATTTTTTTGTGTCTGCTTTATCTATTCACCGAGTATTTTCCTTTTTTGAGTAGTTTCACATATTGTTATACTGGTTTTTACCAGGTCCTTTATCAACTACTTTTTTGCACATCAACCGTTTACCAGTTGTGAGCACATTGGTTTACTCAATAATGGTTTGTGTCTCACAGATCAATTTTTAGCGCAGCCTCATCTTTTTTACATCTTGCAGGAACTCCCCACGATTCCTGACTCTGGGAATGGCGTCTGAACCATCACAACAAGCCGCGGGCTACTTGGATCTGGAGTGCAGGCGTCGCTGGAAGGCTTGGAGCAGTCTTCAGTCTGCTGTAGTGGAGAAGCAATGTTGTCCACAGAGATCCCTCTAGATGCAGCTGTTCGACTTCCCTTTGTGCAGGCCACACATCAGCAGCAACTCACACTGACACAGAGCTCCTGCTGGCAGAATCCAAGCCGGCGTCCCAACAGAGTGATGTAGGCCCAACCGGGCACTTTTCAGAACAGTCCTGCTGGAATTGAAACCTCAGCATCTAAACTACACATCCCACGATGCTTTGCTCCGCTCTAAGTTTAGTCTAAAAGGAAGTGACACATAAAGTCCAAACCGACACTAGAGGGAGACAACCCCACATCAAATAACACTATACACTGTCCCTGAATTGCAGGCATAATAGCCAGTGCCTGACTACATTTATTTTTGATGATTATGGCTTACAGCTAGTGAAAACCCAAAATTAGAATATTATAGAATATTAGAATATTAGGTCAGGCACATTTGCTAGCCAATCAAGCACAGTGATACCATGATCATTAAACCAGGTATTGGTACTTTTGGCAGTGTGGGCAGGTGCCAAGTTCTGCTGGAAAATGAAATCAGCATATCTCCATTAAGCTGGTCAGCAGAGGGAAGCATGAAGTGCTCTAGAACTTCCTGGTAGAGGGCTGCGCTGACTTTGGACTTGATAAAACACAGTGGACCAACACCAGATGACATGGCTCCCCAAATTATCACTGACTATGGAAACTTCACACTGGACCTCATGCAACTTGGATTCTGTATCTCTCCACTTTTCCTCCAGACTTTGGCACCTTGATTTCCAAATGAAATGCAAAATGTTCAACAGTCCGTGATGATTTGGGAAGCCATGTCATCTGCTGGTGTTGGTTCACTGTGTTTTATCAAGTCATGGACATACTTTTCAGTAAACCAACATTTCTGTATTAAAAATGAGATACTGAATTTTGGGTTTTCACTAGCTGTTCGCCATAATCATCAAAATTAAAAGAAAGAAATGCTTGAAATATATCAATAATCTAAATATATTACATTGTATATCCCTGTATGTTGCGGTCGTTTAGGTGCTTATCTAATAGCTTCTTGAAACTATCGATGCCCCCCGCTGAGACCACTGCCTGTGGAAGGGAATTCCACATCCTTGCCACTCTTACAGTAAATAACCCTCTACATATTTTAAGGTTAAACCTCTTATCTTCTAACTTTATTGAGTGGCCACGAGTCTTGTTAAACTTTCTTCTACGAAAAAGTTTTATCCCTATTGTGGGGTCACCAGTACGGTATTTGTAAATTGAAATCATATCCCCTCTCAAGCAGCTCTTCTCCAGAGAGAATAAGTTAAGTGCTCACAACCTTTCCTCATAACTAATATCTTCCAGAGACTTTATTAGCTTTGTTGCCCTTCTTTGTAGTCGCTCTATTTCCAGTACATCCTTCCTGAGGACTGGTGCCCAGAACTGGACAGCATACTCTACGTGCCGCCGGACCAGAGTCTTGTAGAGTGGGAGAATTATCATTTTATCTCTGGAATTAATCCCCTTTTTAATGTATGCCAATATTCTGTTTGCTTTGTTAGCAGCAGCTTGGCATTTCATGCCATTGCTGAGCCTATCATCTACTAGGACCCCCAGGTCCTTTTCCATCCTAGATTCCCCAAGAGGTTCCCCCCCCCAGTGTATAGATTGCATTCATATTTTTGCCACCCAAATGCATTATTTTACATTTTTCTACATTGAACCTCATTTGCCATGTAGTTGCCCACCCCATTAATTTGTTCAGATCTTTTTACAAGGTTTCCACATCCTGTGGTTATTGCCCTGCTTAGCTTAGTACTGTCCGCAAATACAGAGATTGAACTGTTCACTTCATCCTCCAGGTCATTTATGAACAAATTAAACAGGATTGGTTCCAGCACAGAACCCTGTGTATATATATATATCTATATATACAGTATATCTATATATCTATAAAAAAAATGAGCTTTACTTTTTAAGGCTTGAATTACTATAGTAAATTAAATTTTTCATGATATTCTAATTTTATGAGATGCACTTGTGTGTGCATACATGGGCAGACTGACCATTTGGACATATCGGACACAACCTGAGGGCCCAGGGCCAGTAAGGGACCCCATGAGAGGCTCCAGGGAGGACGCTGCAGGATGGATGGAGCAAGCAGGCTCCAGGTCTGGTCCTGAGAGGAGAGAGAAAAAGTTCCACAGAGACCAAGAAAACCCGGGGAAGAGGAGAACACTTCCAGAACCAGTGAGAGAACTCAAGGCAGGGTCGGCATCAGTTCACAACACCCCCGGCAAATAGGCTGCATGTGTGACTTGCTCACATCACATTATACTGTATCTCTGCTCGTGTCCCTTTTGTCATTGAGGAGAACAGCACCGCCAAAGTCTCTCCTACACTGCATACTTACATAGTTTTACTTCCCAGCAGGACGGTAGGATGTCTGGCTGCTGATTCACCCAAATGCAGCTGGAAGACGATTGGTCTGCTGCCCTGTCACTTAGTACAACACCTGCCTCCTCCTGAAGTCCAGGCTGTGCTTCTCGCACAATATGCATCCTGGAGAATTAAATGTCTGCTGTGCAGGGGTGGTAGGAGTCAGTGGCCTCTCTTGTCATAGCTGTACACAGTTGTGAACATGTGTGTGTGGGGGGGTGGAGCTCTGTACTTTATATATGGGGGGCCCCTGTGTGCCCTTAGCAGGGACAGTGTACTTATAATGAATGTCCCCCTGTCATGTCATGTGGATGGGGGAGACCTCAATCCTTATATTGAGAGACCCCTGTGTGTGCTGAGGAATGGCGGGCACTGGACTTATAGTGGGGACCCCCTGTGTGACCTCAGGATGGGGGGCTTGGTACATATTATAATGGGGGACCCCCTGTATGATCTGAAGATAGAGGATCTATATACTGTACCTTATAAAGAGAGTCCTGGAGTAGAAGGAGAGAAAAGGATCAACGCAGGGACGGCATGACATATGTGGACAGCACACTCAGGCTTTTAAAAAGAAAAAGTTGTCCCCTTTAAGAAAAGGAGAGGGGCTGGTGCATGGGAGTCGCTCGGGTCAGTAAGTTAGGAGGAAGGGGAGTGATGTCACTAGTGAGCAGCGGAGGAGAATATTAGACATGCTCTCACCGCTCTCCTTGATATTCTCAAAGCACTTCTTATAATGTCGGCGATGGAGGCACTGTTAACATAGCTCCGAGCGGCGGCAGCCACACAGGGGACAGACTGGCTGCAGGCACAGGTAGCGGCCATCCTCAGCGAGGGGAGAGCAGCGCCGGATGGGGGAGACAAATTACTCCACGTGCTTGGCGGTCACAGCCGCCGGAGCGCTTCAGCCCTGACACCTCTCCTGGTGGTCAGAGGCAGATGCTGCAGAATGGGAGCGAGAGTGAACCTACATCCCCAAGCAACCAACAACCCCAAGGGAACGCGGAAGTGGAGGCAGAAGCGCAGCGGTGTGGGAGCCCAGCACAGCACATGGAACATGTGCCAGGAACATGTGGCCAGGGGTGCGGGAGAAGGTCAGAGCAGCCAGGCGGCCCAGCAAGGGAGAGCAGTGCCTCGGGATGCTGGCCAGGCTGTCGGGGTGGCCAGCAGTCCCACGATGACCAGAGGGAGGACCGCAAGGAGCGCTGTGACAGTGGTGAGTGAGGGCAGAGGGAGAGCAACAGATGCCCAGAACAGGAGAAGGAACAGGAGTCCATCAAGGCGGGCAGTGAGCGGGTCTGGTGTGACAGGACAGAGAGAAGGATGGGAACAGCAAGGCAGACCCCCGGCAACCAGAGCAGGACCCTTTGGGGTGCAGCCAGTGGTCGTTCGGCCAGAGGAGAACAGTGACAGATCGGAGGGAGAACTGTCCGGGTCGGAAGGGGACGAGGACCAGGGACATCCGTCGGCGGTGAATTCCGGAGTGGCGGCTGGTGGGCCCAGTCCTGGGCAGCCCAGTGAGTGTATTTCTTCTTTGTCTCTTCATTACTAAAAAATTTGTTGGATCAGAGTTGAAGGCGGGGGTCCCCGGGAGAGGGTTGTTCATCAGGGGTAGGTGGTGACAGGCCCCACACGGAATAGCCTAGGATCGCAGGACACGTTGCGGGTAGGGCGGACCTGCAGGACTTATTGTCGGGTTTGAGGGACTTGGTGCAGCGCTTTGAACCGAGCACAGGGGACAGTTTGTCTCAGGCGTGGGCACCGCCACAAGGTAAGGAGCGCAATGTGTCGGCCACACCACTGTCAGCAGTTGGCACAAAGGTTGTAGGCGATTTGCCTGCGACGGCAGCAGGAACACGGGGTAGTCGCTTTGCCCGCTGAACTGGCCAGCGTTTCGGCTCCGGACGGCCAGGGAAAGGCAGGAGAGAAAAAAGTGGAGTCGATCAGGTTGGCGGACTCAGCAAAAAGCAAGGTTTATGTCTGTTTTGAGGGCCCCCTGGGTGCCCATCTTAAAAAGGATGTAAAAGAAAAAATTTGGAAAGGGAAATATGTATAGATCTTCACATTATTGCCGCTAGAGAATTTTAATCTGGACAGATTGAAGCCAGAGGAAAACAAGAAGGAGGACGAGAAAAAACGCAGATGTCGGTTGATTCCTCGTACTTTTTCAAACTGGTTACAGGCATTCATCAAATATATGTCAAAGAAAAATTTCTAAAACATTAGCAGCGCTAGTGCAAAAATAGCAAATATTTAAAAATATCAATGAAATTCAAGAGTCCACTTAAACAAAGTATCAAATGGTGAACCACTCAGTGAAAGTCCATTAAGGTGAGTATAAACTAGACGATCGTGGAAGAAAATATTAGCAGCGATCCCAAGTCTCCATCACCACACCACTTGTGCCACAGCCCTGTAAGTAATCCACTTACCAGATCCTGCTGGTTAACATGCTTATCAATCAAAGGGATATCGCTGTTCACTGGACACTTCATCTGTATTTTGCTCATTGCAAGCAATAGATAAAAAAATTCCACATAGCGTAATCCAGTACAATAATTATTTATTAATTTAAAATTATCCCACAAAAAAACACTCACAATGTTTGCCTAAAATAAGGGCGTTCAGGCATTCGCCATCTTGGCAAGTGTAGTGGGGGAAAAGACCCCCGAACACTGCTCGTCTTTGTTCGTATATCTAGAGGACATTAACGAGGCGCACCGGACGTATGGCGGTGTGGCTTGGCTACGGTACGAGAAACAGTTTCGACAACGGATGGCCGTCCGACTGTCACTGCGCTGGGACCACAAGGACATTAGCCTGTGGATAAGGCTTATGACAGAAGCGCAGGCTCCTAATCAGTTTTTTCAGGTAGGGGTCAGAGGTACCGCGGCCTCAGGACAACTGACTGAAAAAAGATGGGATTTCTGTTGGCAATTGAATGAGGGCACGTGTAAGTTTGGGGCAAACTGTCGCTTCAAACACACTTGTTCTGGCTGCGGGGGATCCCATGCACTGTCAAGTGCTTCAGAAGAGAGAAGGGGCATGCCGGAGAGCCTGCGAGGGATGACGCCGGTGTGGGTGGAAAGGATGCTTCCTTTCCTCAGTAGGTACCCCTACCGGAAAGCGGCTCAGTTGTTAGAATCGGGTTTCTCTAGGGTTTCAAAATTCCATGCTCATTGGCAACCGTCCCACCCATAGCACAGAATTTGCGTTCGGCCCTGCTGCATTCGGCAGTGGTTTCAGAAAAACTTGGGAAAGAGGTAAATCTGGGGCGAATGTCTGGCCCTTTTAGTACGGTTCCTCTTCCGGACCTGGTGGTATCTCCATTGGGAGTAGTTCCCAAAAAAGAGCCAAACAAGTTCATATTGATTCACCACCTTTCCTTTCCAAAGGGTGGGTCGGTTAATGATTCGATTGCTCCTGAGGAGTGTGCGGTAACATACACTTCTTTTGATGCAGCAATATCATGGGTTCGTGGTTATGGGCAGGGGTCACTGATAGGAAAATCGGATATTGAATCGGCTTTCCGGCTTTTGCCGGTTCATCCAGACAGTTTCCGTCGGCTGGGCTGTACATGAAATGGGGCATACTATGTAAATCGTTGTCTCCTGATGGGATGCTCCTTCTCCAGTGCTTTCTTCGAAACGTTCAGCTCCTTTTTGGAATGGGTAGTACGGAGCGTCTCCTGGATCAACTCGGTCATTTACTATCTGGATGACTTCTTATGTGTTAGCCCACCGGGTTCCAACATTTGCGCCATCCTGTTGGGGACGTTGCAACATATAGCGAAACATTTCGGCGTCCCGTTAGCTCCAGTAAAAACTGAGGGCCCCACGTCAACCAATGTTTTCCTGGGAATTTAAGTGGATTTGATTGGAATGGAATGCCGATTGCCGACGGACAAGCGGGAAAATCTCAAGGCAGAAGTGCGTGGGACCATTGGAAGACGCAAGTTACAGTTGCGTCAGTTACAATCTTTGTTGGGAAAGCTAAATTTTGCTTGCCAAATCATTCTCATGGGTAGGGTTTTTCACCGCCGGCTCTCAGCAGCAACCGCTGGAGTCAAGGCGCCGACGCACTTCGTGAGTCTCAACAGCAAACACATAGAGGACTTGCGGGTGTGGCAGGACTTCCTGAAGTCGTTCAATGGGCGTGCTCTATGGATGTCGGGGCCCATCAGCAATTGCAATTTGGAGTTGTTCACAGATGCTGCAGGCTCCACAGGCTATGGTGCCTTCTTTCGGGGACAATGGAGTGCAGCTCGCTGGCCCCCAGCATGGGGTGAGGCTGGGTTCTTGAAGAACCTAGTCCTTCTGGAACAGTTTCCAATTATCGTAGCAATGGAAATATGGGGGGAATCCTTCTGTAACTTAAAAGTGCGTCTCAATTGTGACAACCTTGGGGTCGTCCAGGTGGTTAACCGCTTGTCGGCGACGCCCAATTGAATGCTTTCATTTACGCTGTGCACTTACCAGGGGTTGATAACACCTTGGCTGATGCTTTGTCTCATTTTCAGTGGGACAGGTTCTGGGAGTTGGCACCAGACGGGGAGCAACACGGGGTCACCTGTCCCGACTGGATGTGGAACATTGCCTTGGGAACGCAGCATGGTAGATTCAACCCTTGGTGAGTATGGCTACTTGGGGTGCCTACTCCAAGGTATGGCAAGAATGGTTAGCATGCTTGCACAGGCTTGAGATCGCCCCCAAGGGTCGAGAGGTAGCCCACGCAGTTCTCTATTTTATTAATATGGGATTAGAGAGGGGTATCTCAGCAGCTGCCATTGATCGGAAGTTGGCAGGTTTGGCCTTTCTTTTTAAATTACAAGGGCAACGGGACTATACAAAGAATTTCTGGGTGAAACAAGCAGTAAAGGGGTACAGGAGAGCGCATGAGAAGAGGGATGGGCGGCGCCCAGTTTCCTTTGACATGCTACATGTTTTATTTTCATATCTGAGTAACGTTTGCAGCTCAGAGTATGAATGTGCTGTATTCCGCGAGGCCTTTGCACTGGCTTTCTTTGGGGCGTTACGTATAAGCGAGCTAGTCAGCCCTTCAAAACGGTCTCAAGGGGGGCTGCTGGTGGGGGATGTAGATTGTTTGCAGGATTTGGTCAGAATGTGGGTAAGACGGTCAAAAACTGATCAGACCAGTAAGGGCATGCGACTGGAAGTGTTCCAGATTATGGAGTCACACATTCGTCCTGGGTTCACAGGCTCGTTTTTGATACATAGTGATGGACCGTCCTTGTCAAGGTTCCAGTTTATAGTCGTATTTCAAAAATGTTTGACAGCGGCTGGCTACGACCCAAAAAGTTACACCTCCCATTTTTTCAGAATAGGGGCGGCCACAGAGGCTTCCGGGGCTGGGCTTAGTTATGAAGCAGTTAAGCGTATTGGTAGGTGGGACTCGGACAGATTTAAGCTTTACATTCTTGTTACAGAATTAGGTCTCACATGGTTTTCGGGCTTTTGCTGTAGTGTTGTAGTTATGGGGGAGCTTACTGTTTTGTGTTGTCATTTTTCTTGTTCACAGGTGGAGAGGTTGGCCCAGTTTGGATCCTGGGTCACTCCTACATTTATTGGGAGACCAGACGAGCTCATGTTCAGCTGAACGGTAGGTGGGTATCCTCAGACTGGAAGCTCAGGTCAGATGAATCGGGGTACCGGGTATGCTCTGGAACAGGGTGCCTTCGGAAGTAAACAGGTTCTCCCGTTTGGACAGGGCACCAGACGTTTTAGTGCTACATGTGGGGGGGAATGACATGGGAGCCAGGTCTATGCGGGATCTCATATGAGACGTAAAATGTGTTTTTTTACGTTTATGTTCGGGATGGTCATTGTTTGGTCAGATATGGTGGGCAGGACGTCTTGGCGGTGGTCTTGGTCAGCTAAAAAGGTTGATAGGGCCAAAGTGAAAGTAAACAAGGAAGTGAGCAGGTTCGTGATCAGGAACGGGGGGTGTGGCCATACGTCATAGAGAGCTGGAGGTGGATACGTGGAGGTATCTTAGGAGTGATGGGGTGCACCTTAATGAAGTGGGAATCAATCTTTGGGATCTAGGTTTACAAGAAGACATACAGCGAGCACTGAGGGTGTGGAGGTGCATGCAAGGGTAAGGTGTTACCCCTTTCGTGCTGTGGCAGTGGTTGGATCTTTGGAGGAGGAGAAGATATGTATATAACATGGTTGGTACCCATCTGTGGTATGGGGTATGGGGTTCTCAGGTACCTTCCGGTTAACAAGGGGTTAACCAGGAAAGGGTAAAAGGTAGGTCACTACGAAGGTTGAGTACCGTCTCTGAGTCAGGGGGCTTGCGACTGGAGCTCTAAAGTTTAAAAGAAGTTGATCGCAGTGACCAGTGGTGTGTTGTTCCCCTCGAAGACCCCAAAAAAGTACATAAAAAGTTAGTTAAGAGTTATTTAAAATGTTATTTATTTAATTTTATGGTAATTGTTAATAAAAAGGCCGACAAGGCCATTTATTTCAAAATCTTGTCACGTCATTTGTGGGGGGATTTGGAGGGGTTAGGTTTTATGGATAAACGGTGGGTTAAGTGACTGTGGGTTGGGTCCTTCACTTGTCATGAGGGGCATACATTGTGCACTTAGAATTAGGTCTTATTGTGTTTTGTAGTTGGGGATCCCCTTTCTGCCCTGCGTAAGGGGCTCTGTGTGCCTTTATAATGAGGGATCCACCTTGTGACCTGAAGATGATTATTTACTCTGCACTTTATAAAGGGGAGCACCCTGTGTGCCCTGAGAATGGAGGACATTGAATATCTTATAATTGGGTACCTCCTGTGTGACCTGATAATGGGGGTGCTGTATGTCTTAAAATAGGGGACCCCCTGTGTGTCCCAAGGTTGGGGGCACTATGGGGGTGATTTACGAAAGCCGTGCGCAATTAGTAGAGGCGCACTGCGAGGCGAGGTGCGCCGGTAACAGAGCACAAATCCCCCATTTAATATAGTGATCTCGGCGCATGGGAGAATGCAATCTGTGCGCCACTATGGACATGGCTCGCGGCATCTCCAAATCAATATTGGCAGAAGATGGAGGTGCCAATATTATGGGGTAATGTGAAAAAGTTTAGTAACAACTGCCCAAGCAACAAATATGCCCAAAATAGAAGTGAGAAAGTAACTTCTTCAGAGAAAGCCTGCTGTGCCTGCAAGAGATCAATGTAAGCAGTGCGCATGCGCAAGTGGCTGTTGCGCTCACTCACATGCGTTTGTTCACTGCGCGGCCACAATCTTAGTAAATGTTAAGCAACGTACATGCAATTGCATGGGTTGAACAGGCGTACCTCTAAACTTGACAATTTTTTTTTTACGATGGTTCACCTTTGTGTATTTTTTTAAGGAGATTTTCACACAGGTCATGTTAGCATGTCATGTTGCCAACATGTGACGTGCACCTTTTTAAAATGATATAAAAAGACTCTCACTCCTCTAGCTCCTCCTACAAGGGCATTTAACCTTCCCCCTCTAATGCATATAATTTCCTTTGGCTAGCCTTTGCTTTTAAAGGGGAACTCCACACTCCATTCCCCAATGTTCTTGTCTCCCCCCTCTAACCCCTTGGATTTCCATGGGCTAACTTTTGCTTTTAAAGGGGAACTCCACACTCCACTCTATTCTCAAATGGCTGTGAGCTTTTATGGCCTTGTATGTATGGGGGTGGGGGGCAGGCTATTTTTTGTTTTTGGTTAAAATCCTGCAATGTAGATTTGTAAGTTTTCTCTAAAGCCGTACATCTTTGAAGCAGCATTTTGGATACATGCTACAGATGCACCACTTTACAGGCAGAGTAAGCCCCCACAAGTTACTAGCTTTTAAGCAATTCTGCATTTTTAAAGGCACTTCTACTTGTTTCGTTTTTGGGGTTGTCCAATTTGGTGACATTGATATATGTCCCTCAGGGTGGGACTTGGGCCCCCATACCCATTTTCAGGCCAATAACTAGACTATAAGCCAGCCAAGTTGGCATTAGCAAAATTAACAAGTCAGTTCCCATAGACTGCAATGGTATTTGTTGTATAACTTTTGCCCATGTTAGGCTCTTTGTTTGCCCCCCTGGACCGGGGGGGGGGGTGTTTGTCCCATCTGTAATTTTGTAGCATGCTGGATGATGTGCTTAATTTTGGACAGGGGGTGGCTTATTTTGTGCTAGCAGCATTTGGGTTGTTCTGGGCATGCTCAGGGACTTTGGTTTTTTTCTGTGGATTTTGGTGTGTGAAATGCATTTGGGTTGGTCTGGGCATGGTCAGGGACTTTGTTTTTTTTTGTGCTTTTTGTGTGTGAACAGCACTTGGATATTTCTGGGCATGCTCAGAGAGTTTGTTTTTTGGGTTAGTAATTTAAGGACATCCTTAACAGATGTACCCACTTTGAAATTCTGTCTCTACATTGGGTGAACTTACATTTTGTGTTTTTCATGGACTGTGGATGTGCTTTCAATTGCCTCATTAGCACACAAACCTATGTTATATAAAGCTTGCAGATAGCATTCTTTACCTTGCCCCAAAAAGAGGCAAGATTGCTTGAGAGTGTATGTGCGTGCGCAGTCCTTTTAACTCCTGTTAATTTCCTCTGCAAAATGGTCAGACCTCAAAACCATATTCTGTTAGTGTCTCAAATTAACATACATGTATTTTTTGCTTTCCTTGCTCTTTTCCAAGTCCTGTTTTGTTGACTGATAAAATTTGTAGCAAATTTTTATGATTTATATGTTTTGTAATAATTTGTTTTGGAGATGCATGCTCAATCCAAGTAATGCATTTTACACTGCCCCCCTAAAAAATTTTCATGCAACAGATTTCCCAGATGCAGCTTAACCACTTGCCGACCACTGCATGCAGATATACGTTGGCACAATGGCAGCGGTAAGCAAATGGATATACCTGTACGTCCCCTTTAAGAGGCGGGGATAGCAGGCGCGCCCACCGTGTACATCGTGACCGTGCCCGCGGGAACGGCGGACTCAATGTCCGCCGGTCTCCCGGCGATCGTGTCACGGAGCCTCAGAACAGGGAAGTGCCTATGTAAACAAGGCATTTCCCCGTTCTGGCTTGTGTCGTGACAGAGATCACTGCTCCCTGTCATCGGGAGCAGCGATCGCTGTCATGTGACTTGAAGCCCATCCCTCCCACAGTTAGAATCACTCCCTAGGACATACTTAACCCCTATATCGCCCCCTAATGGTTAACCCCTTCACTGCCAGTGAAATTTACCCAGTAATCAGTGCATTTTGATAGCACTGATCGTTGTATAAATGACAATGGTCCCAAAATAGTGTCTGATGTGTCTGCCATAATGTCGCAGTCCAGATAAAAATCACAGATCGCCACCATTACTAATAAAAAAAAATTAAAATGCCATAAAACTATCCCCTATTTTGTAGACGCTATAACTTTTGCACAAACCAATTAATATACGCTTATTGCGATTTTTTTTTTACCAAAATTATGTAAAAGAATGCATATCGGCCTAAACTGAGGAAAAAAAATGTTTTTATATATATTTTTGGGGGATATTTATTATAGCAAAAAGTTAAAAATAATGCATTCAAAATTGTCGCTCTTTTTTTGTTTTTAACGCAAATAATATAAACCGCAGAGGTGATCAAATACCACCAAAAGAAAGCTCTATTTGTGGGAAAAAAAAGGACATCAATTTTGTTTGGGTACAATGTCGCACGACCGCGCAATTGTCAGTTAAAGCAACGCAGTGTCGAATTGTAAAAAGTACCGTATTTATCGGCATATAACACGCACTTTTTCCCCCTGAAAATCAGGGGAAAATCGTGGGTGCGTGTTATAGGCTGATCCCCCCCCCAATTGTGTGTGATCGGAGCGATCGCGGCAATTGCCGTGATCGGAGCGATCGCGGCAATTGCCGCGATCGCCACCGACATACACAGCCGTGTGGAAATTCAAATACGGCGCCGAGACTGCAGGGTCTCGGCGAGGCGGAGCTACACATAGCCGAGAGTCTTCGGGTTTTCTCGGCGCCGCTTACAGTCCCGCCCATAGGGCGGAACTGGGCGGGACTGTAAGAGGCGCCGAGGAAACCCGAGGACTCTCGGCTATGTGTATCAGCGCTCCGCCGAGTCACTGCAGTCTCGGCGCCATATTTAAATTTACACAGGGCTGTGTATGACGGCAGGGATCGCGGCGATCCCACAAAGCTGCACGGGGGGGGGGCAAGGCTGCACGGGGGGGGCAAGGCTGCACTGGGGACAAGGCTGCACTGGGGACAAGGCTGCACTGGGGCAAGGCTGCATGGGGGCAAAGCTGCACTGGGGAATGCTGCACTGACATTGCTGCACTGACAAGGCTGCACTGACAAGGCTGCACTGGGGCAAGGCTGCACTGGAGAAAAGCTGCACTGACATGGCTGCACTGACATGGCTGCACTGACATGGCTGCACTGACATTGCTGCACTGACAAGGCTGCACTGGGGCAAAGCTGCACTGACAAGGCTGCAATGGACACTGGGGCAAGGCTGCACTGACACTGACAAGGCTGCAGATGGACACCGATAACGCTGCATTGATGGGCATTTTAATGTAAGTTTTTCTTCCTTAAACTTTACTCCTAAAAGTTTTTTTCCTTAAAATTCCCTTAACTTGGGTGCGTGTTATACGCCGGCGCGTGTTATACGCCGATAAATACGGTACTCTGATCAGGAAGGGAGTAAAATCTTCCGGGGCTGAAGCAGTTAACTAGGTTGATTGGCATGGCAAAACAAAAAAAGGTCTGATTTGTCTAAAAGCTACTCTCCTGGTGCCTTCATGGTAGCATATGCATGGATTGTGCGTATGCTGCCATGGATAGGCACCATGAAAGGAAAGTTACAGAGGTAAGTATTCAATCTTCCATTTTAGCGCAGTGGTTCTCAGCCTCAGTCCTCAAGTACACCGACATGTTTTGGGAATTTATCTTAGCTAAAATAGCTGTCCAAAATACCAAGCCATTGACTGTGATTTAAAGCACCTGTGCAAGATGAAGGAATACCTGCAAACATGGCCTGTTGGGGGTACTTGAGGACGGGGTTGAAAACCACTGATTTAGAGCACTGAGCTAAAATCTAGCTCAAGACAATCCTATTCTAATTGTGGGCATTTGAGGAAAATCAAGTGAGTGTTAGAACCCCTGCTTGTCTTTTTTAGGTTGGGCTTTGAGTCCCTTTTCTGAAAATTGTCTTAACTTCCTGTCACATAGCCAAACAGGAAGTGAGGGTAAAATCCTACCAAAGTCTTTCCTTGAGGACACACAGGTCAATCTAACTAGTGTCCCCATTAGGCAAATTGCACTCTAGCACTTTGTTTTGTACACCCCAAATTATTAGGTATTTTGGGTGTTATTAACCACTTCAGCCCCGGAAGGTTTTACCCCCTTCCTGACCAGAGCACTTTTTACAATTCGGCACTGCGTCGCTTTAACTGCTAATTGCGCGGTCATGCAATGCTGTACCCAAACGAAATTTGCGTCCTTTTCTTCCCACAAATAGAGCTTTCTTTTGATGGTATTTGATCACCTCTGCCGTTTTTATTTTTTGCGCTATACACGGAAAAAGACCGAAAATTTTGAAAAAAAATGATATTTTCTACTTTTTGTTCTAAAAAAAATCCAATAAACTCAATTTTAGTCATACATTTAGGCCAAAATGTATTCGGCCACATGTCTTTGGTAAAAAAAATGTCAATAAGTGTATATTTATTGGTTTGCGCAAAAGTTATAGCGTCTACAAACTAGGGTACATTTTCTGGAATTTACACAGCCTTTAATTTATGACTGCCTATGTCGTTTCTTGAGGTGCTAAAATGGCAGGGCAGTACAAAACCCCCACAAATGACCCCATTTTGGAAAGTAGACACCCCAAGGAATTTGCTGAGAGGCATGTTGAGCCCATTGAATATTCATTTTTTTTGTCCCAAGTGATTGAATAATGACAAAAAAAAACAAAAAATTACAAAAAGTTGTCACTAAATGATATATTGCTCACACAGGCCATGGGCATATGTGGAATTGCACCCCAAAATACATTTAGCTGCTTCTCCTGAGTACGGGGATACCACATGTGTGGGACTTTTTGGGAGCCTAGCCGCGTACGGGGCCCCGAAAACCAAGCACCGCCTTCAGGATTTCTAAGGGCGTACATTTTTGATTTTACTCCTCACTACCTATCACAGTTTTGAAGGCCATAAAATGCCCAGATGACATAAAACCCCCCCAAATGACCCCATTTTGGAAAGTAGACACCCCAAGCTATTTGCTTTGAGGCATGTTGAGTCCATGGAATGTTTTATATTTTGACACAAGTTGCGGGAAAGTGACAAATTTTTTTTTTTTTTTTGCACAAAGTTGTCACTAAATGATATATTGCTCACACAGGCCATTGGCATATGTGGAATTGCACCCCAAAATACATTTAGCTGCTTCTCCTGAGTACGGGGATACCACATGTGTGGGACTTTTTGGGAGCCTAGCCGCGTACGGGACCCCGAAAACCAAGCACCGCCTTCAGGATTTCTAAGGGCGTACATTTTTGATTTTACTCCTCACTGCCTATCACAGTTTCGGAGGCCATGGAATGCCCAGGTGGCACAAACCCCCCCCAAATGACCCCATTTTGGAAAGTAGACACCCCAAGCTATTTGCTGAGAGGCATGGTGAGTATTTTGCAGCTCTCATTTGTTTTTGAAAATAAAGAAAGACGAGAAAAAAAATTTTTTTTTTTCTTTTTTCAATTTTCAAAACTTTGTGACAAAAAGTGAGGTCTGCAAAATACTCACTATACCTCTCATCAAATAGCTTGGGGTGTCTACTTTCCAAAATGGGGTCATTTGGGGGGGTTTTGTGCCACCTGGGCATTCCATGGCCTCCGAAACTGTGATAGGCAGTGAAGAGTGAAATCAAAAATTTACGGCCTTAGAAAGCCTGAAGGCGGTGCTTGGTTTTCGGGGTCCCGTACGCGGCTAGGCTCCCAAAAAGTCCCACACATGTGGTATCCCAGTACTCAGGAGAAGCAACAGAATGTATTTTGGGGTGTAATTTCACATATTCCCATGGCATGTTTGAGCAATATATCATTTAGTGACAACTTTGCGCAAAAAAAAAATAAAAAAAATAAAAAATTGTCTCTTTCCCGCAACTTGTGTCACAATATAAATTATTCCATGGACTCAACATGCCTCTCAGCAAATAGCTTGGGGTGTCTACTTTCCAAAATGGGGTCATTTGGGGGGGTTTTGAACTGTCCTGGCATTTTATGCACAACATCTAGAAGCTTATGTCACACATCACCCACTCTTCTAACCACTTGAAGACAAAGCCCTTTCTGACACTTATTGTTTACATAAAAAAATAATTTTTTTTTGCAAGAAAATTACTTTGAACCCACAAACATTATATATTTTTTTTAAAGCAAATGCCCTACAGATTAAAATGGTGGGTGTTTCAATTTTTTTTTTCACACAGTATTTGCGCAGCGATTTTTCAAACGCATTTTTTGGGGAAAAAACACACTTTTTTACATTTTAATGCACTAAAACACACTATATTGCCCAAATGTTTGATGAAATAAAAAATATGATCTTAGGCCGAGTACATGGATACCAAACATGACATGCTTTAAAATTGCGCACAAACGTGCAGTGGCGACAAACTAAATACATTTTTAAAAGCCTTTAAAAGCCTTTACAGGTTACCACTTTAGATTTACAGAGGAGGTCTACTGCTAAACTTACTGCCCTCGATCTGACCTTCGCGGCGATACCTCACATGCATGGTGCAATTGCTGTTTACATTTGACGCCAGACCAACGCTTGCGTTCACCTTAGCGCGAGAGCAGGGGGGACAGGGGTGCTTTTTTTTTTTTTTTTTTTTTTTTTTCTTTATTATTATTATTTTTTTATCTTATTTTTAAACTGTTCCTTTCATTTTTTTTTTTTTTAAATCATTTTTATTGTTATCTCAGGGAATGTAAATATCCCCTATGATAGCAATAGGTAGTGACAGGTACTCTTTTTTGCAAAAATTGGGGTCTATTAGACCCTAGATTTCTCCTCTGCCCTCAAAGCATCTGACCACACCAAGATCGGTGTGATAAAATGCTTTCCCAATTTCCCAATGGCGCTGTTTACATCCGGCGAAATCTAAGTCATAAAATGCTCGTAGCTTCCGGTTTCTTAGGTCATAGAGATGTTTGGAGCCACTCTGGTCTCTGATCAGCTCTATGGTCAGCTGGCTGAATCACCGGCTGCATTTTCAGGTTCCCTGTTGAGACAGGAAAGCCAGAGAAAAACACGGAAGACGTTGGGGGGGGGGGGCATTCCCTCCCACTGCTTGTAAAAGCAGTCTAGAGGCTAATTAGCCGCTAGGATTGCTTTTACATGAAAGCCGACCGCTGGCTGAAAAGAATGATACCAAGATGATACCTAAACCTGCAGGCATCATTCTGGTATAACCACTCAAAGTCGTGAATGGCATACCTGAAGACAAAAAAATGGTTAACAATAAAGCACAGTAAACGGTAAGGTATAAAAAATTGCATACCTGAAAAGCAAACATGATAAAACATAACAACAATAAAACATTGCAGAATAGAATACAGTAAAAAAGAGCAGAACAATAGAGAGAGAATAGAGAGAGAGAGAACAATAAAACGACAACTATTTTTTTTTTTATTTTATATTTTTGTTTGTGTTTTTTTTTTTACACTTTTTTTTGTAACTAACTTTTATAACTGTAACCGGTTCCAGGTTCGGGTCTCTCAAAATGCGATGGCATCTCGGGAGACCCTGTGAAAGTGTGCCTAGTCTGTGCAATGCTGTACCCTACGCTAATACTCAACTAGTGCATGGTAGCGTTCAAAACATTCACCAATGCAAAGACCAGGATTATCAGGACAGGAGGGACAATAATAGCGGGTGTCACACCTATATCCGCGCTTGCTGCAGACACAACATCTTTTTTGGGGGGTTCGTTGGGTAGGGGTACTCGGGAGGACATAAAGAAAATGCCTCTCATGCAACCGACTGCATTTGGTTGGGGATGTGAATGGGGGAAGTATGGGCGCTGCAGAAGTGGTGGGTTCCCAATTAGGATTGGCGAATGCAGCAGGAAGGGCACTATGGGCACGACGGGCCTGTGGTTGTCTTTTTGGTGGCAGCGGGACACTACTTGTGCTTGCCACCTCACCAGCTTGAACTGCACTTATGTGACTCGCCACGTCACCAAGTGTTACTGCAGTGCTGGTTTGACTATGACCGGGGTGTACTAGGCCGCTGGCGCTTGCCAGTTCACCAAAACGCTACAAAAAAAACTGTTAGCGATCACAGGGATCCGGCCTGACTCTGCGAATGCTGCAGTTATGCGTTTAGTGTTCTGTAAGTGTCAGTGATCGATCGATACTGCACTTGGGTGGGGTGGGCTGGGCCGGGCGGAGGGGCAAAACGCAGGTGCTAGCAGGTATCTGGGCTGATCCCGCTAACACTGCGTTTTTGGGAACCCTAAACTGCTGGGGACACTAGTATAGATCTAATCGGATCAGATATTGATCCGATCAGATACTATACCACTAAGGGAGGCGTATGCTGCGTGCGTGGGTGTTAGCGGTACTGGCGCTAATCTGACGCTGCCTGGGGCTGGTGCTTGCCAGTTCACCAAAACGCTACCAAAAAAACTGTTAGCGATCGCAGGGATCAGGCCTGACTCTGCGAATGCTGCAGTTATGCGTTTAGTGTTTTGTAAGTGACAGTGATCGATCGATACTGCACTTGGGTGGGCTGGGCTGGGCTGGGCTGGGCCGGGCGGAGGGGCAAAACGCAGGTGCTAGCAGGTATCTGGGCTGATCCCGCTAACACTGCCTTTTTGGGAACCCTAAACTGCTGGGGACGCTAGTATAGATCTGATCGGATCAGATATTGATCCGATCAGATACTATACCACTAAGGGAGGTATACGGTGCGTGCGTGGGTGTTAGCGGTACTGGCGCTAACCTGACGCTGCCTGGGGCTGGTGCTTGCCAGTTCACCAAAACGCTACCAAAAAAACTGTTAGCGATCACAGGGATCAGGCCTGACTCTGCGAACGCTGCAGTTATGCGTTTAGTGTTTTGTAAGTGACAGTGATCGATCGATACTGCACTTGGGTGGGCTGGGCTGGGCCGGGCGGAGGGGCAAAACGCAGGTGCTAGCGGGTATCTGGGCTGATCCCGCTAACGCTGCGTTTTCGGGAACCCTAAACTGCTGGGGATGCTAGTATAGATTTGATTGGATCAGATATTGATCCGATCAGATACTATACCACTAAGGGAGGCGTATGCTGCGTGCGTGGGGGTTAGCGGTACTGGCGCTAATCTGGCGCTGCCTGGGGCGACGCATATCACCGCCGGGCGATCAGGGGGCTAAACCTTTATTCGGTAATAAACGGCGGGTGCCCTGACACTATAAAAAATAAACGAACTAACCAGCGTCACCCGTAACAGTTATACGGTGATCAGTGGTGAAAGGGTTAACTAGGGGGCAATCAAGGGGTTAAAACATTTATTAGATAGTATATGGGGGTCCCTGTCGCTATAAAACACTGACGGCGAACCTAAATATTTACGTTCCTAACTAGCGTCACCAGCGACACTAATACAGCGATCAGAAAAATGATCGCTTAGCGACACTGGTGACAGGGGGTGATCAAGGGGTTAAAACTTTATTAGGGGGGGTTAGGGGGGTATCCTAGACCTAAAGGGGGGTAATACTCACTGACCTAACACTGTAACTGTCACAAACTGACACTATGCAGTAATCAGAAAAAAAAAAAAAAATACTGCTAATGTCAGTTTGTGACAGGGGGGGGGGGGGATCGGGGGGCGATCGGGGGGGGATCGGGGGTGTAAAGTATGCCTGGCATGTTCTACTGTGTGTGTGTGTGTTGTGTGCACTCACTTGTCTTCTCTCCTCGGCGCTGGAACGGAAACTGCCAGACCGAGGAGAGATGACATCACATCCTCTGCCTGTGTGAAACGACACACAGGCAGAGGAGGATTCCCATTGGCTGGGAGCGATCGCGAGGGGGGGGCCACGATCGGATGGTCTCCCCCTCGCCTCCCGACGCTCCCAGTCAAATGCCGACCGCCGATGGCACCGGGGGGGGGTCCGATCGGACCCCCCGCCCGCGGGAGGCAGATCACGTACGGGTACGTGATTCTGCCTGCCCGTGCCATTCTGCCGCAGTATATATGCGGTAGGCGGTCGGCAAGTGGTTAAAGGCAAATCCACTCTGCAATACAAATGTACTTGCTGTAAATCTGAGGTGAAGCACTGGTGATTTTATCATCCATCTTTTAGAAGCAAATATGTTTTTGTTTTTTTTTCCTTGCATGTCCCCCTCAGATCTCCAGCAACTGCACTTCCAAGTGCACTTGTAGTGCAAAGTGGATTTGCCTTTAGTAAATAAACCCCAAAGTCCAAGATGCCTAATAATTTGGGGTGTACACAACAAAATGCTAGAGTGCAATTTACCAAATGGGAAAACTATTTAGATTGACCTGTGTGTCCCCAAGGAAATACATTTGTAGGGTTTTACCCTCACTTTCTGTTTGGCTATGTGACAGGAAGTGAATAAATTTGAAGGAGAAACTGGTAAAATTTGGGAGGTGTCTTTATCCTATCAGGGGTGCAGACGTCCCCAAAAACTGACAAGATTTCTAATGCCTCTGCACTCTATCCCCAAGAAAAAATAAGAGAAGATTTCATTTAGTTTAACTTTGCAAAGACACATTCCTAAGTTCAACTGTGATGCATGTCAATGGCCCATTTAAACCTTGTTTAATAGAAAACACCGGTTGCGTTTTAATATAAACATTTGTTAGTCCAGTCCTGGAAATCTTCATTTGCTTTACTATTAATTTCCATAAAAATTGGGTTCCTGCAGCTAGATGCACCAATTGTATCTAGATGCGCAACTACTGTGTGCATGGAGGTATGTACCCGTAGCGCATATCTGGTACCCGGAAGTGGTGGCCAGCACACAGGAATGACATCACGCCCCTCCAGGAAGTTGCTTGTACTGCTGCTAATTTCTTCCCACCACTTATATGTAACTATAAGAGCAGCAAGGATGTGGAATTCCCTTCCACAGGCGGTGGTCTCAGCGGGGAGCATTGATAGCTTCAAGAAACTATTAGATAATCACCTGAATGACCGCAATATACAGGGATATGTAATGTAATACTGACACATAATCACACACATAGGTTGGACTTGTGTCTTTTTTCAACCTCACCTACTATGTAACTATGTAACCATGCCCTGCTCACTGTTCTCTGAGAAAGAGATCATCCTTATTTGCAAATTAAGATAATTTGTAACCTTTTTTTTTACATGGGGTGGTGTTTGTGTGGGTCATGTGTGTATGTCTAAATGATTTGGCCTCAAAACACACACCTACTTTCTGTGTACAGATTCACTTCCGGGCCAATGTATATTGCTTCCTGCTTCAGTGTGTGTTAGGGTTGCCACCTTTTCTTCGAGCCAAACCCTAACACTTCAGCGGGGCTTAGCATTTTTTTTGTAGTATACACTATGAGATTGTAAAATACCTGGGACACCTCTGTGTGCCCAGTGGTAAACAGTGGGTGTAGCCAATTGCATATAGTGCAGGTGCGTGCAATGTGCAATATAGTGTATATAGTGCCGGCGTGTGTAATGTACAATATAGTGTATATAGTGCAGGCGTGCGTAATGTACAATATAGTGTATATGTAGTGTGTAATGTACAGTATAGTGTATATAGTTCAGGGGTGTTTAATGTACAATATAGTGTATATAGTGCAGACGTGTGTAATGTACAATATAATGTATATGTAGTGTGTAATGTACAATATAGTATATATAGTGCAGGTGTGTGTAATGTAAAATATAGTGTATATAGTGCAGGTGTGTGTAATGTACAATATAGTGCAGTGGCGGCCTGTCCATAGGGGGCACTTGGGCGCCGCCCCCCCCCTCACCCCCCCCCCCCCCTGGCAGTCACAAAAAAAATAAAAAAAATGTTTTTAAAAATGGCCCTTAAAAAATATATAGAAAAGGGGTCCTTAAGTGCACTGTGTTTGGGCGTCGGACACAGTGCACAATGGGAAGCGCCACGTCTATGCAATCACGAGATTGCAGACCAGGCGCTTCATTTGCAGGCTTTTGACCTGCCCTGTGGCATAGTCCATCGCGCCAGACAACTTTGGCCCGGCGCCCGTAGGATACATACTACGGCTGGGTGCTTTGATTGACATCGGCACCGCCCTAGGACATGGGCGGTGCTTTTCATCCGAGTTACGATGCCACTTCTGGTTTTCCCTGTGCCAGTGATAATTTGGAAGTGATGTCAGCAGCTCTATGGAACGCACGGCCTGATCAGAGCACTCTTTATCTACACAGCTTATAGGTGAGTTTTTAGTAATGACTGTAGAAGATGACAGGGGCAGGTGTGCTTACAGTTAGGATATGGCTTCTCATCTGTTATGGGAAAGGCATCCCACTTGGGATGGCACTCCAAGTTCTAGCACCTCCTGGCAGTTCCACTGTAGATAGCTAACCTCCCAGTACTTACTTCTGTGTTAGTACAGTGATATGAAAGAGTTGCTGTAGAGAATATAATATAGATTCATTTGCATTTCCAATACAGAAATGTGGGCTGATCTGTATACTGTCTGTGGGCTGATCTGTATACTATCTGTGGGCTGATTTATATACTATCTGTGGCCAGGCCCGGATTTACTCCCTTTGCTGCCCCAAGGCCAGGTCCTTCAATGCCGTCCCCCACACACACACACCCACACACCACCATTCTCGTCCTTTATCTATGACTGCTACAATAGATCAATTAAAAACATATCTCCACACACACAAAACACTGAAAATAACTGGCTTTAATTGTACAGACTGAAAATATTTTGTAATGCAGAAAATGCCTTTTAAAGATTATAGCAGTAAGAAACTCACCACAATTTTTTAGTTCTAACTTTTCTTTTGGCAAACTCATCGATAATATCTTCGTAGGACAAAGTATTTAAAAGTTCTGACTCAATGGCAAGTAAAGCTAAACTGTTCAGTCTTTCTTGACCCAAAGATGATCGTAAATAGTTCCTCACTCGTTTCAGACATGAAAAAAATCGTTCTGCTGAACAGTTAGTAACCAGAGTGCAAAGATAAATACGCATTGCTATATCAATATTAAGGTAAATAACCTTTTTTCTGCTTTGAATGTTTTGTAGAGCTCTGAAATTGAAGCTTCACCTTTTATCAATATTTTGTAGAGGCTAACATTTTTTCGCAAACAAATCAATAAACGCTTATTGCGATTTTTTTTACCAAAAATATGTAGAAGAATACGTATCTGCCTAAACTGAGGAAAAAAAATAGTTTTTTTATATATTTTTTGGGGATATTTATTATAGCAAAAAGTAAAAAATAATGCGTTTTTTTCAAAATTGTCACTTTTGTTCATAGCGCAAAAAAAAAAACCACAGAGATGATCAAATACCACCAAAAGAAAGCTCTTTTGTGGGAAAAAAAGGACGTCAATTTTGTCTGGGAGCCACGTCGCACGACTGCGCAATTGTCAGTTAAAGCGATGCAGTGCCGAATCGCAAAATGTGCTCTGGTCTTTGGGCAGCAAAATGGTAAAGTGGGCTTAAGTGGTTAATAATTGAATAGTGACTAAACAAGAATTTTCCAGCAAGTTGCTGTATCACTGTCATGAATGATATTTGCTGCCACATGCACAAACACCTGGTCCTGGAAGTTTGTCTGGCGCAGTGGCGGCTCAAAACTCGCGGCCCTCGTGGGCGGGTGGAGGCTCAGGAGGAGGACTGGACTGGAGATGTCGGGCTGCTGGCAATGTGCTCCCCTGTAGCGGCTGTGGGACTCGGGAGTAGTCGGCGGTGGCCCCGGGACTCACTGGCACTGACTAGGCAGTGGGCACAGGTTGGATCCTGGTGACTCGTTGCTCTGGTGTGCCTGGCTGGTCTCTCTCTCTTTCTGCTGCTGGCCAGAGGCGGAGAAGGAGAGAGGAGGTGGGTGGACTCGTCTCAGAGTCGGAGGTGCACTGCTCAGGCATAGGGTGCACTACCCACGTGTCAGCCGACGTCACTGGTTGGTTCTATACTATCTGTGGCACTGATCTCTATGCTATCTGTGGTGCTGATCTGTATACTATCTGTGATGCTGATCTATATACCCTATCTGTGATGCTGACCTATATACCGTATCTGTGATGCTGAGCTATATCTGTGAGGCTGAGCTGTATACTATGTACTGTGATTCTGGGGCTGAATACTCTGTCCTGTGATGCTGAGCAGAGGCGGCTCTCCAATTAGGCAAATTAGGCGATTGCCTTAGGCCTCGCACTCATAGGGGCCCCGCGATCACCTAATTTGCCTGACCCGTGTGTGTGTGAGTGGCAGGGAATATCTCCCGGTCAGTGTCCCCAAGCTAGTGGGATGAGCGAACACTACAGCGCTGCTATATGACCAGCGCCGCACCGACCTGAAGTCTCCTCTCTCTGCCTCCCTCGGGACTCTCCAGCGCCCCCTCTCTGTGTCCTCGAGGCTCCAGCGCTGCCTGAGAACAGATTATAGAGGCGGAGCTGTCGGCCGCTGCTGAACCCAGGAGGGATGGATGCAAGCACGGACATGCAGGAGTTTTGTCAGGTGTGGAGGGAGGTGAGCTGGCAGCTTTATGGGAACACTTGCAACTTGTATGCAGGGGCTTGAGATGGGTGAGGGGACAGTGAGAGCAGTGTCTGCAGCACAATAGGAGGCCAGTCCTGGTGCTGTGCTGCTAACTTCAGTTGCTCTATGCATGCCACTGCAAAGTGGTCTCTGCAGTGCTCGAGCAATAAATTAGGGGTCATTCACACCATATACCACTTTTATACCATCTGCAACCCTCTCATGTCATACTACCCCAATACTTCCCACGCCATACGCTTCACACTCCTCTCATATACATACTACCCCCCATATACACTCCGCACTCCTCTCATGTACATACTACCCCCCATATACACTCCGCACTCCTCTCATGTACATACTACCCCCCATATACACTCCGCACTCCTCTCATATACATACTACCCCCCATATACACTCCGCACTCCTCTCATGTACATACTACCCACCTATATACACTTCGCACTCCTCTCATGTACATACTACCCCCCACATACACTCCACACTCCTCTCATGTACATACTACCCCCCACATACACTCCGCATTCCTCTCATTTACATACTACCCCCCATATACACTCCGCACTCCTCTCATGTACATACTACCCATCTATATACACTCCGTACTGCTCTCATATACATACTACCCCCCACATACACTCCGCACTCCTCTCATGTACATACTACCCCCCACATACACTCCGCACTGCTCTCATGTACATACTACCCACCTGTATACACTCCACACTCCTCTCATGTACATACTACCCCCCACATACACTCCGCACTCCTCTCATGTACATACTACCCCCCATATACACTCCGCACTCCTCTCATGTACATACTACCCCCCATATACACTCCGCACTCCTCTCATGTACATACTACCCCCCATATACACTCTGCACTCCTCTCATGTACATACTACCCACCTATATACACTCTGTACTGCTCTCATATACATACTACCCCCCACATACACTCCGCACTCACCTCATGTACATACTACCCCCCACATACACTCCGCACTGCTCTCATGTACATACTACCCACCTATATACACTCCACACTCCTCTCATGTACATACTACCCCCCACATACACTCTGCACTCCTCTCATGTACATACTACCCCCCATATACACTCCGCACTCCTCTCATGTACATACTACCCCCATATACACTCCGCACTCCTCTCATGTACATACTACCCCCCATATACACTACGCACTCCTCTCATGTACATACTACCCACCTATATACACTCCGTACTGCTCTCATATACATACTACCTCCCACATACACTCTGCACTCCTCTCATGTACATACTACCCACCTATATACACCCGTACTGCTCTCATATACATACTACCCCCCACATACACTCTGCATTCCTCTCATGTACAAACTACCCACCTATATACACTCTGTACTGCTCTCATATACATTCTACCCCCCACATACACTCTGCACTCCTCTCATGTACATACTACCCACCTATATACACTCCGTACTGCTCTCATATACATACTACCCCCCACATACACTCCACACTCCTCTCATATACATACTACCCCCCACATACACTCCACACTCCTCTCATATACATACTTCCCCCCACATACACTCCGCACTCCTCTCATATACATACTTCCCCCCACATACACTCCGCGCTCCCCTCATATACACACTACCCCCCATATACACTCCGCACTCCTCTCATGTACATACTACCCTCCATATACATGCCGCACTCCTCTCATGTACATACTACCCACCTATATACACTACGTACAGCTCTCATATACATACTATCTGCCACATACACTCTGCACTCCTCTCATGTACATACTACCCACCTATATACACCTGTACTGCTCTCATATACATACTACCCCCCACATACACTCTGCATTCCTCTCATGTACATACTACCCACCTATATACACTCCGTACTGCTCTCATATACATACTACCCACCTATATATACTCCGTACTGCTCTCATATACATACTACCCCCCACATACACTCTGCACTCCTCTCATGTACATACTACCCACCTATATGCACCCGTACTGCTCTCATATACATACTACCCCCCACATACACTCTGCATTCCTCTCATGTACAAACTACCCACCTATATACACTCCGTACTGCTCTCATATACATTCTACCCCTTACATACACTCTGCACTCCTCTCATGTACATACTACCCACCTATATACACTCCGTACTGCTCTCATATACATACTACCCACCACATACACTCCACACTCCTCTCATATACATACTACCCCCACATACACTCCACACTCCTCTCATATACATACTACCCCCCATATACACTCCGCACTCCTCTCATGTACATACTACCCCCCATATACACTCCGCACTCCTCTCATGTACATACTACCCACCTATATACACTCCGTACTGCTCTCATATACATACTACCTCCCACATACACTCTGCACTCCTCTCATGTACATACTACCCACCTATATACACCCGTACTGCTCTCATATACATACTACCCCCCACATACACTCTGCATTCCTCTCATGTACAAACTACCCACCTATATACACTCTGTACTGCTCTCATATACATTCTACCCCCCACATACACTCTGCACTCCTCTCATGTACATACTACCCACCTATATACACTCCGTACTGCTCTCATATACATACTACCCACCACATACACTCCACACTCCTCTCATATACATACTACCCCCCACATACACTCCGCACTCCTCTCATATACATACTTCCCCCCACATACACTCCGCACTCCCCTCATATACACACTACCCCCCATATACACTCCGCACTCCTCTCATGTACATACTACCCCCCATATACACGCCCCACTCCTCTCATGTACATACTACCCACCTATATACACTCCGTACAGCTCTCATATACATACTATCCCCCACATACACTCTGCACTCCTCTCATGTACATACTACCCACCTATATACACCTGTACTGCTCTCATATACATACTACCCCCCACATACACTCTGCATTCCTCTCATGTACATACTACCCACCTATATACACTCCGTACTGCTCTCATATACATACTACCCACCTATATATACTCCGTACTGCTCTCATATACATACTACCCCCCACATACACTCTGCACTCCTCTCATGTACATACTACCCACCTATATACACCCGTTCTGCTCTCATATACATACTACCCCCCACATACACTCTGCATTCCTCTCATGTACAAACTACCCACCTATATACACTCCGTACTGCTCTCATATACATTCTACCCCTTACATACACTCTGCACTCCTCTCATGTACATACTACCCACCTATATACACTCCGTACTGCTCTCATATACATACTACCCACCACATACACTCCACACTCCTCTCATATACATACTACCCCCACATACACTCCACACTCCTCTCATATACATACTACCCCCCATATACACTCCGCACTCCTCTCATGTACATACTACCCCCCATATACACTCCGCACTCCTCTCATGTACATACTACCCACCTATATACACTCCGTACTGCTCTCATATACATACTACCCCCCACATACACTCTGCACTCCTCTCATGTACATACCAGCCACCTATATACACCTGTACTGCTCTCATATACATACTACCCCCCACATACACTCTGCATTCCTTTCATGTACATACTACCCACCTATATACACTCCGTACTGCTCTCATATACATACTACCCCCCACATACACTCTGCATTCCTCTCATGTACAAACTACCCACCTATATACACTCTGTACTACTCTCATATACATTCTACCCCCCACATACACTCTGCACTCCTCTCATGTACATACTACCCACCTATATACACTCCGTACTGCTCTCATATACATATTGCCCACCACATACACTCCACACTCCTCTCATATACATACTACCCCCCACATACACTCCGCACTCCTCTCATATACATACTTCCCCCCACATACACTCCGCACTCCCCTCATATACACACTACCCCCCATATACACTCCGCACTCCTCTCATGTACATACTACCCCCCATATACACGCCCCACTCCTCTCATGTACATACTACCCACCTATATACACTCCGTATAGCTCTCATATACATACTATCCCCCACATACACTCTGCACTCCTCTCATGTACATACTACCCACCTATATACACCTGTACTGCTCTCATATACATACTACCCCCCACATACACTCTGCATTCCTCTCATGTACATACTACCCACCTATATACACTCCGTACTGCTCTCATATACAAACTACCCACCTATATATACTCCGTACTGCTCTCATGTACATACTACCCACCTATATACACTCCGTACTGCTCTCATATACATACTACCCACCACATACACTCCACACTCCTCTCATATACATACTACCCCCCACATACACTCCGCACTCCTCTCATATACATACTTCCCCCCACATACACTCCGCACTCCCCTCATATACACACTACCCCCCATATACACTCCGCACTCCTCTCATGTACATACTACCCCCCATATACACGCCCCACTCCTCTCATGTACATACTACCCACCTATATACACTCCGTACAGCTCTCATATACATACTATCCCCCACATACACTCTGCACTCCTCTCATGTACATACTACCCACCTATATACACCTGTACTGCTCTCATATACATACTACCCCCCACATACACTCTGCATTCCTCTCATGTACATACTACCCACCTATATACACTCCGTACTGCTCTCATATACATACTACCCACCTATATATACTCCGTACTGCTCTCATATACATACTACCCCCCACATACACTCTGCACTCCTCTCATGTACATACTACCCACCTATATACACCCGTTCTGCTCTCATATACATACTACCCCCCACATACACTCTGCATTCCTCTCATGTACAAACTACCCACCTATATACACTCCGTACTGCTCTCATATACATTCTACCCCTTACATACACTCTGCACTCCTCTCATGTACATACTACCCACCTATATACACTCCGTACTGCTCTCATATACATACTACCCACCACATACACTCCACACTCCTCTCATATACATACTACCCCCACATACACTCCACACTCCTCTCATATACATACTACCCCCCATATACACTCCGCACTCCTCTCATGTACATACTACCCCCCATATACACTCCGCACTCCTCTCATGTACATACTACCCACCTATATACACTCCGTACTGCTCTCATATACATACTACCCCCCACATACACTCTGCACTCCTCTCATGTACATACCAGCCACCTATATACACCTGTACTGCTCTCATATACATACTACCCCCCACATACACTCTGCATTCCTTTCATGTACATACTACCCACCTATATACACTCCGTACTGCTCTCATATACATACTACCCCCCACATACACTCTGCATTCCTCTCATGTACAAACTACCCACCTATATACACTCTGTACTACTCTCATATACATTCTACCCCCCACATACACTCTGCACTCCTCTCATGTACATACTACCCACCTATATACACTCCGTACTGCTCTCATATACATATTGCCCACCACATACACTCCACACTCCTCTCATATACATACTAACCCCCACATACACTCCGCACTCCTCTCATATACATACTTCCCCCCACATACACTCCGCACTCCCCTCATATACACACTACCCCCCATATACACTCCGCACTCCTCTCATGTACATACTACCCCCCATATACACGCCCCACTCCTCTCATGTACATACTACCCACCTATATACACTCCGTATAGCTCTCATATACATACTATCCCCCACATACACTCTGCACTCCTCTCATGTACATACTACCCACCTATATACACCTGTACTGCTCTCATATACATACTACCCCCCACATACACTCTGCATTCCTCTCATGTACATACTACCCACCTATATACACTCCGTACTGCTCTCATATACATACTACCCACCTATATATACTCCGTACTGCTCTCATATACATACTACCCCCCACATACACTCTGCACTCCTCTCATGTACATACTACCCACCTATATACACTCCGTACTGCTCTCATATACATACTACCCCCCACATACACTCTGCATTCCTCTCATGTACAAACTACCCACCTATATACACTCCGTACTGCTCTCATATACATTCTACCCCTTACATACACTCTGCACTCCTCTCATGTACATACTACCCACCTATATACACTCCGTACTGCTCTCATATACATACTACCCACCACATACACTCCACACTCCTCTCATATACATACTACCCCCACATACACTCCACACTCCTCTCATATACATACTACCCCCCATATACACTCCGCACTCCTCTCATGTACATACTACCCCCCATATACACTCCGCACTCCTCTCATGTACATACTACCCACCTATATACACTCCGTACTGCTCTCATATACATACTACCCCCCACATACACTCTGCACTCCTCTCATGTACATACCAGCCACCTATATACACCTGTACTGCTCTCATATACATACTACCCCCCACATACACTCTGCATTCCTTTCATGTACATACTACCCACCTATATACACTCCGTACTGCTCTCATATACATACTACCCCCCACATACACTCTGCACTCCTCTCATGTACATACTACCCACCTATATACACTCCGTACTGCTCTCATATACATACTACCTATACTATATACACTCCGTACTGCTCTCATATACATACTACCCACCTATATACACTCCGTACTGCTCTCATATACATACTACCCCCCACATACACTCTGCATTCCTCTCATGTACAAACTACCCACCTATATACACTCCGTACTGCTCTCATATACATTCTACCCCTTACATACACTCTGCACTCCTCTCATGTACATACTACCCACCTATATACACTCCGTACTGCTCTCATATACATACTACCCACCACATACACTCCACACTCCTCTCATATACATACTACCCCCCACATACACTCCACACTCCTCTCATATACATACTTCCCCCCACATACACTCCGCACTCCTCTCATATACATACTACCCCCCACATACACTCCGCACTCCTCTCATATACATACTACACCCCACATACACTCCGCACTGCTCTCATATACATACTACCCCCATATACACTCCACACTCCTCTCATGTACATACTACCCCCCACATACACTCTGCACCCCTCTCATGTACATACTACCCCCCACATACACTCTGCACCCCTCTCATGTACATACTACCCCCCAAATTTTAGTGTGATTTTATTTATTTTTTTACAATTTTTTAAAAACAAAAATTACGTTTTTTGGTGAGTTTTTTGGTTTCTTTGGTGCGATATCAGGGGTCCCCTGAAGTCTCACTTTTGACACAGAGAAAGGGACTGAGGACACACATTCCCAAGTCCCTTTCTCTGTAGCCTCAGCTGCACTGCAAATTAATGAACAGGAGACAGAGGCTCCTGTTAATTCATAAACCGAAGCAGAGAAAACAGTTTACTATGCTTCAGTTATGAATGAACACAGTGAGTGATCAGTACCAATCACTCACTGTGTTCATTTAGAAAAGGAAGGGACTGGTAAATGACATATTTATCAGCCCCTTTTCCTGAAGATCCCCCAGTCTGCGGGAGAGAAGAGGAGGGAAGCCGACAGCGCTGTGGGGGGGGGGGGGCACACAATTATTATTTTTTCGCATTAATTATTTTTCCCATCATGGGCATGAGTGGGGCCTCATGTCTAACTTTTGCCTAAGGCCTCGCAAAGCCTAGAGCCGCCTCTGATGCTGAGCTGTATACTCCTGACACTATGGGTTAAAGCAAGTGCATTACAGGGGACAGCATGGGTGGATTACACAAGGGGTGGGGCTTATGGGAATGGGAGGGGTCAAAAAGCAAGGGCGGGTCTGGCGTCCCCCTATCCTTAAACTTCACCAGCCGCCACTGATATAGTGTATATAGTGCAGGTGTGTGTAATGTACAAAATAGTGTATATAGTGCAGGTGTGTGTAATGTACAATATAGTGTATACGTAGTGTGTAATGTTTGGTGGGGAGCCTCCCAGTGTAATTTTGGGGGGTGGGAGGAGGTCTCCTGGTGTAGTATGGGGGGGACAGGGGAGTCCTCCTGTAAGGCATTGGCTGAGGATAGTTAAGCTGTGCATGATACATGAGCCTAAGTATGTATGCGTATTGTATGGGGGTGGAGTGAGGACTGTATGTATGTATATTGTATGGGGTGGAGTGAGGACTGTATGTATGCAAATTGTATGGGGGGGGTGAGGACTGTATGTATGCATACTGTATGGGGGGGGGGGAGTGTGGACTGTATGTATGCATACTGTATGGGGGGGGAGTGAGGACTGTATGTATGCATATTGTATGGGGGGAGTGAGGACTGCATGTATGCATACTGTATGGGGGGGAGTGAGGACTGTATGTATGCATATTGTATGGGGGGATTGAGGGCTGTATGTATGCATAATGTATGGGGGGGTGAGGACTGCATGTATGCATACTGTATGGGGGGTGGGGAGGACTGTATGTATGCATATTGGATGGGGGTGGGGATGTGAACTGTATGTATGCATATTGTATGGGGGGGTGAGGACTGTATGTATGTGTATTGTATGGGGGGGTGAGGACTGTGTGTATGCATATTGTATGGGGGGGGGGTGAGGACTGTATGGATGTTGTATGGGGGGGTGAGGACTGTATGGATGTTGTATGGGGGGGTGAGGACTATATGGATGTTGTATGGGGGGGTGAAGTCTGTATGAATAGATGGTGTATGAGGTAGGGGCGAGAACCCTTTGTTGAATTTCTGACATACACAATACCACAAAAACTTACTGTACAAGTCTCCAGCGTGATCTCTGCACAGTTCTCAAGAGAGCAGCAGGTAACATGGAGGCTCCGCCTGCAATTCTACCTCCGTGTCCTTTCTGCAGCCAGCCAGAGCCTAAGACCTCTGTGTCCCCCGTCTGCAGCCAGCCAGAGCACCCAGCAACATGAAGGCTCCGCCTCCACCTCCACCTCCGTATCCCGTCTGAACTTAGCACACTGAGCGGATGGAGGCAATGAGTGCAGGGGGTAAATGGGGAGGGAGAATCCTTGGCATGGCAGGAGCAGAAATCACTGTGGACATGGCGACACAGGCACAGTGAGCCACGGGTCGGGTTAGGTGAGGTATTGTCCGGGTTACAGGTGGGCAGAGACCCGGACACATGTCTCAAAAACTGGACTGTCCGGGTGAAAACCGGAGAGGTGGCAACCCTAGTGTGTGTGTGTGTATAGATATATTTATTTATATATATATATATATATATATATATATATATATATATATATATATCTCTATAGATGTAGGTTCTTGTGTCCACCAGAAGAGAGAAAATGGGTAGATGCCACACTCCCAATTCTGAAGGCATAATAATGGTCTAGCACAGGGGTCCTCAAACTACAGCCCTCCAGTTGTTCAGGAACTACAATTTTCATCATGCCTAGTCATGTCTGTGAATGTCAGAGTTTGTAGTTTTTAGTTCCGCAACAGCTGGAGAGCCGTAGTTTGAAGATTCCTGATCAGGCTAGCATGTCTTGAAAAAAGATGGTTTTTCATGTGCCTTGTATAATGCCCAAGAAATATCGTTTAGAAAATACAAGTGGGTCATGGCACATCTACATTCCAAATTTGGCACTTAAGATGGTCATGCACTATGCAATTTGATTGACCAATCTCCGTACAACTCGATATTTAGGCAAAATAGGTAATAGGAAGATGCACTTGAACAATTAATTCAAATTATAGGAAATCAAACAGGCTTTTGCACTAAATCTAATTTATTTGAGATCTAACTGATTGCAGTGCATAGTCACCTTCAAAGATCAAGATCTGAAAATATTAATTTATTGGGTTTAGAAACTCTTCTCTGTTCTTTGTAATGTATTAAAAGATTTGAGTAAAAAAAGAAAAAAACACATTTCAAAGATATATTAGAAGTGATAGGAATGAGATTAGCATCCAAAAGGGTTAATTAACTGAGAACACCTACTAATTGCCTAACAAGACACATCCAATGAGATGAAATTAACCAATTCTATTGGGCGTGCGCTATTATCAATGAGAAAACCGCACTTACCCTAGTGACAGTTGCAGTTTACATATGCAGGTATTTTTTATCGCTATTTGCGCCCTAATGTGCGCCGTTTTGCACGTTCAATTAACCAGTTTCTGACCACTGCACGCCGATGTACGTCGGCACAATGGCACGGGCAGGCATAAGTGCTTACCTGTACGTCCCTGCCTGCCCGCAGGCGAGGGTTCGATCTGACCCCCCCCCCGATGCCTGCAGCAGTCGGATTAGCTCCAGGAGCGATCCGTGCTGAGGGGGAGGCCATTGATTCATGGCCACCCCCTCACGATCGCTCCTGGCAAATGAGGAGCTTCCTCTGCTTCTGAACTGTAAACAGAAGCGGAGGAAGTAATGTCATCGCTCCTTGTTAAGCCTTTTCGTTCCGACTTCTGAGGAGAAAAGACATCAAGTAAGTTTGCACCAACACTGCACATTACAGTAGAACACGGAGGCACACTATTCACCCCCCAATCACCCCCCCTGCACCCCCTGTCACAGTGACACCAATAGCAGTTGTTTTTTTTTTACTGATTACTGCATCGGTGTCATTGGTGACTGTTATAAGTGGTAGGGCAGTTAGTGGTAGGTCCTTTTAGGTCTAGGGTACCCCCCTAACCCCCCTAATAAAGGTTTAACCCCTTGATCACCCCCCACTTAACCCCTGTCGCCAGTGTCGCTAAGCAATGTTTTTTCTGATCGCCGTATTAGTGTCACAGGTGACGCTAGTTAGCCAGATAAGTATTTAGGTTCAGCGTCAGGTTTTTATAGCGTCAGGTATCCCCATATACCACCTAGTAAAGGTTTTAACTCCCCGATTGCCCCCTAGTTAACCCTTTCACCAGTGTTCACCGTATAACTGTTACGGGCGACGCTGGTTAGTTAGTTTGTTTTTTACAGTGTCAGCCCACCCGCCGTTTATTACCTAATATAAGTTTAACCCCCCTGATCGCCCAGCGGGTGATATAAGTTAGGTTTTAGGGTCAGATAGGGTCTGCGTCACCCCAGGCAGCGTCAGGTTAGTGCCAGTACCACTAACACCCACGCACGCAGCATACACCTCCCTTAGTGGTATTGTATCTGAACGGATCAATATCTGATCTGATCAGATCTATATTAGCGTCCCCAGCAGTTTAGGGTTCCTAAAAACGCAGTGTTAGCGGGATCAGCCCAGATACCCGCTAGCATCTGCGTTTTGCTCCTCAGCCCAGCCCACCCAAGTGCAGTATCGATCGATCACTGTCACTTACAAAACACTAAACACATAACTGCAGTGTTCACAGAGTCAGGCCTGATCCCTGCGATCGCTAACAGTTTTTTTGGTAGCATTTTGATACAGCCGCTGACAGTCAGGAGCTTTTGTGAGTCTCACTACTGAACCACTAAATTTAGAGCCCAAAATAGCAAATCGAAGGTACAGCAGTGAAGAGGCCTACACGTTTCTGAGCATGACAGATAGTGAAGAGGAAGTCATCCATCTGTCAGATTCAGGCTCAGAATACGAAACTGTAGACAGCAGCTGCTCCATGACAGATAGCTCTGACGACGGCGTTGTGGTCCCTGCCAAGGTCAGGCGTACCAGACCCCAATCTTCTTCTGCTGTTGAGGTGCAAGAACCGCAGGGCTCTCGTATGGAGCAGAGAAGTACTAGCGTGGCTATTCCTTCTGGTGAACTGGCAAGCACCAGCGGCCTAGTACACCCTGGTCGTACATCCAGCACTGCAGTAACACTTGGTGATGTGGCGAGTCCCATAAGTGCAGTTCAAGCTGGCGAGGTGGCAAGCAATGTAGTGTCCCGCTGCCACCAAGAAGACAAAGACAGGCCCGTCAAGCCCATAGTTCCCTTCCTGCTGCATTCGCCAATCCTAATTGGAAACCCACCACTTCTGCAGCACCCGTACTTCCCCCGTTCACTGGCCATCCCAGCATTCAGGTGGAAACAGTTGATTTTACGTCACTTGATTTTTTTTCGCTGTTTTTCACAGAAGATCTCTATAGCTCTATTGTGGACCAAAGCAATTTGTATGCTGGTCAATACATCGCCGCTAATCCCCAGTCCTCCCTTGCCAGAGATTGGAAACCAATTACGGTTTCCGAATTTAAGATCTTTCTGGGCCTATCCCTCCTCATGGGCATAACCAAAAAGAGTGAGTTGTGGTCATATTGGACCACTGACCCAATTCACCATATTCCCGTGTTCTCTGCTTCCATGGCCAGGGCACGATACAAGCTGATTTTGCGGTTCATGCACTTCAAAAACAATTAACTCTGTCGTCCTCGTGGAGACCCTGGATACGATCGGCTCTACAAAATTCGGCCCCTCATAAACCACTTCAACCAACGTTTTGCAGACTTGTTTACTCCCCATCTAGTTGTCTGCGTTTATGAGTCCCTGTGTCAGGTCCCACACTTACCAGACAGGTGAGTCCGCTTGGGCAGAGGGTAGGCTCCCTTACGTATCCGATTCGGGGCCCCTGGTAGAGTAAACAGGAAGCCCACGAATGCGGAGTGGTATGAGGGCCTGATGTGGAGTCCTGGAGCTGGATGGTTTGGACAGGCAACTGGTAGAGCTTCAGGTAGGCTGGAACTGATGCTGAGCAGGAGTTAGACAGCGTGGTCACACACAGGCAGAGGTCGGCAGCAGGCTGGCAGCAACGGTACAAGAGGAGCAGGCAGTAACAAGGTCAAACAAGCCGGGGTCGGGTTCAGGCAGCAATCAAGGGAGGTCCAAAGGCAAGCCGGGTCACAACAGGTCAAACTTCGGGAACACAGGAACACAGGGAGGATCACAGGAACAAGACACAGAGCTGTTGATCAGGCAGCACCGAACAGGGGCAGAGGCAGGCCTAAATAGGCTGATTGGCGCTAAAACGCCGCGCACGTGCGTACGCCGATTCGCCAAAGCGCCGCGTGCCCCCGCACACGCCCGAGCGCGCCCCCGACGCCAGCGCGCACACCAACGCCACCGGGCACGCCCGCGGTAACGCCCATAGGCAAACATGCACTAGCGCGAACGCACTTCAGCGCGGACGCGCGCTAGCGCGAACGCGCGTACGCACATCCGCCCGGACGCCACCCCGCATGCCACGGCTGGTCAGACTGGGCACGCCAGCGCCCCCTGGGACACGCGCCCCAGCACGCACGGAGACACGAGCACCAACGCGCCCCGGCGCGCACCGGCGCCCAACCAGGTAACCTCTCTGACAGTGCCCCCCTCTCAAGGGCAGACTCCGGATGCCTAGCTGGGCCATCTTTGCGGCATGAGAGGTTTTGAAAGACTGAAGAAGTTTTCTAGCATGCAGGTTACTTTCTGGCTCCCATGAGTTGTCTTCGGGTCCGTAGCCCCTCCATTTTACCAGATATTGAGTCTGATTGCGTCTCCTTCTGCAATCTAAAATTGCTTCCACCTCGAACTCCTCTTCACCGTTAACCAAGATAGGTTCAGGTGGCCCAATACTACGGCCAGAAAAAGAGTTGGGGGTAACCGGCTTCAAGAGGGACACGTGGAAGACTGGGTGTATCCTCAGGGAGTTAGGAAGTTCAAGTTCGTATGCCACATTGTTGACTTTTCTCTTAATTGGAAAAGGACCCAAATATTTAGGGCCCAGTTTCTTGGACGGACAGGCCAACTTAAGGTTAGTAGTGGATAACCAGACAGAATTGCCCGCTTCCAAAACAAGTTCTCCCCGTCTCTTCCTGTCAAAAATTTTCTTATAGTCTTCTTGAGCTTTAGTCATGGTATCCTGCAGCAACTTGTTGTTGTTTGAGAAAAAGTCCAAAGTTTTGGATACTGCAGGAACAGGACATTCGGGGATAGATCCAGGTAAGAAGGATGGGTGGAAACCATAATTGGCATAAAATGGTGACTGATTGGTCGCTGAGTGTAGTGAATTGTTGTACGAGAACTCCGCAATGGGAAGCAGGGAAGCCCAATCATCCTGCGAGAATGCAGAGAAACAGCGGAGATACTGCTCCAAGGTCTGGTTCGTCCTCTCAGTTTGACCATTTGACTGGGGATGATAAGCCGAAGAGAATGATAATTCGATTTCCAGGGCACCACAAAGAGCTCTCCAGAATCTGGAGGTAAACTGGACACCTCTGTCAGAAACTATATTGATTGGTACTCCATGCAACCTGATGATCTCCTTAATAAAGATGGTAGCAGTCTCTATAGCCGAAGGGGTACCCTTCATGGGGAGGAAGTGAGCCATTTTAGACAGCCTGTCTACTACAACGAAAATGGAAGAAAAGCCTTCTGATGGGGGGAGTTCGACAATAAAGTCCATTGAAATCATGGCCCATGGTCTCTCTGGGACTGGTAGTGGTCTCAACAGACCCCAAGCTCTTGCCCGGCTACTCTTGCTTCTGGCGCAGGTATTACAGGACTCGACATATTCCTTGCAATCCTTGGTCAGGTGGGGCCACCAAAAGGTGCGTTGGACAAGATCAATTGTCTTCCGTGTGCCGAAGTGACCGGCCAATTTGTGATCATGGCATAGGCTTAATACTCGTACCTTTAGCTCCTCAGGGACCACGATTTTATCTTTATACCAGAACAGACCATCTTTGGTACAAGCTTCAGCCGGTAGTGACATTCCCATAGAGGATCGTCTGATCTGGGAAATTAGATCCTCCTGTAAGATCAGGAAATTCCCAGAGGGGAGAATGGTGTCCGGAGACAGGGTCTTCTCAGAATCGAGAAACATCCGGGAAAGGGCATCGGATTTGACATTCTTGGATCCCGGCCTGTAGGTGATGTGGAAGATGAATCGGGAAAAAAAAAGTGCCCATCTGGCCTGCCGGGGTTTCAGCCTCTTGGCTGTCCTTAAGTATTCTAGGTTCTTATGGTCCGTGTAGACCAAAATGGGGTGAGCTGCACCTTCCAGGAGATAGCGCCATTCCTCCAGGGCTGCTTTAATGGCAAGAAGTTCCCGATCTCCCACATCATAATTTCTCTCGGAAGGGGAGAGTTTTCGTGAGAAAAATCCCACAGGGTACAGGAGTGCTTTGGCACCTTGTCTTTGTGAGAGCACGGCTCCCACCGCGACTTCGGAAGCGTCTACTTCCAGGACGAAGGGTAAGGCAGGGTTGGGATGCTTGAGGATAGTAGCTGACGTAAACAGAGCTTTGAGTCTTTCGAAGGCCGCTTGCGCCTGAGGGGTCCAGCAGAACCGGGTTCCTTGTTTGATAAGTCCCGTAATGGGAGCGATAATTGAAGAGAATCCTTTAATGAACTTCCTATAGAAATTAGCAAAGCCAATAAAGCGTTGTACTCCCTTCTTGTCTATAGGTGCAGGCCAATCCAAGATAGCGGATACCTTTTGCGGATCCATCTTGATACCGTCAGGGGAAATGACCAAGCCTAGGAACTGGATGGATTGACGCTCGAACTCACACTTTTCGAGCTTGGCGTAAAGCCCATGTTGTCTGAGCCGGGTGAGTACATTTCGTACGTGTTTGCGGTGATCAGTCAGGGAAGCAGAGAAAACCAGGATATCATCTAGGTAAACAATGACAAATAGGTCAAGAAAGTCCCGAAAAACGTCATTAACAAAGTGCTGGAAAGTGGCCGGCGCGTTGCACAGACCAAAGGGCATAACGAGGTACTCGTAGTGCCCAAATCGAGTACGGAAGGCCGTCTTCCATTCGTCCCCCTCTCGGTGATCAGTCAGGGAAGCAGAGAAAACCAGGATATCATCTAGGTAAACAATGACAAATAGGTCAAGAAAGTCCCGAAAAACGTCATTAACAAAGTGCTGGAAAGTGGCCGGCGCGTTGCACAGACCAAAGGGCATAACGAGGTACTCGTAGTGCCCAAATCGAGTACGGAAGGCCGTCTTCCATTCGTCCCCCTCTCTTATACGGATTAGATTGTAGGCTCCACGGAGATCCAGCTTGGTGAAAACAGTAGCAGATCCTAGTCTCTGAAACAATTCAGGAACCAGCGGTAGCGGGTATCTGTTTTTTACAGTAATTTTATTGAGCTCCCTGTAGTCGATGCAGGGACGTAGGGAGTGATCCTTCTTCTCTACAAAAAAGATGCCTGCCCCTGCTGGAGAAGTAGAGGGACGAATGAATCCTTTCTTCAGGTTCTCGTCAATATAGACCTTCAAGGTGCCCAACTCCTGCTCAGTCAACGGAAAAATCCTCCCGAAAGGAACTTCAGTTCCTGGTAAGAGTTCTATCGGGCAGTCATAGGGTCTGTGTACTGGAAGAGTTTCTGCCCCCTTTTTGCTAAAGACATCCAAGAAATCTCGGTAAGGTTCAGGAAGAATTTGATGAGACTTGACTTCTGAGTCTAGGTATAGGCAATGAGAGGAGGCCATAGTGGTTCCTTGTAGGCAGTGTTGCTTGCAATATTCCGATGAAAACTGTATTTCGCCTGTGGACCAGTTGATACTGGGATTGTGAGCCTGTAGCCAGGGCATTCCTAAGATAATTGGGAAGAGGGGAGAGGAGATGACATCCAAGCGTAAAAGTTCCTGGTGTTCCGGGCCAATGGTGGCCAGTAGAGGAACAGTTTCCTGGGTAACAGGGCCGGAGCTGAGAGAGGAACCATCCGCTAAGAAAACTGCTAACCCCTGAGCCTTGGTTTGAATAGGAATATGATGATTCTTAATGAAGGTCCGGTCAATAAATCCACTGCATGCCCCGGAATCAACGATGACCGGTACTGGGATGCTCCTTCCAGGTAACTGCAAGACAATGGAGAGTGTTAAATGGCTACCGGTACTAGGTAGGACAGGTGCACACAATGAGGAAGACGGTAGACACTTACGCTTCTTATTGGGGCATGCTCTTGCAAAATGACCGGGCTCTCCACAGTACAAGCACAGGTTGAGTGTGCGTCTTCGGGTCTTCTCTTCTGGGGTAAGAGAGGGACGGAGCAGTCCCAACTGCATAGGCTCCGAGCCTTCCTGGGCAGAAGCGGATGGGACCAATGGAGCTTGGTGCGGGGCACTAGGGACCCTAGGCAACATCCAGGCAAGACGTGGATGACCAGCTGACCTTTCAGAGCGTCTTTCCCTGAGGCGACGGTCAATTTGGATAGATAAATTGATGAGTTCCTCTAGTGTCTGGGGAACCCCCACTCGTGCCAGCTCGTCCTTTAGAGGGTCAGATAATCCCAGCCGATATTGGTGACGCAAGGCAGCGTCATTCCACTCCGTGTCGGCACTCCAACGCCTAAACTCCACGGCGTAATCTTCAGCCGCTCTGCGACCTTGTTGGAGAGAATGCAAATTGGCTTCAGCCGTTGCCTTTAACTGAGGGTCCTCATATAGTTGGGACATGGCTAGGAAGAAGTCACTCACGGAATCAAGGGATTGAGCCTTTTGTTTCAGCAGATTGTGGGCCCAGGTTTGAGGTTCGCCAGTCAGCAAGGATATGATGAACCCCACTTTGGTAGCTTCCAGGGAGAATGTACGGGGTTGCAGGGCAAAATACAGTTCGCAAGCGTTGCGGAACGCTTGGAACTTGCTGCGATCTCCTGAAAACTTCTCGGGTGGTGGTACTCTGGGCTCTGGTGGTAGCATCACTACAGAGGGTGCTGAAGTCGCATTGGACGCTGCTCCTGAAGGAGAGGCTGAGAGGACCTGGACCTGCCCTTCCAATCTGGTGTAGCCTTCTTGCAGATTTTTAACGGCTTGAGTGAGGCCCGCTAGGTGCCTACACAGTTCATCCATGGGGGAGGCCCCCTGCCCGGACTCAGTCATGGCTGCCTGATACTGTCAGGTCCCACACTTACCAGACAGGTGAGTCCGCTTGGGCAGAGGGTAGGCTCCCTTACGTATCCGATTCGGGGCCCCTGGTAGAGTAAACAGGAAGCCCACGAATGCGGAGTGGTATGAGGGCCTGATGTGGAGTCCTGGAGCTGGATGGTTTGGACAGGCAACTGGTAGAGCTTCAGGTAGGCTGGAACTGATGCTGAGCAGGAGTTAGACAGCGTGGTCACACACAGGCAGAGGTCGGCAGCAGGCTGGCAGCAACGGTACAAGAGGAGCAGGCAGTAACAAGGTCAAACAAGCCGGGGTCGGGTTCAGGCAGCAATCAAGGGAGGTCCAAAGGCAAGCCGGGTCACAACAGGTCAAACTTCGGGAACACAGGAACACAGGGAGGATCACAGGAACAAGACACAGAGCTGTTGATCAGGCAGCACCGAACAGGGGCAGAGGCAGGCCTAAATAGGCTGATTGGCGCTAAAACGCCGCGCACGTGCGTACGCCGATTCGCCAAAGCGCCGCGCGCCCCCGCACACGCCCGAGCGCGCCCCCGACGCCAGCGCGCACACCAACGCCACCGGGCACGCCCGCGGTAACGCCCATAGGCAAACATGCACTAGCGCGAACGCACTTCAGCGCGGACGCGCGCTAGCGCGAACGCGCGTACGCACATCCGCCCGGACGCCACCCCGCATGCCACGGCTGGTCAGACTGGGCACGCCAGCGCCCCCTGGGACACGCGCCCCAGCACGCACGGAGACACGAGCACCAACGCGCCCCGGCGCGCACCGGCGCCCAACCAGGTAACCTCTCTGACACCCTGATTACGTTTTCTCTCCGCTTGTCATTCAAACAGTATCTTCCCAGCAAGCGTGCCAGATACGGGGTGAAGATGTATAAGCTCTGTGGCAGGGCCACAGGCTATACATGTAGTTTTATGGTTTACGAGGGAAGAGATAGTCAGAGCCGACAAACTGCTCTGACTACATGGGAAGCGCTGGCAAGATTGGTGTCACCCTTATTCGGAAAGGGGTACCACTTGTATGTGGACAATTATTACATGAGCGTGCCACTTTTTAGTCACTTGTTTGGTCATCAGATTGGAGCATGTGGCACCGTGAGATCTAATCGCCGGGGCTTTCCCCAGTGGCTTGTAGATTCCCGTCTTAGGCTTGGGGAGAGAGCCTGCTTAAAGTGTAATAACTTGCTCGCTATGAAGTGGAGGGATAATAAGAATGTTTTCGTTCTTACCTCCCTTCATGCAGACACGACGGTCCAAATTACTACGGCGACTGGTGTTGTGGAGAAACCCTTCTGTGTCCACGAATATAACCAAAATATGGGAGGGGTGGACCTCAACGACCAGTTGTTGGCGCCATACCTAGTTGCCCGTAAGGCCAGACGCTGGTGTAAAAAAGTGTCTGTATACTTATTTTAATTGGCTTTGCTGAACGCTCATGTGCTATACAGAGCTTTAGGACAGACTGGATCCTTCCTTAAATTCCACAAAGAGATCGTCAGAGCCCTTCTGTTTCCAGACGGTGCTCCACCTCACCTTCCCAATTCAAATGCAGTAAGCCGGCTGAATGAGAGGCATTTTCCTTATGTCCTCCCGAGTACCCCTACCCAACGAGCCCCGCAAAGAAAATTTAGTGTCTGTAGAAAGCGCCGATATAGGCGTGACACACGCTATTATTGTCCCTCCTGTCCTGACAATCCTGGTTTTTGCATTGGTGAATGTTTTGAGCGCTACCATACACTAGTTGAGTTTTAGGGTACAGCATTGCACAGACTAGGCACACTTTCACAGGGTCTCCCAAGTGCCATCGCACTTTGAGAGACCCGAAGCTGGAACCGAACAGTTATGCCCTGTACACCGGCGGAAAATGTGCGATCGGATCTTGTTGTCGGAAATTCCAACCGTGTGTGGGCTCCATCTGACTTTTTTCATTTGATTTTCCGACACACAAAGTTGGAGAGCAGGCTATAAAATTTTCCGACAACAAAATCCGATCGCGTCAATTCCGACCGTGTGTGGACAATTCCGACGCACAAAGTGCCACGCATGCTCAGAATAAATTCCGAGACGGAACTACTCGGTCTGGTAAAATTAGCATTCGGAATGGATATAGCACTTTCGTCACGCTACAATGTTTTAAATAGTTTAATGCAGCGCACTCTGTTCTTCTTTATAATGCTAGAAGAATGAAGTAGTTTTGCTGCTCATATTCACACAGACTTCTCACAAACTTCTTTCTTTATTATTTATCGTGATTTCATCACTATATTTTGATTTGTCACATCTGACTCAAAAATTTTAATTTTATCTATTTTTTTTGGTTTGTATTTTTTTCAAGCCTGAGCTTGTGTTTTTTGTGTGTTTTTTTTGTTTTTTTAACTACAGAATGTTTTTGGGTGTGTTTTGTGTGTCAAGTTACAACAACACCATTATTATCTTGTATTATTTAATCTCAAGGAGGTTGTTTGGTGTTGGTGTCTCTTTTTAATTTCACATTGTATATTTGAAATGTACCTGCCTCCTCACAAACAAACTGTACTTTTTGAAGTAAAACACACATAGGCGAGTATAATTGAAACAAAAATTCCTTTATTAAGGGCTCATAACCAAACAAAGAGGGAGGCAACGCTGGAGAAACAGCAGAAATTGGCGAAGCCTTTGGCCCCCAGGGCACACATCAATTATTTTACTGCAATATTGGTAGCCTGAGGAGTCCATATATAAGGGAGTGCAATCTGGTCCAGAAGTCCAAGAGATCATGAACAGCAGCAGATGACATCTATGTTCCCAGGCTGTGGTCATACAAGAGCCGGCATCTTTTGCCAGACCAGACTGAACCCAGGGCCATCACTCTATGGTCTTCCTTACATGCTTCCTTCCCGGCTGTGGCTTTGGTGTTGGTGGTGTGGCAGGAGGAGGAGTAGGACCTGGAGGAGAAGGAAGAGGAGGAGGAGGACCTGGAGGAGGAGGACCATGGGTGAGCTGACAAATGTGGCTTTCGCATGTGAGTTGGCCCCTCAACCCCTTATGTAGAGCTTCTAAAATGACAAACTCACATAAGAGGTGTTGGCCCTCCTCCATTTGTAGCATTTTGCATGCTGTTAGGTCAGCAAAATCCTCTTCCACACTGTGGGGTGTTCTGAGGGCCTCAGTAGCCTTCCAAAATAGGCCTATTGCAGCCTCCTCCAGGTTACTCCTCTTCCTGCCACTTTTTCTTTGAAGGCGGAGGGGAGGGACCTGGGTATCGGGCAGCCTACTTGGCCCGGCCACCTCCTGGCTGAGACTTTCCTGTGTATGAAAAAGGGACATCGTTTTAGTTTTTGGTTCATGAATCACAATCAGAAATTAGTACTCCAAACTAACATAGATTTAACATCATTAATTTGACAATAAGCATTATAGGCCCAATTTTCAATCTTACCTTTGTTATCACGATCGGCGCCTTCAATACTCCTTCCTCCGTTCACAGATCGTACATACTATGCACACGTGTTACGCTTTATATACACTGCGCATGAGTGAAACTCCGCCCTACCCTGATGTTCTTTCTAGTCTATTCCCGCCCCTTCTCGTTCGGCGCAGTGGGGGAAGAGCACATAGCGGAGACACAGCAGGTGCGTGCTAATTACAGCAACGAGAATGAAGAGGAAAGCCCGGAGCCAGAAACGCCCGATCCCAGAGGAGACAATTTAGGGCCTCAAATATGTCCTTTGGGGAGATGTTGGAGATGGTCGACATCCTGAAGAGGACCGACTATGATGAGAAGTATGGACCTTACCCCAACCCCAATGTCAGAAAGGCCAAGATCATGGCGAAAGTTGTCAAGAGTCTGCAGAAGAATTTTGGTGTACGAGGATCCAAGCGGTGGTCGGACCTCAAATTAAGGGAGCAGGAGCAGTACAGAAGGATCAGGAGAGTGCTGCAAAAAAGTAAGTAGTTGTGCTGTGTTCCTATTCTTTATTTTTCTAACGTTCGTGCTGCTCCATGTGCTTTTCTTAACTGTTGTTCAGTTTAAAATGGCAACTTTCATGCTCATGGCCACATTATTCGTTCGTATGAAACATTGTTCGTTCGGCATAGAAAACACCTGTTTTGGACATATGCATTTGAATACATTTTTGCTAGCCTACTTCTCTTAAAATAATTTCGGTGTCTAGATGGGTTGGTAACTAGAATGAAATGCAAACTAGATTCTGTGTAAGGAGAGGACACTCAGCAGCTGTTTACACATCTGTACGCTGGAGCACTAGTGTGGGACACAAGAACACCCTTTTTATTAGGAGCCCCACACAGGTGCTCTAGTGTATACTATAGGGGTGTCTCCATCTGTGAAGCTTGTACAAAACAGGTAAATATTCAAGCTTGACAAAGGACAAAAAAATTTATTCATCTTGGAACTCTGCCAAAATTGTACCCCACTTCCAAGCAATGTTTCATATTCCTATTTCTGCCATCAAATAACTGTGTGCTAAGTATACCTATTTTTTTTTACATAGTGGCTAAAAGACTCGGAGGACACTACTCATCCGAGGAGACCACAGACCCCCCACCTCAGGAAGAAGGGGAAATCCCCCAAAGCCAACAGGAGGAGGAGGAGGGAGACGTAATCGAAATAGTCACCACAACAGTTGAGTGTCTGCAACCACAGGCTCAGGTAAGAGATGGATGCCTGCATATTTATAATACATGGTGTGTTTTTTTTTTATATTTTTAGGTGATCGTGATGTTGTGGATCCAGGTCATTTCACCAGTGAAAGTGCCCAGATCCTGATCGGGGAGATCATGGGGTGTAATAGGGACTTGGAAAACATCAAGAAAAACATCAATGATGTTAAAAACAAAATGAAGAACATCATTGATGTTCTAGGGAGAGTTTAAAACCCCTCGAAATCCCTAATGTAGTTGGCATTTTTTCTAAAAAAATTTGTTGCACCTTTTTTTACCTATTGTCGAAAGCCAAATTTTGAAGATGCACAAAGTGGGGGCCATTTACTATAGTATCCTGCAGTACCAAAAAAAAACTCTCAGAAAGTCAGCGCTAATGCAAATGGAAAGCAGTGCTATTGCCGGCAATAATGCCTGTCAGATCACATATGCTGGAATAGTGGAAGTCAATGGGGCCCGAATCTGCAAAATCCAAAGCTCTCACTGAAGGCTTATATGCAAGTTCTTTGCCATAAAAAGTGTTTAGAGACCCGGGTCCTGCCCCAGGGGACATGATTCAATGCAAAAAAAAAATTAAAAACTGATGTTTTTTCAGGAGCAGTGATTTTAATAATGCTTAGAGTGAAACAATAAAAGTGTAATATTCCTTTAAATTTGGTACCTGGGGGGTGTCTATAGTATGCCTGTAAAGGGGTGCATGTTTCCCGTGTTTAGAACAGTCTGACAGCAAAATGACATTTCAAAGGAAAAAAAGTCATTTAAAACTACTCGCGGCTATTAATGAATTGCCGGTCCGACAATACACATAAAAGTTCATTGATAAAAATGGCATGGGAATTCCCCACAGG